>VMBQ01000507.1:44238-149288 GCA_007657795.1 Dreissena rostriformis | reverse complement strand
TTAAGTTAAGTGTAAGTTAAAATGACAAAAAAAAAAATACAGTTCTTATAAAAATACAGAATATGAGATCATATAATATGTTTAGAGAATATGTAAAACTAAATTTAAAATGAATTAAACGCATTACAAATATTTTGTAATTTGTTGAACATTATGAACATTATTGTCTTCTTTTGAAAACAGAGGACGTATTATGATTTCCTATACAATGAGCATAAATGTATTGAGATTGATGTTGAAGGAAATACTACATACGTTACATACGTTATGCCTTCCAAAGAAGAATAAACTTTGCATGCAAATTAAATGCAAAATACTTGAACATTTCTTCAACTAAATTCACATAAATATATAAAATGCATTAGAATCTGTAAATGGCTTAAACGAAGTCTAGATACGTATGTATAAAAAATGCATGGGATATACCTTAACTAGCTCATTCAGTGATTTCATAAATTCACACAAAAGTTGCGCAACGCATTTATTTCTAAAAATGACGTTTATTTCGACATAATAATCATGTTTAAATAGTTAATATGAAATTAATATCATAACTTGAGCAATTTGCAATGAAATGCATATTGACTTGGCGACCTAGGTTTTCATTCACGATTCAAACTTGGCTGAGATATTGTCAAGTTTCCTAAATATTAATTAATAAACGTGGATTTTATATTGATAACACTTATGTTCCAAGATGTAACCTGGTGACCTGTGTTTGACCACACTTGATCTAAATTTAAACTCATCATAGATAGTGACCAAAATATATCAAGATTAATGCATTTATGTGGCTTTCCAAGTGGTTTAGAAGGTTGTTCTAAGATTTGACCTTGTCCATGTAATAGTTTTTTTACCAAGGGTCAGCTAGATCCAAAACTGTTGCATACAGGTTGGTAATCAGCTAACAGTTGCCGACGCACAGTACAAATGTCGAAGGACGCTGGACAATGACTGACCACAATAGCTAAACCCAAGCAATTCGTGCTTAAGTGTATAAAGAACAAGGTGATACATTCAATAAGCCTCTAATATAATAGTAAGGCCTTAATCATAATGCATAAACTCGTCATGATATCAAATATAAAGTTAATACATTTTTTTTTGCTAAAAATACGGACCTCAATATCAATATTATCATCAACGAACTGTTTGTATTTTGTCAAGGCTGCACATTCCTATAAACTCTTGTCATTGACTACAAAATGCACAATAATTGTTTAATACATTCAAGTGAAAGTACATTAATGCAACATGATGTAACATGCTTAGGAGATGTTATTTAGCAAACACAACTAAAATAGAACATACATAAAAAGCAAAGAGTTTCTAAATTGATAACAATTTATTTATTTCCAAAAATAATCGGCTCGATCTCACCTGCTAATGGTACCCATATCTAAAAATAATCTGTCTCAGGACTCAGGAATCCTTCAGATTTTATTCCATATAAACCTGCAATAAATGTATATGCACGAATAAACATATAAGAATCCAATGTGTTTTTATAGTTTGTTCATGCGTTTGTTTTATAAATTTAACAGTTTCTATAAACAATATTCTCGTTTTAATGATATTGTGAGCGGTGAAGCGCTACAGCAGCTTTCTAATCCTTAAAGGGACTTGTACACAGATTTTGGCATATTTTGAAGTTTGTCATTTAATGTTTTAAACTGATAATTTAAACATCGGAACTAAATAGCTCCGGTATAAAACAAGAAGAAAAGGTAAAGAAAGAAAAAAAGTAATCCACACCGGGACTCGAACCACTGACCCTTGGAGTAAAAGTCTAGCAATCCTTGTAATGTCACAAAATATAACGATAACAACAGAATTCTCCAAATTATACAATCGTTTCGCGTTTGTAACGCTTTATACTTTTCATGTTTTTAATTCTTCAAACAAGATGCATATAATGGATATTTTAAAGCATGGTTAATGTTCAGTATCATTGTTTCTTCGACCATATCATAATTACAACGAAAAGGTGCAATCTGAAGCAAATGTTTTCAATTTTGTCAATTTACCAAGACGTAAACAAGTCCCTTTAAATCACGTGTATACGTTTAAACCTTTAAGTTTTACTTACAAGTCGATAGCAAACGTTGCGCAAAGTCCCAATACATAATGTCTCACCCATTTGAAAGGCAAATGAATTTTTGCACCTGAACAAAAAAGAAACAAATGTTTTGCATCACGGAATCGCTGTCTAACCAACTGTTTGACCTTTTTCAATTAACAATCAAATATAATTGGTTAATGCAAATACTGTATTCTAGTGCTTTTTGTATTAATTTATTGACAATAGGAGTAAGTTTATTTCGATGTTATCTTATTTTTTGTCTACTATTATACAAATTTTAAAACGATATTTATATTGAAATTCAACGTGTGCGAGACGCAATGTCTGTATACAGATACTACTGTTATTTACTTTTAAATCCATACAATTTGTGAATTAACGCTAATTTATTTTAGTCTTCATGTAGTTCAGTAGTATCATTGACAAAACATTTAATTAGTGCTAATTGCAATCACAGAAGATTATTCATATTTTTTTCCAGCATTCTGAATTTAAGTTGTAACACACATTCATATAAGTATCAACATATTTAAATCAAAAACAGTTTACAATACGCTTTGGTTTGTTTGGGTTGTTATTACTGGAAATCGTTCTACCACATGATGGGCCATTCATTTTATAGAAACTACCTCTTCCTATGCATGTTCTCGTTAACTTCTTCAGTGTTGTTGAGACACAAGCCGCGTCAAGTGGTTCGACTTCGTTCTGTGTTGCGACATTTACTTTGAAAAAGAATAATTGAATTATTATATTAATTATTGTACAAGATATATTTATTAAAACTTCCGACTGAAAATTACCGAATGTATTTGAAGAAAAATTAGTATCCAAAAACATGTTTACTTATTGCAAATCGGGATTTGGTTGGTTGTTCCACCGCCTGTTCCAAATAAGACAGCTGTTATTTTTATCAATATTGGACGATGACTCAGTTAGATACTTGAGATGAATGTGTACATATAAGATCTGACATGAGTTGTCATATCATACCATATTTTATTAAACGAGTTCAGGAATTTTGTTAGTAAGCGAGCCTTTGGCGAGCTTAATAACGAATTTCCTGGACTAGTTTAATAAAATATGGTATGATATGACAACGAGTGTCAGATCTTTTTTATCAGATGCTTTTAAACTAAATAAAAAACATCTAAATTGACTAAACAAATGCTGGTAGATCTAAAAGTTGTTTACTATCGTGACGTCAATTCATGTCGACGACGTCATTTCACCAAAATAAAGCCATGCGGTTGGTTAGTTATTGATTCTGTAGCCAATGAAAACGCTTAAAAATGTTGTATTACACATGTGTAATATAAACAAATATGTAATGGTTGTATTACATCGGAAACAATTACAGCATGTGATAACTATTAATATAGTGTGAAACAAATAATGAAATTCACCTGTCTCTCCCACAGTTCTGTCTACAACATTGGCCTTCAACACTATATCGGGTACTTCAAAGGCCGTACGCAAATTGTCTTCAAGTGTTCTGAACAAAACTCTTCCATCTTTTATGGCATCTTCATACTGATCACGTTCATTCATAGACGGACAAGCGACTCTTACAAGAATGTTTCCGCTGTGAGATAAAGTGACTTTTGGAATTGTGTTGTCATTTGGCAATGTTAGTCCTTTGGCTTTCATGAGTCGACACATTTGTGAAGCTATTATGGAAATAAAAGGTCATGTCAATTGTTTCGAAATGAATAAAACCAACACAACTAAACTACATTAGTCTACAAATTTTGAGATTAATTACAAGGCCATATGTTGATAAATCTTATGTTGCATTTTATATTCATGAGTGAAATTAATAATACCGAAAAAAATCAATCTAAGCAATTTATATAAAAACATGTAGACCTGAAAAATACGCTTAAGAAATTGGGTATTAGACATTTATCAAACACAATGTGCATGTACAGAGAGAATTCGAAGCTCATGTTTTAAACAGCGTTCTATTATAAACGCTTTTGTGTTAAGCATATTTCCATAATAAAGTAAGTAATTTGATAATGTGCTGTATTTAAAGGTTATATTTCAGGCATGAAAGAAAACCTACCTATATCATTCATCACAGAATCGTAGTGATCATTGTACAGCACAGCAGTTTGTCTGTAATTTTCGCAATTTGGTATGCTTCGGATGAGCTCTTCTATTGGTTTTAATTGCTCTGTTATCTTTCCGCTCACACAGTCTTCGAACATCTCAAACAAAAGTTTAATTGATTTGGGTTTTACCCAAATCTGTATACACGCTTGGCGCGCATAATACTCTAGTGACAAATAAAATGCAGAAATGTTAAATCTATTTACGAGGATTTCGAGTTAACGTAAAACATAACAAATAACATCTTATATATTTTCAAATGTCCATTGAATTTACGCACTGTTATTTTGATGTCCTCATTTGAGTTTCAAATACATTTAATAAATTAAGTACTCATTGAATTTGTTAATTGCATGGATATTACACTTGGATTATGTAACTTATCGGTGATATGAATGATATGCAAATAATGCACATAAACTGTAAATATAAAAAGCTTAATAAAAGACTTAAATACCAACCTCCGTAGTACGAAAACGTGTTTTTAACTGTATTTCTGACTTTCTCACGCATTTCTTTTACAGCTGTTGACTCAATATCTTCGTCACCACTGTTAATGACATTCACAAAATCTCGATTGAATTGAACATTTCTTGTCTGATCACTGTTTTGCACTGCAATCTCAATCACAGCCTCTGAAATGAAAAGGTTATGTGCATGTTTTATTGCATTGCTTCAAGATTTACTTTCTTTTTATGTATATCACTGCGTGTTGTTTTTGCTGACCCGTTCAAATACCCATACTGTTAGTAATTGTCTATTAATCGAAATCATCTTTGTTTTGTTAAAATGATGCTGGTTTAATAAAAAACCACCATTCTTTGAAAGTCATTTTATAATTGTTCTTATGGTAACAGTTTATTTTAACCATCAAACCGTACCTGGAACTTGCATCTGCTGGTACATTTCATCAGGTCGAGGGGACAACACACGCTCATCAGAATCCCGCCTTTGTTCGTCAGCTTATAAGACGGGTAAAATAAAAGACAACAACATATGTTAGAGTATTTCGTTAATACGAGTGCTGTCTCAGAAGATCGTCATGCATAGGTTTGTTACTTTTTCACATTACTTAAAAACAGTTAAACTGTAATATACTACTACTACTACTACTACTACTACTACTACTACTACTACTACTACTACAATTTATTGTTGTACTTTCTATAACAAACCAGCACCATCACCAACACCCCCACAACCGCCACCACAATCACCTTCCACAATAACCTTTATTACTACTACTACTATTAATCAAACTACCACAAATACGGTCACTCCATATGCTTTAAATAACACCACGATTACTACTACCATTGAACTAGTACCATTACCATCACAACCACCATGATATAATGTATTACAATTTAAAAAAAAGTAAATATATAATAATACCTTCGCGGATCCTAACGTCTTTTTCAATCATTCTATGCATCCTGAGGAATTCTGTTGAACGAAAATTACAATCCTTCTTATTTGTTTATCTAATTAAGTAAAAGTTTAGTGTAAACCTATTTGTTTAAGCTCGATTGTCTGAAAAGCCTTAGGCTCAATAAACGCTCTTGAGTCCGTTTCCTGGGAAGAACCAGTACATGAGGTTATATTTTATCAAATTTATGATTGGTCTATAATGAATGATAACGATTAGGAGTTTGAATTTTTCTATATGAGCGTAAATTGTTTAATAGCAAGCCTGAGAAGAACAAAAGCCATCTAGTTGTTTGGAGATTATAGAGTATTCATTTCTGAGCTGAATATTGAATAGTTAATATTGTTTATTACGTGTATGTCGTAAATATATAACATACTTATAATAAAAAGGCAGTATAAAGTCTTAATTATAATTTGTGTAAATAAGCAAAAAATACAATACGGAAACTTTATTGTGTATTGTTATATGTATAGTTACAGTTATATATTTGAGTCCTTACTCAATTTACATTTACCTATCTATTTGACAACAACAGAAGAAAGACAAAGAAGATACTACCATCTCTGAACGACTTTATAGGTTTTCTGTGAGATTTTTCCAATTCTTGTTGAATTTTAAACTCATCCAAAACATCATCAGTGTGGTTAACGTTTGGCTCGTGGACACGTGTTGTTTCTTCTTGTATTGCAACTATCAGCGGATCATTTTCCATAAACTGACACAAAGCTGTCAACAGTTGTTTTACTTTTTCCACGTGCTCTGTAAAGAATGTGTCATCGATGCCTGTTACAATCTCCGTATGAAGCTCTTTACGTTTTTGATTGAGTTCATGAAGAATGTCTTTCATTTCACGAGTTATTGGAGAAGACTGATAATCATGTGCTATGAGAAACTCGATGAGATATACAGGCAGCATATCCATCGTTACCACTCTGCCTCTGGGGAATAACGTTGTTCTGTGGAGTCGTCCAAATTCAGATTCCAGAATTTGGTTACCATTCTGTTCAATGTATTCGTCTAAAGTCCTGCGAGGATTGTTGCGTGTGACAAGAAACTCTAGCAAGGAACTCAAAACTCGCCGTACAATCATCACATGGAGATGTGCCAATGAGTTTGCCTTAGTGTTATCTGGCTGAGCCATATCAATACGGTCTGCGTCTAAAATACGGGAGAAGAAAACTACTTATGTAAACGTTTAGGTATATTTTATTCTGTAAAATGCGCTCGTTGCGTCACGAGTTCAATATAATTACACGCTGTAAGTCATTATTTTTGGATTGTTGAAACAATATTCTCAAACATTAAAATACACTGCAATTAGTACGGTTCGAATATTTATTGTTATATAATTAAACGCTCTTTTTTGCAACATACTGCTTAGGTCACAGATGATAAAAAGATAGTGGACAAATATATATTTTTGTCAGAAAATGTCCAAAATCATGTTTAACAATCTATTTTAACCCCGCAGCTGTCAATTGATATTTGGATTTTGTTTTACACGTGGCGACAGTCAGTGGTCACTGAATAATGCTGGGGGGAAGTAACTTGTACAAGGATTTTTATTGGTCAACCCAACCCAATAATTAGCCAGTGGTCAAATACTGTAGTCAGTCAAAATATATGCGAGAACTGTTATGGTCATACAATTTGTACATGTAAATCAGACGATTAAAAATATCCTGGAATATGTATCAATATGTTGTATTATACATACTGATCAAATATTGAATAACAATTAATATAATTAATATGTGTATAACACCACCGAAACGTGAGTACAAAGGCTGGACTATAGGACTGGCTCTGGCAAAATGAGATAGACATGCTCAAAGCTTTAACTGGTCAAATTCACAGACAGCTGGCCACACATATCATTAATCAAATTCTCAAGGAATATGTTTATTAGGCATTCATTATTCACTGCAACCGTAAAATGTTATTTTAAACATAATAGAAGTTTTGTTGGCAAACTTGAGTACATCTGTGAACGAAATTTAAAATTTATTTCATCGATTTGAAATAGTTAATTAAAGAAGAATGTTCATTTTTCGGGCCCACAAACTGGAATGCATGAGTTCAACATGCACAAATTATCGATGGCAATTATGGTACATATACATATGACAACAAAGAGGAAACTTGTATTGAAAGCTTTGAAATATATATTGTTGTAGACTTTGGTGTAATGTCTGTGTCCGAACGGATTATTCACAAGTGAGTGGGATGCAAAAACGGATACGGCGCATAAATAACAATAATTATAACATGACTTACGCTCCAGGAGTGAAATAACGTAATGCTCAATTTTGTTTATTACACGGGTGTTATTTCACTAGTTATATAACTATGCAAATTAGCCGAATCACTTAAAAGATATTCATACGCGCTGTCAAAGACAAGGCATTTACAACCGCAACTTGCTTACCCACAATGCACTCTTTTTTTACTGCGGAGTGCAGCTTATAGTTACACAACCATATAGGCTTATTCGTCCAGAACTACTTCTCATGCTCAGGTACACACAATGACCGCATTGCTGCTTCGTTATAGATATCGACCTTTCCTCTATATGGCACGGAGGGGAATACATGTGTGTTTTAAAGCATTTTGTTGGTCATGTTATAAATAGAATCTTGCATTAGTGGTCGTTTTGTATTGAATTTATTAAACTCGTCATCTAAATGAAGATAAAAACTCGGCAAGCCTCGTTTTTATCTTCATTTAGATGACTCGTTTAATAAATTCAATACAAAACGACCACTCATGCAAGATCCTATATGTATACAACATTTATTGTTCGCGTATTACTCACACATGAATACATATGGCCTAATTGAAATATGGCTTCAATAATTCAATTATCTACATCTTTGCACAGAAATATGAATATTAATTCAATAAGTAAAATAATTAAATACTGAAACATATAGTTTCAGAAACATGTTAATAATAGTACAAAGTATGCCGCTGGCTTAATCGATTCTTCATCAGAATTTCCGGCCATTCAAGAAGTACGTTCGTTGGTTTCTTTTACACCAGCACATTACGTGTTGTTTTTGGGGCACAGCATTCACACAAATTTGTTGATGGGTATAGCTTTGTATAATCGATATAAATGTGTTACATACCTTTTTATAAATTTAAAATAGATCCGTCTAACTCTTCACACTAAAGGATCAGAAAAAAAACATCTATAAGGTCGGTTCGGTTGAAAACAAAACACACAGAAAGTATTTGTGTGGAAGGACGTTACAACTGAATATCAATATCTACGCTACCTCAATCAGTGCAACCAGGCATGTAACAATGAGATATCAGCTTTCCAGTTGACATGTTAGTGATACATGTTAAGGCGTAGCCAGAGGTAAGTTTAAGCTCTTGCTGTCTTGGATGGTTAGAGGATATGCTCCCCCCACGGAAATCTGTGTTTGCGTAGAACATTTAGGAGGCGATGTCAACAATGCTCAACTCAAAATACTAGTAACCCGATTCATTAAGTAATAGATCGTTTAGAATCAATAACAATGTTCACCATACACTGTATGACTGTATATCATAATAATATTGTGGCCATAAGATAGATAAGATAAGATATGATTTATTTTGAGTCGGCAAGACATATACAGACAACATAAGCCATTAAGGCTTTTGAACCGACTATATAATCAAGAGTATATAAGTAACAAGTATAAAGCAGCTAAATATGGAATAAAATACAGCAATATAAATTTAAGTTAATAGATATGTATGCATGCAGAAGAGTTATTAAAAAAAGCATAATATTACATTCACTGGTCCTTATATTATTTAAAAAGTTGTGCAGGAAGCCGCTGATCTGAATCTATACAGATCTAAAAGAACTGCCATACAAATTTGCGGGATTAAAAACTGAGAAAAAACGAAACACAAAATGTGGGAACGCTAAGAAAATAAGTAAAAGCGAAATATCAGCTCAAATCAGATTCGAAGTGAACTGATCAGCAGCCTCATCACAATAAAACACATAAGCACACATAAAAACGGACAAGCAAAGCAAACAGAAGGTAGTTATAAATATAAGGTAAAACAGTTAACGTGACAAACAAATTAATAATGATAATATTAATGACGATTGTTCATGGACTGGCAACAAGCAAATAAAAAAACTGACAAACACAGCAAGCAATGGATAGTACTAGATTTGGAGCAAGCAGATTACATAACAGACAAAAATAGTAATGAAAAATGTTCATTTACTGTCATCATGCAATAAGCATACTTTGGAATTAAGAAATAAACATCTTTGAGTCGAGTATCTGAGTTTTCCAGAAAAAAATCATATTTTATTCACAGTAAGGGCATCGTTCGGTTTCTGCAAGGGTTATTTAGAATTCCTTTAATTAAATCAATGTAATGGCCAAGTGAAATGTGTGTATTAACCTATAATAAGGAGGTCGCCGTAGCGTAGTGGATAAGGTTTCCGCCTAGCGATCGGGAGGTCACGAGTTCGATCCCCACTGTGGGAGCGTTCTTTAGATATCCCCCAAAGACAGCAAGTACTGGCTCCTTGTCCCAGGAAACGGACTCGAAAGTATTTAATTAAGCCTAAGGCTATCGATGCAATCGTGCTCAAATAAATAGGTTTAACCTAACCTATAATTTATAAAAGCGAAACCAGTGCGTTAATCTTTCATGTTCGGCCGTGCGAACAATTATCGTCTGCGTAGTGAACTGAAGGTACATTCCATCAAAAAGAACATGCACTCAACTTTAAAACCAATTCCAATACGGTATTTATGTTGGTAAACCATTGTTTTTAAGTTTGCAGCAATATTTGGCATTGAAGAAGTGTTCAATGCTACGTCTCAGCTTTGCTTTTTTGTGCACCTAGCAGAACACGACTAAAGTCATGCTTTGGACATAGTTGATATACTGTTAAATGAAAACATGTGTATCCAGTTGCATTTATTCCATTGATTATTGGTCATAATTTGACATAGTTAATTATGTCAACGATTTTGCTGGCTGCAAATTAAGAACAAGGCGGCTGCCTCGTCATGCCTAGCGTGGCTATGACGCTGCTTCTAGCAATCCATACAGCTGTTTACAAATTCAGTCGAGTTATTTTACATACACCTTTAGTTGCAGGGCAGTAAATGCAATTTAATACAACTGTCAACCTATCCCGTTCAATTTTTCAACGGCGTACTGGGAACCCAGTGTTAAAAAGAATACAATTTCACGCGTATGGCATGACACCAATAAAATTTAAATATTTTTACATTTTAGTGTTGAATTATAGTAGTATAGGATACATATGATATATAAAGCATATCTTTACAAGGTAAACATATACTGAAACTAAATTACCTATTTATGGTTAACTTGTAAAATGTAATGTGCAGTGCTTTATGTTTGTATGTTAATTCTGTCATGGTATGTCTCCCACAAAAATTCAATTTCTGCGATTTGGAAGTTAATATTTACAGTGGGGGTAATCACTCGATCAAAATATGACGAGAATCACGAAAAATGGCTGCCAACATCAACGATAGTGTGATTTAAAGCACATTAAAATACGTATACAAATTAATAGTACACACAATAACACTTTTCAAAAATCATATTTAAATTGTACGCTTTCGAGTGGTGTATATGCTGTTTACTTGAATTTTGGGAACTTTCAGAGAGTACTTCGACACAATTTTCTTAAGCTTATTTGTGAGCAACGATACAATCCACAAAAATCAATAGTTTTTTATGCAAAGATATAGTACAAATAATATTTAATATAATTTGTTAAAGGGGTATGTATTATTATGTTTGGACTGGGGCGTAGCCCCAAGGCCATAGTAATGATACTAATTTCTGAGCCTATCCGAATTGGTTGGCTGCCAAAAACCAGATTCCCAAAACTCCGATTTACCACTTAATTCATGCGCAATAACAGTAGTTCTTCGCAGATCTCAATAACCCACCTTGTAAATATAGAACCTCACTATTTAACATGACAGTGTCATAAAACGTGTAAAAAAATATTATTGAAGCAAAATTTCTAAGCATTGGCTACGACATAGTTTTTATTGTTTACATATTCATGCGAAAATAAGTTCCTCACGTGACGGTCTAGGCCGAAAAGATACGAGTGTTTACGGAGACAGTAAGAAGAATTTTTTCTGAGACATTTTTTGAAGACATTATATTTGGTTTTATAAACATATTTTAAAATATTGTTATTTTATTTTGCGTTAACAAGACATTCCAGAAAATAGAAAATGAAAACAAAACAAATATGCACGATCATTCTCGGAAATAGACGGAGTAACCTGATATGGTATTTTACTGCGCAGATCGAGCGCGAAAAGTTCTACGTGAGACAAAGTACACAATCTATACCCCATACTTTATTAGGGTAAGTGGATTTTCTTTTGTATACACATAACACAGGAAGTATGAGTGTTTTCCTGATCTGTTCATTATGTTATAGAAAGCTTTTTTAGGCTATTGAAAGTGATTTATTTGACGCCACCAATAACAGTTTTTATGCGGCCATGTTGTTGTTGTTGTTGTCGTATATCTTTACCGCCTATGTAGACAAACCTCTACCAGATCTGTAGAGTTGAACAAAAGTTTATCGTTCCCACTACCATTATCGTGTAGTCCTCCACCCCCTATGTACACTGTAGTATATACACAAATATTGTCATTTCTTACAGTCTCTGAGCGTCTGCACTCAACCGCTAGGGTCAATCCGTATACATTCGGACACAAGGAGAAATTCGAACAAAGGGAGAAATTCGGACAATTGAGAAATTCGGACAATACATTCTAAAT
Source organism: Dreissena rostriformis (assembly GCA_007657795.1). NCBI lineage: Eukaryota > Metazoa > Mollusca > Bivalvia > Myida > Dreissenidae > Dreissena > Dreissena rostriformis. The sequence continues at coordinate 136,845 of VMBQ01000507.1, read as the reverse complement.
GCATTTTACATTGCTATACTTCTTTCGCTACGTGTTCTTTCGATTTACTTCCATGCACCATTTAATTATAGATATATAGTATCTAAATATAGATCATGGCGTACTTCCGTTTATTTAATATGAAAGCGGAATTCTGGGAAGACCTGAATTACCTTTTACGCCACACAACAATCTTTTTACGGCTGTAAAATTCAAACCCTCGATAAAACCTAAAATTCTAGTAGTAAATGTTTAAAAAAGTAAATGATCTTTCTTAAAGCTAGACCCAGGTCTTCAGCCCCTACAGCGCTTTGATTTTAAAGCGGTATGAATCACAAAGGTAAATTACATTTAAAGTTTAAAGCATTTTTATTTTTTACAAATGTAGAAATCGATTGCTAAAACCGATGAGTAGAATCCACATAAAAAATTATCATGGTATAAATGCAGTGTTTCAAATACAAGAGTTAAATTTGCTAATATGTTTTTGTTATTGTTGTGTTATTTTCGCTTGAAACAGACATATTTTTTCATTTGTGTCATCTATTCATTAATACATGCACCTAAAGCAACCCGTCTTGTATAATTTTTAAATTAAAAGTGTTATTTGGTTTATACGAATGACATATGCGTATGTTCATGAATGGTCACATGAATGTTGCTGATGATTATTAGTCCACTACTGATTTTGAAGGAGAGTACTATCGGATTACCCTCTGTGCGTCTGTCAATACTTCGGTACGCATGTGTTCGCCTGTGATGTCAAGTTAAGTACTGAAGATGAATCTTGGTATACTTAGTATATTTATATAGAGTAATGGGAGAATTTCACACAACCTATATATGCAGATTTAAACTTGGCCTAGATATTGTCCAGAAACATTCCGACAAAGTTAAATCAAGCTTTAGTTATGCTTCTTGAGTGGTAACAATGCGTTTCTTAGATATGACCACTTGACTCGGTGTTAAGCTAAAATGTAGACTCTAGAGTGGTTACCAGCTTAAATTGAATGATACACTACGCATGCATGACTGATTTATGCCCCCTTCTCTGTCAGCAATATTGATTGGCTTAAATTGACATGTTATGTTACTAAGACCTACTTATCAGTCGGTGTCATGTGAAGTTTCGAATTTATTTAAGGCTCAAACTTTGATAGCATTAAACTGTAAATGGGTACATTATTATCAAAAGGAAAAAGTAAGACTTTGCGTTTGCATAAAAAAAGCAGAAAAGAACAACTGCAATCTCAAAGTATTTGCATTATTTAATATGAACAGAACATGTTGATTATAATTGTGCTAATGTTTGATTAAAATCACATATAGGTTGACGAAAAATGCATGCATAACGTCGGGGGAGTTGGGCACAGAAGCTTTCATATGTATGTTTTTAAGTAAAGAACAACGCCTTAACAAATAACGCAGTAACACAATATTGATAATATTTAAGTTTAATATTATAAAGTTTGACACAAATCACACGCAAACATTATTATTAGTACATATTACATAAATGTTATATGATAGTCAAAGAGGTAGTGGGAAAAAAGCACAGTAATGTATTATGATCGTCAAAGTTTGGGGGGGGACAAAGTACATAAATGAATTATGATCGTCTAAGAGTGGGTGGGAGACATACCATATTAATATATTATGATAGTCAAAGAGTGGATGGGAAACACAGCATAGTCATGTATTATGATAGTCAAAGAGAGGGCGGGGAAATAGCACATTAATGTATTATGCTAGTCAAAGAGGTGTGGGGGATATAACACATTCATTTATTATTATTGTCAAAGAGTTGATTTGGAGAATACCACATTAATGTATTATGAAAGTCAAATATGGGGTGGAGGACATAACACATGCATGCATTATGACAGTAAATGAACGGATGGGGGCATATTACAGTAATTAATAATCATAGTCAAAGATGCGGTACAGCACAAGGCACATGCCTGTATTGTGAATGTCAATGAAGGGATGAGGGCACATTATTGTAAGATAATAGTCAAAGATGGGCTGGGGACATAACATAATAATGTATTATGATAGTCAAAGACAAGGGTGGGGGACATAACACATAACTGCATGGAATTAAAAGCTGGGGTGGAGGCATAACACATGTATCTATTATGAGAGTTGAAAAAAGGGGGTGGGGGACCTAGCACATTAAGGAATGATCATAGTCAAAGAGTGAATAAAGGCCATAGCGTTTGGCTGCATAACACATACATGTAAAATTGGGATGGGAACATACCATATTAATGTTCAACGATAGCCACAAGAGGCGGTTGGCGGCATAAACAATGAATGCATTATTCTACTCAAAGAAGGGGATGCAGGGCTTAGCACATTAATGTATTAGAATATTCAATGAAGAGTTGGGGACATAACAAATTAATGTATTATGATAGTCAAAGAGGCGGTGGGGAACACAGCTGATTAATGCATTATTATAGTAAAGGAGGGAGTGTGGACATAGTTCATTTATGCATGTGTATAGTCAAAAAAGGGTGGGGGAAATAAAACATTAATGTATTGTAATAGTGAAAGTGGGGGTTGGGGGCATAACACATTAATGTATTAAGATTGTCAGAGATGGGTTGGGTGCACAAACCATACATGTATTATGATTGTCAGAGAGGGGTTAGGGGCATAATACATTTATGTATTATGATTGTTAGAGAGAGGTTGGATGCACAACAAATTCATGTATTATGATTGTCAGAGAGAGGTTGGGGGCATAACACATTAATGTATTATGATTGTCAGAGAGGGGGTGGGGCATAACACATTAATGTATTATGATTGTCAGAGAGGGGTTGGGTGCACAACAAATACATGTATTATGATTGTCAGAGAGGCGTTAGGGGCACAACACATTAATGTATTATGATTGTTAGAGAGGGGTTTGGGCATAACACATTAATGTATTATGATTGTCAGAAAGAGGTTGAGGACACAACACAATAATGTATTATGATTGTCAGAGAGGGGTTAGGTGCACAACACATTAATGTATTATGCTGTCAGAGAGGGGTTGGGGGCATAACACTTTATTGTATTATGATTGTCAGAGAGGGGTTTTGGGCACAACACATTAAAGTATTATGATTGTCAGAGAGAGGTTGGGGGCATAACACATTAATGCATTATGATTGTCAGAGAGGGGTTGGAGCCATAACACATTAATGTATTATGATTGCCAGAGAGAGGTTGGGGGCACAACACATTAATATATTATGATTGTCAGAGAGGGGTTGGGTGCACAAACCATTAATGTATTATGATTGTTAGAGAGTCGATGGGAGCATAACACATTAATGTATTATGATTGTCAGAGAGGGGTTGGAGCCATAACACATTAATGTATTATGATTGCCAGAGAGGGGTTGGGGACACAACACATTAATGTATTATGATTGTCCGAGAGGGGTTGGGTGCACACTACATAAATGTATTATAATTGTCAGAGAGAGGTTAAGGGAATAACACATTAATGTATTATGATTGTCAGAGAGGGGTTGGGTGCACCACACATTAATGAATTGTAATAGAAAGAGGTGGCGAGGGCTTTACACATTAATGCATGATGATTGCTTTTAACTTAAATGTACATGTAAAGTGAACGACAATTCTAAGCAACTTCTTTGCAGTATCTTGTGATGATTGCTTTCAAGCGTTCCAAACAGTTTTATAATAATAAGTAAAAATATAAACATACAAATTCTAAGAAAAACTCAGACGACAGAGTTCAAAGGATAATTGAACAATTCGTCTTTAAATACATAGTCAGGTGATGTTATTGTTAAGTTGAATATGTGCTTCAGTAATCAATTAGACCCATTTTGTTGCTTTAAGTAGCATGTCAAGTGGTGAAGCGTTATGTAAATGTACGATTGCTTTTTTACATGCAAGAACTCGCTAGAAAGCCCATGAGGATATGCATTAAATAGACCATAAATACAATATATATTAATATACCAATTAAATGACAGAATCAAAATGGACTTTTGTTGTTTTTTTTCTAATTAAACCGATCAACTTTCCGTGGTACAAATTATATTTTGATCAATTGATTCCCCAATTAAATTTAATTCTATAACGTGTTCGATACAAAATTTCTTTATTTACCCTAATTGACCAATATCTATCCCACGGGATCTCTTCCAAGAAAATAAAACTTAGACGATATATCACCAAAATGTGTTGTTCACATTTAAGTTTAAACTTATGAAATTCGAAAAAAAATATAATTCATATGAACTATGAAAAAATAACTTTAATATTTATAAAGGATTTGTTATCATATTTAGTTGACGAACAAGCACTTATGCACTTTTTATATGAACATAAGAAAGTATCTGCTAGTCAATACAACATAACCTGAAGATAACAGCACCCTTATTGATTATCAAAGCCATACAACACGCATGCGTAGGCATTCGACATATGACGATTGATTTATAGTTCGTGTTGCTATTGCATGTGTTTTGTTTCAGTCCTCATATTAAAAAAGGTACTCAAATGTGTTAATTTAAATACGTTAAACTTGAAAGCAATAGTGTGAAATAGTCACTGCCTACGCCGTTATAAGAACCTGTTTGCATATTTTTGTATTTTAAACAAATTACATTTAATAAATTACCTAGCAACCATGTAATATTTGAAATGGTTTGAAATAGCAAAGAAAATAAAACAATGTGCCTGCCATTGGATTCGAACCCAGGACCAATTGAATCAAATGCTTACACACTACACCATGTAGCCTTATAAAAACGGTGACCATTTTAACGTTATGTCTTGAAAACAAAATGTCGCTTACGTATCGACACAAAGCAGAAAAAATCGATTTATTATTTTTTCGATTACGATTGATACTTCTCATTAAACGAACATAAATGTGTCAACATTTGTCTTTTTCAGGCATGTTATTTTTGTTATTTGAATATGCTACATACATTCCTGTTTTAATCTATAATTTATTTGTGTTATTTGTCATTTTTCCAAATTGTGAATTTTGTCACTTAATTTTCTTCCACATTAGACTTGTTACTCACTCTGATAGAACTGTCTGCATTCGCCTCCTCAGGTCACAGCTTTAGGCATCACATAAGCGTCTCAAGTTCTTAAATTAAAATAACATGTGCAGTGCACGTTATGTTGGCAGAAGCTTTTAAACCATCCGATAGATACCTCGGAAATAAAGAGGGCGGTAGTTATTAAAATGATTAATAATTTTTAATTATGCATCAATAAACATTCCACACAAGTATAAACATAACAGGGTAAATAAACATTTATCTCGTAGCAATTTTATTCAAATTGAACGCTATACATGAAACAAAAATCGATAAAATTAAAACGTAATTACTCAGAGGTTTTATATTTCCCACATAAGCTGATACATAAATGTGTTGGTCATTATTACATTAAGTTAATTAAGTATCAGCTAAATCCCTTCCTATGTTTGAAAAACTATCGCACACAATTTTAACATGGTAAAGACATCCGATTTCAAATAAATTATTTTTTGTAAAAAAACGTTCTTAAACTGAATATTACTTAGTAAACGATATTATCCTCGTTTTATTTATATAGGTTTATATTGGTAGATTCATCTGCTAATTTATGATAATGCTTCATCATTTTAAACGTACCAAAACCATCTCTACAATGTCTATTTATAGCCAGTTTTAAAGAGACTGGTTCACAGTTTGTCAAAATGGGAATGTTCCAACTTTCTACAACAGATTTAAAATAATAAAAATTAATTTCTATAAAAATTCATTTCATTTATTTGAAGTAGCGAATACATGTCTTCGGTAACGAAAGGTTGAAATCTCGTATCGATTATAAGATACTAGCAGACGATAATAATCCATGAGAAAATCGAGTTTAATAGTGACTTTCTGACGTCACTCATAGGTATATAAACCAGAGCCCCATACCTTATCGTTCTTTTCGAAATAGCTTTCGCTGAAACAACCCACCCACCCGCCCAAATAGATTGCTGTTAATTATGTTTACCGTTATGTTCGAATGTACTGCTGAGATATCTATTACAGAATGGCTGTCAATCTGCTGCGAGCAACCACGGCACACGTTCGGCTTACGTTCATTACTGTACACGACTCGTGGGGAAGACGTCGGTTTAATCGTCGGGGCTCCAACCGTACATAGCGGCAGCGCCATGGCATGGATACATCGCCATCGTCCAGAAGTAGGTCAATATCCAGGATGTCGCTGGGACACGACTTCGGTGAATGGATATTATTGGGAACAACGTGTTATTCAGTGTGTTTAAATGTTTATGCTACTTAACGTGCCGTGTACAAGTGCTGTGATTTGTGCCTTTTTTGTAACGAAATGAATGTCTCTTAATATGTTATTTACTTGCCGCATAATTGAGTTAGATATTGTTTTATATCACTACAGTTAATTTTTAAGATCTATGACGATCTGACAACACAATTTATATGCCATTATTAATTCATTTTTATATGTTTGATACTTTTCAGTTCTGTGCGTTACGGAGTATAGCTCAGAACGTATGTCTAAGCATAACGCACCGCACAAAACTGGTTCATGTGCGGTTCGTTCATGCATATGGTTGTCACGTGAGTGATAGTCACTCAGGCGGACAAAGGCGGGAATGTGCACGGGGTGCTCATTGTTTAGTCAGTTCTACGCTTGACTTCGATCAGTAAACTTTCAATTTTCAAAATTCGAACCGCATTAATAGATTGGTTAAAATGACCAGTTATGTTTGAGTTACACAATGTCCACAGTGACATGTTAATATTGGTTGTTTTCGGGTACAGTTTTCCAGAGTTATTTTACATTGGGTGAAGTTTTATCTCTGGTTTTTACGCTGGCCTGGAAAACACCATTTAAGGATTAAGAATAGAAGTAATGTATACAAATTAAAGTTGTACTGTTATATTATTCTATGATAATACTGGATTGTTATATGTTACGAAATGTATACACTATTCTTGTATGTATGTTGTCATTAAACTGATCGCAAGTCTTGCCCAATGCAAAACGAGTTGTGTTTTGTGCTTAGTTGTGTGAAGACTTCATTCTAATATGTCATTTAGGCGGAAATTCTATGTCTTGGAGGTGATCGGAAGTATTAAAAGTATAAATAATTAACTATAGAATAATATACATATGTCTAGGGGAGGTAAACTTAGCATTTTGTCGTCATCCATCACGTAGTGCGTGTCTGTGTGAGGATGGCAGGAATGCTTTCAAAATTATTTTCGGGATAGTATGGGTGTTCAAGTACTCGCTCGATGGCACTGCGTGCTTAGGCGTACCTGGAATAGATCCTTTTGGCTTTGGAAATTGTGGCATTGCGAATATTTTATTATATGTTGCACTTGACAATCGCAGGTACAGCGTACCTAGAATTTAGTTGGCCGGTTGCGTTGGCCTTAGCAATTGCGCGTGTATAATGATATATATTTCCGAACCAGTCAGGTGTTCGTTGAAATAGGAATTGCATAAATAAATGTGAGCACGTTGCGGAGCTCTTGCAAAATAGCATAGAATGCGGTGCATTATCTGGTGGCGATGATTGCATAAACGAGAAGCTAAATTAATAGTGCAACTGGGATGGGGGTTATCTTAAGGGCAGTACTTCCGGTCGCCTCCGCGACATGCCTCAGTTGCAGTGCTAGTCTATAGCTGAGGTTTTGATTTACTCTAGTGCTAGTCTGGTGTAAATTATATTCCGCCATTTGGCCAATAAATTCCATTTATCTTTTTGTATTGTTCCTTTCATATATTGTATGGTTCAACAATATAATATCAAATTGTGTTAACGTTATGTAACACATTTAAGAACTGTAATAAAAATGTAATTGACAAACTTGACTTGTGTAGTAATTATTCAAATAACTCTAACCAGATGAATGAAACGAATCTTGGTTAACAAATCGGGTAGTGAGCTGCTTTCTGAAATAAATCTGAACTATGAACATCAGTGAGCGAAATAATACTAAAAACGGTGACTCATAATGAAAAATCATTTTCCTTCACGAAAAATCATCGTTAGAAATTGATGAAATTATAAAGCATTACAAACTCAAAACGATTGAATAATTTGGAAAGTTCTTTTGCTATCGTAATATTTTGCAATGATACATGGATTTATCATGTATATAAAGTATAAAATACTGTGTGCACTATAGCAGCACGGATGGCCGAGCGGTTTAAGCGATAGCCTTTTACTCCAATGGTCAGTTGTTCTTATTTTTCTTTTTTTCTTTCTTTAATTTTATTCTTGTTTTATACTTGAGCTCTTTAGTTCGCATGTTTAAATAAATCAATTTCAAGCATTTAATGACAAACTTAAAAAAATGTCAAAATCTGTGAACAAGTTTGTTTAAGAAAAGAAAAAAGTGAAGATGCTCAAGCAAACGACCACTTCAGTAATAGTACATAGTCCATTGTTTAGTTGCAAAACAACTCGCGGCAATCATATGACAGCTACATTGGATACATGTATTTCCGTCCGGTTCATTTATTTTTAAACAAGCTATTTAACACAAGTATTTATCTAGCAAGTATTTATCATGTTGAAAATATCTCTTACATATTAAGACGCATTATTGTAATACAGTAATATTCAATCACTTCCATACGCTACGTAAACGAGTGTATTAATATAATCTTACAAGCTTTCAGAGGAAACTTAGAATGCTAGACTCTAAATTGGTTCTTTGCATTGTTCATTGTTCCAAGGCCAAGGTGGTGGCAATTTTTGAAAAGTTTATGTTTATTGATAGAGTTATGTTAAAAAGTATGGGATAAGAACAAGACTTTGTCTCCTTGTATAGTTTTGGCTAATTCATCGTTTGCTATATTGGAACATAGTAATGGACGCTTTTATATTACTGTTAACTTTCGAATTAAGGGAGAGCAATCCGGCTTGCTTTACAATATCGAATGTTGCTATTATAGGAAACCCAGTGCATCCATCATTGTCAATGACATTCCAAAATATTCATTAAATATCTTTCCATAGTCTATAGATATAGATAGCAGTTATGACTAAATTTACAAGCAAACTAGCTCGAACATAGGTGGAAGTCATTCTCGAAAAAAAAGCGCTTACACGACTCATCAGCGACCGACAGTGGGCGCCTTTAGTTGCTTATTTCTACCATATCTTTCTGCCGTGTTGACGGGTTTGAAGATAGTTGCCGACAAGTCACATTGTAATCACCAGAACGACATGGTGTGAGTTATCTCGTATCTGAGCTGAGAGTTCTTACGTTACTCTTTCCATAAAGCCGAACATTACTATAAACAAGACACATCAATTTCAATACAAACAATATCAAATTTAACAATACTGAGGATACCCACTCATGGATAATCGACATTCTAACAGTGGTAGTGGTATGTCAGTAACCAAGATAGAACGTATATACCGTACCGGACTTTTCACATTTATGTTTTACCGTGATGCGTTACTTCTTGCAATCGTTATAATATATAACCTGTACAGTGAAATGCCGATTTTTTTTGCGCTTTCATGAATATTTACAATATGAATGGAATCGAACTGTTCAATGGTAGGCTAATTTTGAGATTATTCAAATTCTCAAACGATCGATATTAGTAATGAAGATTGCATATTTGAAACTAAAGTATGTTGATTTTTGTTCTGTTTGATGTTTGAAGTGAACCATAATCATGATGTTATGGTAATCTTTAAACTTCATAAACACTTTTTACAAAATACATTTCGCAATTTTATAAACGACGAAGGTTTAGTGTCTGCTTGTAAAAACGTTATGTTAATTAAGTAATTCTTGGTCATATGATTATTAACAATATAAAAAAACACCTTTATCGCAGATATAAAACATGCATACTTTCATTTTTGTTTTCAAGTTTTACATTTAACAATTTGAGCATTTCGTACAAAAACTAAATTATTTCAATTGAGTATCTTTTATTCATTTGCAATGTACACATTAAGAATACATAGTTCTTCGAAAAACATGATCTGTACACTCGTAATGCTCAAACTCAAAATGCTATTACACGGTCTATACAACTGGCTCCGAAGCATATATTGGTTTTTAGGGCTAACTTTCATCAAAAGTAAAGCTTTGTATCAATTTTGGAGCACATACATCGATATATGTGTTTTGGAAATATTTGACGGCTAAATATAAATATTGGTTCAATACCATGATCAAAATGTTAACAAATATAATTCGAATTAACAAACGGTAAAGCGATGCTATCAACTGACTTCGAGGATTTTATTAGAAGAAGAAATAATTAAGTCTCCCCTTATACTTTTTTCCTTTTAAAAAAAACATTAAGTATTGTATTCAACTCTCGAATACGAGAAGTTGTATTCGGTTAATTGAGTTTCCATATCATTCTAGTTGCCGGACTACTTGATTATGCCAATACAAACGATCGGCTTTGGTAATAAACGTAATATCTCAAAGCACATTGCGTACTTTAAATTATCTACAATTTAAAGTAAACCCCTTCAGCTTTATTATTTTTATCGCTTTAATACTATATACGTTTCGGCTATTTCATTCATCATACAATGAACAATAATAAGCACATGGAGTGACTGTACCGTCAAACGTTGACTTTATGTCGTTTGGCGAAAAACAATAACACATGAAATAGATCGTGATTTGTGTTGGAATTAAACGTGTAGCATTCAAATATGATTTAAAATATAAGAACTGTTACATGAGTAAGGTATTCAGAGAATGTGTATCAGTCTCGTTGGTTGTGTCAAGTAGCATCACACTCTAAAATGAAAATGATTTCTCTAACATAACAATGCCAGTAGATATCAGAAACTTGCAACAATGCTAATGCTTACCTTAACAAACCTAAAAAAAATAATAACGTTCGATAATTTGTACAGTACGTATTTTCCCTGTCAGACATACTATGACAGTTGTAAATACGGACATTTACGCAAAAAGGTCATTATAAGATGAATGAGTAATACAATCAGTTCCCAACATTTCACGTGAATGTTTTTCGATCAATAACTATACCGTTATAATGTGGAAGCAACAATAAATTGGACTGACTTATTGACAGATCACGCGTTGAAAAAAAAATCAAATGTTTGTTACAGCTTCAAAACAAATACATGTGTTGCAGATTCAAAACAAATACATTTGTTGCAGATTCAAAACAAAAACGTACTGTGTTCACAAGAAAGCAAAATACCACAAAGGACAGAGACATATACCGAAAATACCCGTTTTTTTCCGAGAAGTCATAATTTGAAATTGATAAAGTTATAAAGCGTTACAAACGCGAAGCAATTGCATATTTGGAGTCTTTGTGGGATTCGTTACAAATCTTTCTAAGGTTAAATATTTTGTGTTTCTGTATTTGGAGTCTACAGATCCATTAAATCTTTCAAGTTATGACTTTTATTGACACATTCAAATGTGTGTCAATTGTGTTCAATCACGAATGAGTTATAACGCACGTGACATTGAACTACAATACGTTTAATACACTACTCAAAGTTATTAAACGATACTGATAGTGTAGACATCGGATATAATATATACCATTAGAAACGTATTATAATTATTAAAAATGTCACTTTATAGTGCCTTGACTAATACTACAGAAGTTAATGTACGACGAAACAATGCAGACGTATTAAGAAGCATAATACACTCAGACTATGTTGCATGCAATTCGACTTCTCCGTGGTGAACTCCATTCCGTATGCTCCTGCTCTTTCAAAGAGTCTATATACTAAACTAATATAGTTTGTTAAAAAACCTTATTAAAAGACATCGTTCCGAAAAATGTTCTCTACATATTTCGTTTAATTGAATGTCATGTACACATGATCAAAACTAGCTATCATATATCTTTTCAAACGCCAAAACATTGTCGAATAAACAAGTATACATTTTGCATTAAATATTTGAATCACTTGACTTCGATTGTGAGTTTCTGAAAAGGAAACTTTAATTGTGAAATTTAATTTCATTACATATTAGCTTACATAAAACTATAAAGAAAGCACTATACATAATCATTTAGTAATATATGTACATTTAATTTAAATATTTGCTAATAAATAATAGCATCTAAACAACCATTGTTATTAATTCGTGGTCAGCCTTTTGTTACATTTAAGAACAATACGTACGGTACATATGAAACTGTATCATACAAATAATTACTAATAATAAGTATTAATATTTTCAAAAAAATCCTCCCGTGTTGTTTTCTATGGAAACCATGACAAATCTAGATCCTTTTCAATACAACCCTGAAAAGAAACGAATACTGCAGATAAGAAGGACTTTTACCAGGAAAATGTACTTTTCATAACATTTAACAAACAAATTACAAAACAATCTGCATCGGTTCGTCAATACTTTACATACGTTAAATGGTCTCTTAACTTATTTAAAGTTTTGCCTCAAAATGTATTTTTACTTACTCGTATAATGCCAGTGTCAACATTCGTTTTGTTGTTTCAACTAATTGATTAAATACAAGTTTAATGAAAGTGTTGATGCCAATGTGTCTCGAGAGTCTGGAATATACAAATCACATGGTTTATAGTTATGCATATGCAAAGAATGCTACATAAGAAGAGAATTTATTCAGATAATTTCTGTACAATATTTCATTTAATGAAATTTTCATTAATGCATCGGGTCCTTGCATTACGTTTTAATAATATGTTTGCCACAATCATCCGTTTTTAAGTCTTCTGTCATAATTGTTCGTTAAAAAATAACATGTAGTCATTAAATCGAAAAGACGATTTAGATATAAAATACTCATTGGCATAAAGATTTATGTTCTTGATTCAACATCCATTAATATTTGTTGATTTCTTATCGTGATTAGTATTCTCGTACTTAACACTTTACTCCTAAGTGAAACATTATACATGTAGATGAAAATTAAACATTATACATGTAGATGAAAATTAAACATACTAACAATACAACTACAGATTTTGACAAGTCCATACTTGATATAAAATGCATGCTCGCGCATTTAAGTCGTATTAATACAAACCTCCGTAGTATGAAAACGTCTCTCTAAACGTATTTCGGATTTCTCTCTCGTTTTCTGTCAAAGTTTCAGAAACACCATCTTCGTCAGATCTGCTGATCGCATTAACCAGATATGGCGCAACTGCGTCATTGGTTCTTTGCACTGCAATCTCGATCACAGCCTTTGAAATTAATTGCTACCAATATTGCTTTAATTGTTTATTGAATATTCCTCGTCTCGTTTCGTCACGTATGACTTACATAAATTTAACACAAACGTGTTATTAATCATGGAAATCTCAATTTGTTATACGTGTTTATACCTGGAACTTGCATCTTGTACTTATCCTCAGGTCGAGGGGGCAACGCTCTTTCATCAGCATCATATCCAGGATCGTCAGCTACACTTAATGGAGATACAAATGAACAATGAACACCACTGATTTTATTGTGTAAAACGCTTTTACAGAGTACATATCTTGTCTGCGTTTGACATAGGTTTATCAGTAAAGTTAATTGAGTTTAAAAGTAATTTAAACTCTATCTATGTGCTGTTCAATTCACCGTATAAAATGTTAAGGATGATGTTGCTGGTGATGATAACGCTGATAAAAATCCAGTTAAATTTATATAACATAAAACCTATTGTTAATAGTACGTTTTGCTTCTGACAAGTTACTTTAATTGTTGAAAAGTTAAAATATTGAAATTGTTTAAAAGATACTGCAATTCTTTTGGATGGTTTGTCGTATAACATGAACACTTCAGAATACTTGACTCGACTGTTCAACATTGATGTCTTGTCTTTAAAGTTGCTTGTATTTACAAGGACTATGCCAGCTATTGTTTCTCTCATGTCTTTTATCATTATCAAAATATTAGTCAACATTCTTTACCTTTTATTTCATACTCCAATGATACATCTACGTCATAAATCTTAAGCAAGATCTCTTAAATAAAATTAATATCCGTCTTCCTTAATTTTGAAAATATTTACAATTCGTGGCTTTTTATATACCCATGCCAATTACACTTATATTGGTAAAATGCATGTGTTCAATTTAAGACATAAATACAAGGGAAACACAGAAAACAATTACTTAAATAATAATGGTTAGGTTTTAATTTTATATTAATGCTGATCATGTTATTGGTGATTAAGGCACTGTCTCATGTTGTTCTTCCTATATATTTATTGCAATTACCAATACTGTAATTTGTATGGTGATATAATTATACTTATGCTTGAAACGTTACCTTCGAGAATACTAACGTCGTGTTCGACCATCCTATGTAGTCGAAGATAAGCTGTGGAAGAAAATATAAATGAAGCAGTCGATCCTATTATATATATATATATGATAGTTTCTCTCCACTAACATTTAAATGAAGAAACTGCAAAAAAGCTTAACTGTTTCAATTAGTTTTCAAAAACAATAATTATAGAAACCCATTGTATACGTTCGAATCATAAATTAGTCTCACGCTTAACAAACATATTTATCAAGCAATATAAAAATATAGTTTGATTCAGATTAAACACAAACGTTTTTGACACATATGTCTAAGTCAATTATAAAAATACACAAAACTAACACAGCAATGGTAATACAGATCATGTAAAAGGTTAACATTATTTCAAGAGTAATAAATTGAACATTAAACAGAACTTTGTATAGATCTGACCTTGTGTGAACGATGGTATTGATTTCCGGTAAGCTTTTTCTGTTTCATGTAGTTGTGAAAACATCCTCACTTGTATCGACATTACTGTGTAAAATGTTTATAATCTCTTCGTGGAGCTCTGATTGCAACTGACTGTTGTCCATAAACAGACACAACGAAATTAACAGTGTTTTGACACGTTTCAAATGCTGACTGAATGATGTATCATCAATGCCAGTAACAAATGCGCTGTTTGCTTCTGTTCTGATTCGTTTTATTTCGTGTACGTGGTCGCTAACGTTACGTGGAATCGAACAGCATTCTGGAATATCAGCTATCAGAAACTCCAGATATAACGGAATCGTGTCAATAGTAACTTCACTGTGTCTTGGTAATAAAATATGTCTGTGTTGTCTGTGTTGTTTTCCAATGTGGGTTTCCAGTATTCTGTCACCATTTGCCTCAATGAACCTGTCTAAAGTCGACTGTGGATTGTCGCGTACATGTATTACAAGAAAGTTTAACATGCAACGCAGGACACGACGTACAATTCTCATATGAAGATGTGCCAATTTGTTTAATTTAGTGTTATCGGCTTGAGCCATGTCTATGTATTGAATGTAAAAGACACTATAAATCCTTTCATTCAACCGTTTATTAAGCAAATAATTTGTGATTGTTGTAGACAGAAATGATACATTTCTAACACTTCCGTAGTGTACAAAACGGATTCTGATTTAAATCCAGGTTTAAATAATTAACATCAGCGTTTAAATTACAATACATGTATAAAATGTATACATATAAATGAAATTATCATACAGAAGACGACACAATCACATAATTTTATATTATTTTCCACTTACTTTAAACATTCATAGATCATTAAGTCACTTAAATATAATAACGATACTAAATACAATAACGTGTCAGTCATCTACCGATGAACGCTTGTTTAAACATTGTCCAGATGTTTACGCAATGAAAACGTGAACAATCATTGTAAAGATAATATAATCACTAGGTATCTAACTCAATTAGCGCACTGCATTATTATGTTTATACATTATGATATATATATATATATTGTCAGGCTTACACGCATTTTATCATTTGTTATCCGTTTATGTAGAAATACTCGTTCTATTTTTTGAAGGCTCTCTGTTTTAACATTCCGCACTTTGGATGATGACGAGAGTATTTTTCATGGTGACGAGTCGCTAATGTTTGACGATGTTTAACGTTTCTTCTTAGGATCAGAGTATTTATTGGTATGTTATATAACTTTCGGACCTCCATATTTACAAACATAACAAACATGTTTACTAGCATATGTTCATGTGTCCCTCCATACTTTGGTTAGGCTGTTTTAAACAGTTTCAGAATAATTGTCCTTTAAGAAAAAATCCACATACATTTGTCCAATATGAACATTGTTAAACAAAGAAAGGCAAATTGGGGTCGTATGTTTAAATCATTAAACTGGATCAACATTTGATTTTTGGCATTTTGCATGCGTTTAAATACCTAACATTTTATATGGTTGTCGGTTCTTTATATAACCGCCGTTTACAAAACCTCATTGGTGTGACTTCATTTGAGTACAGGGGGTGAATACATATCAACGAAATACGCTTTTGATATCGAGGCTACGATAACATGCAGATAATAAAGGCGGGAAAATACATTTAAAGCAAGTGAATGATTACTACATTTTGATCTTAAGAATTAACAAAAGCTTTTAACAACAGCCGTCCGCTAACGGGTTTATGTTGTTAGATCTCATGCGTTTCCTTCACTAAGCTAAAAAACGTTTAAGTAATACCACGATGCTAATTTTGTCTCCATAGCTTTGGTAACAATAGCAACAATAATGTTAGTCTGACGACTGACAGAAACTTAAATAAGGGGCATGTTTACCATGTTACTCTCCATCCACTTCCCGAGTTTCATCAACGCAGCTTAAATACTCATTGATTAGTTTTGCACAGGACCCTGATTTTAGTTTTCACTTAATTTAAACGAAAAATTCCATAAAAGCGGAAAGTGTCGTCCCTGATTAGCCTGTGCGGACTGCACAGGCTAATCTGGGACGACACTTTACGCACATGCATTATGCCCAGTTTTCTCAGAACGCGACACATTTGTTTATGAGGGTGATGGAAAACAACAGCATCACAATCCTGTATTCCAGTAGCGTGTTAATGGCATGGCTGTCTGTCGTTTTGACATCATAAAAATACCATAAGAATATAGAAACATTTGTTGCCGCACTCTGTCTTATCTGCAAAACATGTCAAGCTTTAAAAGCGACCATTAATCATTTCATGAAAATGTCAGTTTCAGGCAAGTGCTTGTTACTCGCCAACTACTCTTCGTTATTTGTTTAGTATGTGAAGAAATGGATTTGCTTTAATGTGTACCATTCAACGTACTATTGCACATGGAACGTATATGAACAATTTCATTAGGCGAAAATTCAATTTTACTAATCTGGTTGGACTTAACTCTCTTAATATAATAATCTCCACTCTCTTGAGCAACACAATCAAATGAATAACACAAACCCCAGATTTTTATATACGAAACATAACTGATGTATATACAGCTCATCGTCAAAAACACAATGAATACACAATACACATGCGTCAACATAACAACAACAACATGTTTAAGCATTGTTTACACATATATTAATTTGTGTGAGAATGTATGATGTAAGACCAAGCTCAAGATTTTAAATGACGTTAATATGAATGTCATTTATATGTTAAACAACGGTTGCCAAACATTTCCGTCACAAACGCATACACGTTTTGGCATCGACTTTATCGTTTTCGTTTCGTGTATGAGTACACTGATAGCTTTTTCTTTTTTGCGTTTAATTTTATCCTCTTGATCGTTAACATAAATTTTGAGTTTTCGTCCAGAAAATATGTAAGAATTGTCATTATCCATATATTAAATATTGTATTTATATATTTTCAGTTCGAATGCAAAAGCATTTGACGGTGATTGGTCATTTGGTTGTCATCCTAACATCTCTATGACAACGAGGGCAGCATTTGATCGCAACGGGAAATATACGATAATAATTATCAAGTCTGATTGTAAATTATAAAACGTACTGAAATATAATACAAAAAAACAGTACAACGGCTTACAGAATACTAATCAACTTGTGAAACATACATATAATTTTTTTAAAGACATAACTATATTTGTTAAATGCCGGGTTGAAACTTAACTATACTTGTTTAATGTTTGATTACTCAAAATATCATTGCATGGAAAGTTTGCAAATCTAAAATTAAAAACAAGAAATCAGTTCCAGATATTTGCACTTTCTATGTGGAACGACTTACAATAAGCTCAGTTTAGCTTCCAGGTCAATCCACATATAACTGTGTATTTATTTGATGTATATGCATTCCGAAATAAAATATGTTTAAACCAATTAATTTATGTCTTAGGCATGTAACATACTATTCACACATATATCGCAATGTTAATCATTCTAGTCACACTCGGCGTGCTATATATTTGTACCATTTTATACTCATTCATCTTTATCTAATAAAATGGAAAGAAAATCGCCGTTTATTTGACATTTATGACGATCATCACTTGCTCTATACATTTGCTTTTGTTCTTTTGTTCTTTTATATACAAACAGTGCGCGTGATCACGTGGTTGTCACATTAGCCTCATGAAGTCACATTACGTCACATTAAGTCATAAAGAACATGGTTTGTATTATTAAAATGGAATCTTTGCAGGTGTCAAACCGACCAAATTCAAGCCAAAACACACATTGATGAAGCTTTTTCCTTGACATCTTAATTGAGTATTCCCGTACATATCGTTCTTACCTTTGACCTTCTTTTAACAAAACTACGGAATATGTGGCGTGTTCTGAGAAAACTGGGGAAAATGCTTGTGCGTACATTGTCATCCCAGATTAGCCTGTGCAGTCCGCACAGGCTCATCAGGGACGACAATTTCCGCTTTTATGGAATTTTTCGTTTACATGATGTTTCTTCTTAGCGAAAATCCAGTTTAGGCGGAAAGTGTCGTCCCTGATAATCCTGTGCGGACTGCACAGGCTAATCTGAGATGACACTTTACGTACATGCATTTTTCCCAGTTTTCTCAGAACATGACACATATTTGGTCGCGGGGCAGAAAAAAGCATGTCATGCATTAAATACCGCGTGAATTCTCTCAGAAATAATTGTTTTTCATGATATAATGGTGCAAAGTAGCTAAACCTATTAAAATGCGGCATCATAAACGTTTATCATTTGCGTAACATGAATAAATAGACATAGTTCACACTGTGTTGCTGTATTTGGATGGTTACATAAGGTTTAATAATTTGCAGTAACGCGTATATGTATATCAACATATGGTGTGTATGGCAATTAAGGAATACTTATTCATATATGTACTAACTATAAGTCCCTGGAAACGTTCCTGAGATATATCACTTCCATGTTAAACGCCTGTAGTTAAACAGTTGCGTCGTCAAAATTATCAGACACAATGATTAATTAAAGCACGAAAGGGACGGGCCTATACAAACCAGCACTTGCCAGATACAAATAAATTGATTTTTTTTTAAATTTTATTATTTAAACAAAACTTTCTTCAATGATATATGTCGTTACAATAAGTGAGGAGTCTAAGACCACAACTATTTTGTCAGTGTTTTTTTTGCACTTTGCTTATCTTTTGTGTAGTTTGTTTTGTGAGGAACATAACTATGCAAGTATAAAATGTATTCAAATGAATCTTTATTTAATGATCGATGGCTTTACGAGAAATGCCAACTAAAGTATTAAAACAATGTTTTCCATTTCGCGTAACATTGTGACCGCTGTTTTGGTGAAAGTAGGTGATCGGTAAAAAATATGCACACGGTAAATTCAAGAAAAAAACGTAAAGAATAAAGCTAACTTTTACATCGGTGAATACTTTAATGTCGAGGCTGGAAAGTAGTCAGTATGCAATGTGCAAAGTTTGCATGTAAGTTACAAAAACAACATAATACCTCGTTTGACAAAGACGCGGCCATTAATAGTGACTAAATGATCATCACGTTACAAACTGCCCATTGCGAATATATTTAGCTCCGCACAAGTCTCCAAGATTTTTAACAATTGAATAATCTATCATTGAAACATTAGTCAACGAATAAGGTCTACAGCAATGTTTTCCAACAAGTCCTGTAAATATTTAATTATAGTTTGGTGTAGTTTTAAACTTAAAACTTTGGTCCGTTGCTGCTATTGCGAAAACAAAAAAACTGCAACTTCAACTGATCGTTTAAATTAAGAAGTAACTCATATTTGTAAACATGCGTTATTTCACAAGATACAAGCAATTCCAAAATACACAATGCAGTGGCGTTTTGTGCTTTATTAGACATCAAATATATTCAAGAACAGAAATATCACACGCATTACCTTTCCAACCAGGAAAGCACTCACAGCAATGAATAGGGCTAATGTTTGTAAAAGGTGAATGCTCTCCGGTCATGAAATTGAATATAATGAACCAAAGATTCCTCAATACTGAGACAATCATTTCCCAAATGCTCAAGACGGCATCTGTGAACATTGTTTTATGAGGATATTTGTCGCCATATTCTCTTCCACAACTTCTGATGCTGTTGTAGCATCGCCCGTGTGCGGTACATTTAGATCGACTGCATTCGTTCGCCCTATCTTGCAGAGATTTTACAAACGGTCCCAGAGTGGTTTCCAAGTAGTTGCGCATATCCAAGCACTGATCACGTGTCTTAAACGAGGCGTGACTATCCCATAATGCAGCACCGTTGTATCCAGCTTCCGCCGTCTGAAGAAGTGTGCTATTCAGATCGGTCTGTTAGAAGTACAAACACGAAATAGAATAAACACTTGCTTGGTATATGCATGCAATGGTGTCTCTCGGTTACGATTCAATATATGTCTTAGAATTGCATTGAAGAAATCCGCAAGTCGAAAGGGTAAACACGGAATTGACATGTCAATACTTTATTATATACATCGTTTTTTAAAACAATTGTAAAGAACAGTTTTGAGGTAGTGATAATTAAATTACTTCACTCGTGTATAATAAAAGATTAAAAGAATCGGAAAACAGAAATTAAGGAACCACCTACATTTTTATAGCTTAAAATAAATTGATGATAATTGACTCACCACATCATAAAACTCGTCAGTGTCGCCATATCTAAACCGTGTGTACGCCACGAGGGGCATATATGGACTGCCATACAGTTGTCTTACACGCATGGCCTCCCCTAAAATACCGTGCACCCTGTCACGACGTGCGTGTTGGTCACCGAAATTTTCTCGGAGATAGATGGATGGGAATAGGGCCGAGCTTGCTTGGAACATCCAGTCTAGCCTATACAAGTAAATTGAATAGCCTCTTATGTAGGGTGTACGATCACTAAGGATTCTTAAAACGTTATCGTGGAACAATGTGTAATATTTCCTTTTTTTTTAATCAATTTAAATAACAACATGGTTGGCCAAATAACTTTAATGTTGCATGTTATGTCACAACATGTCCGAAGTTTCATGACATAACCGCATTGCGGAAGTTTTGTATTACAATCGGTAATGCCGGTTTTTTTTCCTGGCTGGCCAAAATCCAATATTTGCATAAATGCACACTAATATGATCCCCAAAAACGGGGTTTTCCCAATCAGCAATTATAACTTGTTTCAATTTTAGAAGAAATAAAGAATTTACAAAATATTATCGTTCGTGGGTATCTTTTTTCACGAGCACAAACATTTTCCCTTCTGAAATGCTCATCAATAAATCCAGTTCAATCCAGTTTTGCCCGCTTTCACGGTGTTAACACACTCTTTGTGCGACAAACACACTTGGATTGTAACAGTTTGACATCATCAGCTTACAGCACGCGTTCCTTCCATGTCAACGTCTTTTCACTGTGGCATTAGCACCCGAGTTACACGCAGTCCTCATGGAAGGTGTATATAGCGACGAGTACTTTGTCCCCATAACACATGTTCAATTGGTCACGTGATAATGTTTGTGCGCATTAATACCATGCGATCGGATCTATTTTGTTTGCGAATGCAGAATCTGGATGCAAAGTGGTTCGTTGCAGTAACGGACTATATTCTTCGGTCTACGTATATTAAGTTACCTATGGGGCTAATTGCAGAGGGCAATCGCCCCAAAATGAATTTTTGGCAAATCTGCAAAATATTATTTTTTCATGAGTTATTGGAATTATAAGCATACTTATCATTGAGCTCCATCGTGTTTGTGTCACAAGCCCTCTGATTCTGGTAGTTGTAGCAGCCTGGAAATCCGTAGTAGCCCCATTTTCCTTGAGGACGAAGGCCGGAGCAGTGCATAAGAGTTTTCTCCATGAACTGCCTAAAAGGTTTTTCTCTAATATATATCTTATGAAGGCAGAGTCATTGAAATATATAATTATATTTGACTCGTTTTACAGCATTTAAATAACATGTTTTATTATATCAAATGTACTGGTAAATTCGAAATGCCTTGCAGTACTTGGAACCACTTTTGGATTATTTACGTGTTTTATCATCATGCTTTCCTTATTCAGAAAAGGCATCGTGCACGTTTAAACTGAAATTGTGTGGTTAAATAGCTATAGAACGTGACATTTCGATAACATACCCCATTTTACGTTTCGAAAAACACTCTTTAGACTGACATACATACACATGGTCTGACACCATATATTGAAAAGGTTAAACACATCAAAATAGAAACATAAAAACACAAACCTTGCCCCATTTTCGAATTCTTTCCTCGCCGTTTTATAAACACGTTCGTCAGACCAGACCGGATGCGCCTTACGCACGAGATCTTTGGACGCCGTTACGTACTGTCTCTGTACATCGTTGTAGTTGTTCCTCTCAAAGATCGGCCTCCACCTCTCCCAGTCTATGACGGCGAGCCCGGAGAAGTTCCCATCCGGTATGAGGGCCATGACGTCCTGCGTAACCTTCAGCAAGTGGTTACCAAGGTCGCCAAGCTAGAATGTTAGAATACATATTGCTTTGTAGTTCATATTATATTCATTTAAGTTAAATTTAATGTACTTAAATCTGGGCTAAATGTGAGGTTTGCCGTATTTGTGAATATTTTTACACCCTTCAAAGACAGGTCAAAGAGATTTATCAAAATATAAATGAATTTGTTTAATGCATTTTCTATTACATTTTCAATGCTGCAACATTATGCTCATGTAAGAAATTATATTAACGATGACAAATATTTATAATAATAATGTTTACATAAAATTACTTCATATGACTTTTGACTATTAAAGGGTATCATGCAAATTGTTCTAGCATGGTTTATAACGACAACCTACATCAACTATCAAGCTCTTATTTATGAAATAAACGTGTGTTTTAAAATCATTTTAGCAAACATAATAACGATAGATCTACAATTCACTTACCTGAGGAAGCCCTTCATTGACAAAGTTCCCATCATCATCAATATACGGAAACAATCCAAATTCATAAAATATCACCATATTGTCACCTTCAAACACACCACAAGGGTTCACGACGATGTCAAATGCGCTGAAGTCGAGATTTACTCCGAAAGAACGCTCACAATTGTCCGATGGAGCATTCCAAACAACAACAAATGGCTTTGAATTAAAGTCTATTTGTAACATAGTGCATGTGTCTAGTAAAATCAAACACAGCGCGTACATGTATTTCATTGCTGCAGCACAGAATGGCGCATGGTGTAACGAAAGAGCTTGCGGAAGTTTAATTAAATTTATTTCCGGAGTGATATCGACTGTAATTTGTTACGGAAATATAAATTAAACGGTACTTCACAATAAGCTCTTCGTAAATAACAAATACAATTTTAATAACACTAAGACCTTTTTCCCATAAGTTTTGTTTGACATTTTCATATGTTTTCCTTATAACTAAGTACGACTCCCTAATTCCGAGCGCCTCCTGATATCGATCACTTTGTTTACAGTAAGAACGATGCTATCGTGAATCGTGATGACGTCACACGCATGCGCTCCGAGTATTTTAGTTCACTTTCATTGCTTGGCTTGAAAATAAATACAAACACAACCAAAATGAGGAAAAACAGGAATAATCGCATTTCAGAATCTTACGTCAACTAAAATAATCCAAATTTATCAATATTCCATACATTTTATTGGTCGTCTTCATAAAATGTCCACATAAATTGCGAAGTAAGCAGACGATTGCACTACTGTAGTGGTAACACAACATTTCAAAACAAATTACTTTCGATTTTCAGAAAATATTGCATGAAAACATAATAGATTCTAGCATAAGAGCAGTGCACGCACACCGTGGCAGGGTTATTACGCGTGTTATCTGATTGGACGTTTGATATATTAAATCGTTAAATAGTTCAGTGAATCAAATGTGTAAGTTTAGTCGGCCATTTGCCTATCGCAATCGAGCACTCTCTCTTTCCGGTGTGACGTATCGATACAAGGTGAACATTCGTGTAGTGGATGTTTAATGCGGGTGTGTATTGACATATCGACTTTGCATTGTTAAACACGCTGTAAATAAATAATTCTGACATGGATTTTACGGGAATTAAATGAATCTTTTAAGGTAAATCGTTTATTCTTGCATTGTTTGTATTAATTCATAAATTCTTTTACTTGTTTCCTTAAAGGCCATATAAAGGTGACCAATCCAATTATTATGCATATAAACTGGTCTAAATTTTACCGGAGTTCAGCTACTCTCGCATAAAAATGCTAATAACACAGCTTAGGTGCAAGGTTGTCAAGAATTATGGAAGATATACCCGTTTCATAATTGGAAGAAATGTTTACAACTTTGCAACTAACGTGGTGTGTAGCCTGAACGCGGTGACGTATGCTAAACATAGCCGAAAGAATATTCAATTTTAATTCTATTTTAAACAACTTTTTACCTGCATAAAGTAACTTATTATATCACTACAAACGTTTTAACCATTTAGAAGAGACCTACTTTGTTAGTGATACCGGAAAACGTTGAAAATCAACGATATATATTTTTGGTGACCTGAGTCACTTTCACTTTCACCTTCCCGAGTAAACAGCGATGTAAATAAACTGATTGTTTGTCAACACAATTGACTTGGAGGACACTGTATTTTGAGCTCATACCAAGTTGTATTGCTCATTTGTTTATGGTAATGTCCAATAGCATATATATATATTGTTTTTTGATAACCTTGATTAATAAAATATGAACAAAATATTTAAAAATCGGTAAATAATTACGGATCGTCACCTTTATAGGGCCTTAAACCGCTCGATTCACGGGGATATATTTTATATGCCAACAATTAAGTTTTAGCTTCATGGTATGTTTCTCATATTTAATCGTATTTCGTTGTAGAAAATATAACCAAAGCTCGAACCATTTTGGAGACGCTGCTCTATTGCTGACTTTTTATACACGTTGAAGTCAGTTGGTATTAACCGATATCTCACCTCCTACAAAAATGACCTTATCCGATTGGCTAACAGCAGTCATGTGCATGGGGTGTATTTTCCATATACCCCGAGAAATTTAAATACACATATCAACCTAAAAAAATGGTGTCTGTTCGATAACCTGTCTGATAAGTCTTGCTATTATATGATTTTTTTTTGTTTTTGCATATGTCAGTCATAATGTACGGGGATCCAATTAACATATCGATTGAAACTGAAACTGTAGTGACTCTGTACTGTAGATAAGATCGATGACAATATTTCAGCTTTAACAAGAGTCATAAAAAAATAAATTTAGTATAAACGACACGCTTACCTTGATTCCAACTTTAATCCAATTCTTATAACAGTAAAGTAACAACGATATGCACTACCATTTTCTATTATTCCATTCCTTTATATAAATTAATTTTAAACCACACTTTAAAAAAAATAACATTCGTATCGAATGCTAACCATTCTGACCCAAACACGAATTACAAACTCGTAATCCTGTCGGAGCGAGTTATTGTATTCCCATCGAAGTTTACAAATATTCATGACAAACACACAATCAGATATACGTTTTGGATTCGTTCGATAATTTAATTTACTGTTCAATAAAAATCCACGTACGACTTGTCCTTCAAATCCAGAGATCTAACTTAAACTAGTGAGTTTGGTAACATAAATTATGTCACACGAGATACGTCATAAATTGCGTTATCAGTTGAATGAAAAATAAAAGTATGGACAGCTTTTAATGACATAAATTTCAGTTGAGGAGCAAAATAGGATGATATGTGATATAAACGATATCACACGACAAAGCTGGGCCCGACGTCTAAAAACAGAACTTATTGAAATAGTGACATGCATATTACCATCATCAAATGCACAAACAGAATCGGTTTCCAAATTAATTTAATATCCACCGGCATTCCATCCCGCGAAACCCTTCCGGTGTCGAAACTCTTGTAATAAATTTACAATT
Source organism: Dreissena rostriformis (assembly GCA_007657795.1). Lineage (NCBI taxonomy): Eukaryota > Metazoa > Mollusca > Bivalvia > Myida > Dreissenidae > Dreissena > Dreissena rostriformis. The sequence continues at coordinate 110,636 of VMBQ01000507.1, read as the reverse complement.
TCATTTACATGTGTTATATTTGCAGTTGAAATTAATCACTGTCTGTTTTTTGTATTAAAAATGTTAATAAATTACTGTTATTAATCGACATAAGTTTATTCATTGAAAACGCCATAGGCATTTGAATTGGTTTCTGTTGCACTTAAACTATCTATTAAACACAACAAGGAAGAGGTAGTCAGTGAGACATAATCATTACACTGTTAGTTACTTATGGAATATGGTATATACACCCTCAGTAATTTCATACTGTAACCCAGCCAGAAAATCCACGACCACAATGGGGATTGAACCGGGACCTACCGGTTCCAAATCAAGCAAACACTCTACCGCGACGCTATAAAAGCTAGTGCATATAGCAAGGCAGTTTAAGTTCTCCTTATACCGGACCCTGCTACACACTCCCCTCAATTTGTGTAATTCTTCCACGAATATCATACTGCCACGACATCTGTGGGACGTCGGACACACACAACCATATTGTTTTTTTTTACGTTGGGCGTCAATGTAACCCAGCCCGAAAAATCCCCGCCCACAATGGGGATTAAACCCGGGACCACTCGATTCCAAATCAGGCAGACACTTTACCGCGTCGCAATAAAAGCTTTCTCATATAGCAAGGCAGTATAAGTTCTCCTTATAACGAACCCTGCTACAACACCATACTCGAGCCTCGCTCTCGTATGGTATGAAATTACCGAGGGTGTATATATCATACACCATCAGATACTAACAGAATAACTAATATTATCAAAACGTTTTGAGGCCAATCTGGTCTGTTGTCGAAGATAACCAAGTGAAAAAAAAGGGAATAACATATGTACAGAACATTTATTTACTTGGTATATCTTCATCTTTTAATTGATATCGCGAATAATCGTTTTATACATATTTCACTTTTGTGCACGTTCTTCTAAAATATACACCAAATTCAGCACAGTTTTTTTGCGATGTATATGCTATTTAAATTCGTACGTATTATCGTGTTTCCATGCGATGATACTAAATACTTTGTTGAATTTTTATTAAATTATTCTTACACAATTAACTGAAGATTANTGCAACTTCTTTTGGGGGGGGGGGGTTGGTATAAAACGCAGCTTTCAGCGCAGTCTGCAAATTGTGTCATCGGAGAATAAGGAAAACACAGCATGCACAATTCTAGAATGACAATTGCGATAATAAGAATCTTTTTTTTTACAAATATTTATGAAAGTTGCGAAAAGGTATGTATTTGATTGCAATTATTGGAAGAGGACATATCCATCTTTTAAATGATACGAGGCTTGCAACATTTGATGCATATAAAAGTCAAGAAAAAGGCGTTGAAAGTTGGCATTTTTATAATGGGACGATATGGGTAATATAATAAGTGTAATCGAACCTAAAACGGAGGGTTCCGTAGATAGTCGACGGTTCACGATTGTAGCAATCGTACAGTAGCGGCTAAATTACACATATAAAATTAAAGCAGTCCGTAGAGTGCATATAACAGGTCGGCCTGAAATACGAACTTACACATCTCATACAACACTTTCGTTCATGGCACCACGGGTCACCGTTCGAGCGAAACAAAGCGGAAACAACTCAAATGCGAACGTGGTATAATTGAAAGGGAATAATTCGACAATTGTTGTTGGACAAATAAACTTGGCAGAGCTAATATATAATTATAAAATATTTTCATCCAGCTTGTTAAAGATCTGATGAAGATTGTAAATGGAAACGGCTAAAATTACAGTTTTATATAATCTATAGGCATAACTTAATCATTTAGTTGTCAAACTTGATCCAGATATTTTTCATACAGACAAGTTCTTGAAGTTTGGTAACGCAGGGACCGATACGAACGTTCCTTGGTAAACCGAGCGAACGTTTGTTAACCCTTTAATTGACGTCCATAATTATGTGCATGAAATTATTTGTAATGTCTGCTATGTTCTACAGAAGTTATAACGTGCATTTCTATTACAAACCTAAGAAAGCGAAGCGATCAAAAAAAAATGTTTTCAAGTTTTTAGGTGTATTATACATGTGCGCATGCAAATCGCACCATGAGTTTTACTTAAATTATAATGTGTTTCTTTTAAAAGGTGACTATAATTTAATTGTCATTAAATTATTTGTGCTTTATATATTTTTTTTCTGAGTTCATATATAGATTTGTATGTGGGTGGCGGGTAGACCGTGCGTGCACGTATGCTGATAATGCGATATTTTATTAGCATAATTAATCAAGTAACGTTTATTATCTTGTCTCAAAAATATGGTAATTCAAACAATCAGCATAAACAGTATTATAGTATACAGGACAAAGTAAATCAAACAATAATTTGATTGGCGAATGGAGCCGAAAAGTAGAATTGGCAGTTTTTGAACATTGTGTTTTAAATCTAGAGCTTTACACTTTTGATCACAGAATTTTGAGAAATTTGCCTCCACGTAAAATATTAAAAAATATTTACTGTTCAGAAAAAAAACATGTATAAAACATAATGCAATTAACACGAAAATCGTGTACACCGTAGCATGGCGTCCAAACATTTTAACAATAAAATTTCCAAGTACCGGTCATTAACGGCGACAAGCCTCTGTGGCAATATAAAATAACTGTAAATTCAACATGTGTCCGTTTTTAACTAGGTTAATCATGCTCGAGTTTGATTACCATACGTCTTTTATTGTTTATTGGATATGTGAATATGTCAGCATGTTAGTCCATCTCAACGGAGTTAGGATCTTGGTGTATCATGAAAACGGACAAGCAATAAAACACGAGTGGGTCAACACCTTAGTGTATGGTCCTTTAAGTTCCGCTTTAGAGGTCCAGATGGCGACTCCCTGTCAAGAGTGGACACGACTTTCTGGTTGTCAGCGTATAAAGGTGACCGCTATTCCGACGCCTTTATTCGGACACGAGTGTTAAGAGTAAGAAACATGGTTGCGAAACTTTTTGTCATCGCTGCGATCGCCTTGGGTAAGTTGTATTTCATATGTAAAAGAATACAAATATATCCATTACAGCTTTGGTTCTTGTCGTATACTATCAAATAGTTGAATCATACAACAATATACACGTAATAATATCATGAAATGTTATAAGTTTTAGCATAGTCTTAATGTTTTGAATAAATAAGTATGTTAAGGCTTTCGTTCAGGTTTTTATACTCTTGCGTTCTAAATAGGACAAGCTTGATCGTTGTTTGTTTTTGTTTTCATTAGAAACAGCAAAGGTGTACACAAATCTAATTTTCAGTTTCTTTCACACACAAAACACCTTTACTTGACGCGTTTGAATTACTTCTTTACAATTTGCGATTATACTAAGTTCTTCCGGTAGACTTTAGAAAAGTATACAAAACAGTACACCATAGTTTTAATTACCAAGTTGATATGAGGAGACGAATTTACCGGTTTGGTTTCCAACATTGCAGGTCTTGTATCCGCGGACCTGCTATACCTGAATGCACCCTTGGATCAGACGAGCCGAATCATCAACGGTCAGCAGGCAACACAGGGGGAATTCCCTCACCAGATCGCTCTACTGAACAACAACTACCACTCGTGCGGAGGATCCATCATCGCCAACGGCTGGGCGTTGACGGCGGCACACTGCGTGGAAGGGCAGTAAGTAACGGGAGAATTTTGAGGGTTTGAAGTAAAAGATAAATTAATAGCTATGGTTCCCGTAGCAGTTGATGAATGTTGATGTACAATCCGTGATTTTCAGTCAGATGTTGTGGCAGGAAATACATTAGCACCTATTTATTTTTTTCATATCAGTTTTTCATACAGAGGCACTTTAAAGTGAGACTTCACGATTTTGTCAAATATTTATGAACTTATATAAAATGTGTAAAAAAACTTATTAAACATATATTTCAATATAAATTAAAATAAAAGTTAAGAAGAACATTTGTCAAAAAATGCGAAATAAGCCAGATATTTAATTCTGAAATCGAAAATGTCTGTACAGTCGAATTCGCCAGCATGTTTATCATGCATGTACGATGTGAATCTAAATTTAGTTTTAGTGCAGATTCGTTCATACGACACAAAGACACAATTTTGTTTTACGGATTATTTTAATTTCCTGCCTGCAACGATATCTATTAAACGACACACGTACACTAACTCCAATCCTTATAGAAAGACGAATGCTTCGATTATTGTAGGAAAATATGTACGAAATATCTTCGTCACAATCGGTTCGGGGCGCTAATTTGTCTTTGCTGCATTTTATATAATTCGTCTTCAATCATTCAATGTATAATTTTTCTTGCCTATTATGTGTAATTGTAACATAGTTTTATCAATATATTACAATTTAACACATATACAAATCATGCAGTCTCACTTTAAATTGGCATAGTTTTTAATGCTTAGCCTTTTAGACATATTCTTCTAGATATTTGATCAACTTATCTAAATCGGAACCTTATGCTATAAGAACGCCGATAAACTTGTATTATTCAACAAAAATAATGCTTCGCAAATATCCATTTTATAAACATATAAAATACTCATTTGATCGACATTAAAGCTGAGACCTTAAATATATGTATTAACTCAAATTATCATGGAATTCGAAACTATCATTGCATTTGTTTGAATGTGTATCATTCGGTTGTTTAGGTCTACTGCCAGCTTGGCGGTGATTGTTGACCTTCATGACTACAGGAATCCCGGTAACTACATCTGGTTCTATATCGACCAGATCATTATGGTAGGTACAGTTCCATCAGTTTTCAATATTTTGTAGGTAACATTTGTGTCAAAAGTTTCATTTGCCGAAAAAATGAATGCCTTTTTATTATTCGCATATTAGAAAAGACCATTTTTATTACCAAATTGAAAGCGCAAAATGCTAAATGTTTTTTGTTTAAGTAACATTAATACTAAACAATCAACGGAAATTTCGTAAAGTATTTCGTAAAATAAAGTTACCCAATAAAAAATCAATGTTCCTTATAGCAAAAGCCAACATTATAAAACGAGATGTTTTCTGGTAACATGGATGTTTGTAGATACTAAATGCATGTTTTTAATTTTTCGTGTCACAATTAATTCCATTTTAATACCGCACTGATATATTTTCATACGACATACGAACACTAACATGGTACCATGTTAGTGTTCATGGGTCGCATGAATAGATAAAGTCGCAGGAAATTAAAATGGAATTTTTTATGACACAAAAAAGAAGCATTTTCTATCTACAATCATCCATGTTACCAGACCACATCTGGCGTTGAGATTTTGGCTTTTGCTATAAGGAACATTGATTTTTAATTGGGTTACTTTATTTTACGAAATACTTAACGAAATTTCCCTTGACTTTTTAGTATTAATGTTACTTTAATTATATTCTGTTATTGTCAATTTCAGTTTTTATTTCGGAAGTGGCGTATAGCATTTCGTAAATAGTATAAGACACTTTGCAAAATAACTTCTGTTATTCATTTGACGGTTATATGAGTCGTGTTCTGAGAAAACTGGGCATAATGCATGTGCGTAAAGTGTCGTCCCAGATTAGCCTGTGCAGTTCGCACAGGCTAATACGGGACGATACTTTCCGCCTAAACTGGATTTTCGCTATGAAGAGACATCATTTAAACGAAAAATTCCATAAAAGCGGAAATTGTCGTCCCTGATTAGCCTGTGCGGACTGCATGATGGCAGTTTTGATGATTTTTCCCCAATAAAATATATTAATTTCAGAATTTTTGGCGAATAATATACTTACAAATACTATGGGGAAAATGAAATAAATTATATAGGGTCACCAGCCTTGTTTTGATTTTATTTGCAATAACGGAACATGCAGTTTTGCATAAAAACGTCTTAATTTCTCATTGTGCCAAAACTCAATATAATTACAGATAATATTCAATATAATACACTTAATTTAATAACGAAATTGTCATATTTGGAATATATTCAAAAAAAGCATAATAACAAGGAAAAAAAACGATATGGCTGTCCTTGCGATTGAAACCGGACCTCTGTAAGCAAAAGCCGACCTGTAACCATGACACCACGTAGTAGTAAAAAAAACAATGTAGGTATAACACGTGTTTGCTAAATAGAGTCGTGTTCTGAGAAAACTGGGCATAATGCTTGTGCGTAAATGTTCATTCCAGATTAGCCTGTGCAGTCCGCACAGGCTAATCAGGGACGACACTTTCCGCTTATATGACATTTTTCGTTTAAATAAAGTCTCTTCTTAGCAAAAATCCAAATTAGGCGGAAAGTGTCGTTTACGCACATGCATTATGCCCAGTTTTCTCAGACCGCGACACAAATAATCCGCGAAGAGCGTTACAAACGCGTTATAATTTTACGATTTCGATTGATGATTATCAATAAACGGAAATATATTTTGAAAAAAAAATCTAAGTAATGAATGCTATTTTGCTTGTTTTAATATAATGCATGCGTTCTTTTTGAAAGTATTATATTTTTTTTTTAATTGTCATTTTGCCAAACAATGAACAAGTCACTTAGACATAGACTGGATTTTCGTTAAGAGGAGACTTCCTGTAAACGAAAAAATATATAATATACAAGCGGACAGTGTAGTCCTGCAGAACTGCAGAGGCCAATATGGGACTTTACGCACATTCATTAAGCCCAGTTTTCCCAGAACGCGACACAAAAAATGCTTATAATGTACAAGTGTGCGCTGGTAGAGTGTCTGAGACGAGTATGTGCATGCACACTGCTCGCATTGCTCTCGGCTTCTAACGACACGCCTCGTATGTCCTCTTTTAGCACCCCAACTACAACCAAGGCCCAGGCGGGTTCCCAAACGACGTGGCCCTCTTGAAGCTGGACAGGGTAAGAACGCCGGTCAACATCTCGAAGAACGTCATCGAGCTTGCAGCCAGCAACCAGAACTTCCAGAATCAAATCTGCGTCATCAGCGGATGGGGAACCATTGGTAAGCAGTATTAAATGCTAGCAGTATTTATGAAAGTATTTGTTTAAATATTTTTAAATACATTGCAGGGCAGGTAGAATTCACGAGCAATCAGAGAATTTAATGGAATAATGACGTAATGACGTAATGACGTCAAAAACGACTTAATTTCACAGTAAAACAGTTAGAAATATAGAAATATATATTAAATGTTATTGTTCACTGTTTGCAACAGTGAATCATCTGTTCAAACTGACTGATATTTGTGGCGTGTTCTGAGAAAACTGGGCAAAATGCTTGTGCGTAAATTGTCATCCCATATTAGCATGTGCAGTCCGCACAGGCTTATCAGGGACGACAATTTCCGCTTTTATGACATTTTTCGTTTAAATTAAGTCTCTTCTTAGCAAAAATCCAATTTAGGCGGAAAGTGTCGTCCCTGATTAGCCTGTGCGGACTGCACAGGCTAATCTGGGATGACAATTTACGCACATTCATTTTGCCCAATTTTCTCAGAACACGACACATTTCCTTATAAACCACAGAGAAGCAATACATATAGAAATTTATTTTATTGCACTGTCTTCCAAGCGTTATTTTATTGCACTGTCTTCCAAGCGTTATTTTATTGCACTGCCTTCCAAGCGTTATTTTATTGCACTGTCTTCCAAGCGTTTTTTTATTGCACTGCCTTCCAAGCGTTATTTTATTGCACTGTCTTCCAAGCGTTATTTTATTGCACTGTCTTCCAAGCGTTTTTTTATTGCACTGTCTTCCAAGCGTTATTTTATAGCACTGTCTTCCAAGCGTTATTTCGAACATTATTTTAAGACACGATCTTTCTTTAAAGTTATAAACTGATTAAAATAACGATCATACTTATTTGGAAGGTAATTCAGTAAATGCTTAAAATCATATCGGACCCAATTCGAACTATTTCTGTCGTCAAACAGAGAACGGAAGTGGTGCCTCGGTGCTCATGAAGACGAATGTCCGGGTCCTGTCCACGACTGAGTGCCGTTCCTCCTGGGGCTCGAGCAACATCCTGTCTCAGCACGTGTGTGTCAAGGGGGAGGCCACTGCCAACGGATCCGGCTCGTGCAATGTGAGTGTCATCTCTAACAGATCACTCGTACCCGGGTTACCTCGCCCTCAATCCGTACCCATGTTGACAAACGCATAAATTAGACCAAAATCGTACCATATCCAACAAGAACTGACTAATTGCTACTGCCAGTGCAGGTTTATGCGTCGGTAGTAAAAACTTAACGCATGGTTACCCAATCAAATCAATTTACATATAATCTTTGTGCACTTGGAAAGATCTGAATGTTTCGTCTTCTGTTCGCGACGATCTGGAACTGATCAAACTGATCAATGACTCAATTCTTACGCTGAGGAGTCGACACTTCAGTTACTCCATGCCATAAACTATCCATAATCACAAATGTTTTACCTGAAGGGATCGTTTACATCAGCTCCATCGCTATCATTAGGGCGTTGCGAAACGTGTTTTTTAAATATGAATTCATGGCGTTGGACGCCGTAAAGTAGCATGTTTAAACACTGCTATACATTTTCCCAGGCCCTATTTACGTGGCGCAGCGCCACGCCGCCCTTTTGAAACGCCACTGTGCCCTTTTCAAAGGCAAAAGTCGCCACTCGCCCTTATTGATAACATCTTAATTGCCTCTTGACCAAACTTCTTAGCCGAGTCGTATCAGAGTATGGCCCTAAAGGCCCAAGGAAGCGAAGATGCGCATGGTTGTGTATTAGTCATGCGTGAATAACCCCGTGTCAATATGAATCGATAATATCAGTGGCTTTGTTATACCCAGCACGCTAATCTTTCACTTTTGTGTACTCATCCACGATACAATCGTGGACAGTTACTTAGTAGACTTTTGATGGCAACCGAGTGTAAACCTCATGGAAAATTTGCATTTAATGAATAATACAATAATGTCAAAACATTTATTTCTACACGTAATTTTATTTAAAATAAAACACTCTGCATCTTTTTCTTATTTTAGATAAGTAATTATCTAACAACAATTATTGTGCCGTATACGGATTAAACAAAATGCGAATCACGAATGTAGTCGGACATATACAATTTTAAATTGATATCCGCACCTGTCGCTTACGTCATTTTAACAAGATGGCGGACAATATAGAAGTGAAATGTACTTTTGTGATTCTCGGCAAAAATGACAAATACAAATCGAATTAACGATGGATATTATACAATTAGTATGGATTAATGAAATTTCTGTGTTTATTTACTCTGGATAAAACGTTTTAGATACAAACAACGTATATTTACTATTTAGTAATCTACACAGTGGATTTATGTCACGGAAACGAGTGGTAGCACATTGGCATTCAGTTTAAACGCGACGTTAAAACATTTGTCAAAAAGATTATAGATAGATGTTTCCACATAATTAGTTATTATAAACACATTTGTTATGTATTTTCCAGGGCGACAGCGGCGGTCCGCTGGTGTGCGCCGGTAGGCTGGCCGGTGTGACGTCATGGGGACGTAGCGGTTGCCATCTCAACGGAGTGGTGACGCACCCCAGTGTGTATGCCGGCGTCGCGTACTTCCGGTCCTGGATCAGCAGCGCCTGCGGCAACTGCGTCTAGACGCTTGGGCGCTTGTCTATATGGGCTTCTAATTTCATATGGAAATCACTTGAACATGTATTCGTTATAACCTTGTTATAGCAAATGTAAATTAAACTATTAAGCAGATATAGTAATTGTGCAATACAGGGCTCTTTTTAAAAGTTGAATAGCTGGTAGTGATTATTATTTCTTAATCAGGAAATGCTAATGGATTCCTTTTCATTTTTTAATAACACTGGCACAACAACGCGGTAATTTTGTAAACGTTATTAGAATACATCTGGTCATTTAACTTGATTATGAAATCTTTTTCAACGTATTATTCTGCAAAATTTATAAATATACTAGCATTGATATAATACGATGGAAGTCGATAGTCCAACGGGCGGAGTTTATATCATTCGGGTCCAGTCCTGGCTCTCATCGTGAATACAATAGATTAAATGAAAAATATCGCAGCAATAGTCGTATCGTATCGTGCCATAAAAAATAATTCTTAATATATATTTATGTAACGTATCACCTTGTACACGAACGTGCTAATGCGAGGAATCCGATCGTGGTGATCGTGTCGAATCGACACCAAATCATGGATCAATTGTGTCGCGTTCTGAGAAAACTGGGCATAATGCATGTGCGTAAAGTGTCGTCTCCGATTAGCCTGTGCAGTCCGCACAGGCTAATCCGGGACGACACTTTCCGCCTAAACTGGATTTTCGCTTAGAAGAGACATCATTTAAACTAAAAATTCCATAAAGGCGGAAATTGTCGTCCCTGATTAGCCTGTGCGGACTGCACAGGCTAATCTGGGATGACAATTTACGCACAAGCATTATGCCAAGTTTTCTCAGAACACGACACGATAGGAAACACTCCCATCGGCTTGTATGTACTCGTATCGGTACAAGAGATCAGACCGTTTCAGATCGTGGCATTTTTAATTGACGAATCGTGAACAGATTGCAATCGAGCGCAACGCATCGTATCAAAGCGTATGGTCAGGTATCATATTATATCAAGTATGTAATGTTAGATAAATACCACGACCAGTTACGTGCCAGATCGCACGACAGTTTGAACCTAGCATAACAGAGCGTTAACAGACTTGACTATTGTCAAAATCCAACAAGTTTTAGTAGATGTAACTGGGAATCCGTCTTGCACTGAAGGAAATACTGCTTAACTCTGCTGGACACAATATATAAATTAAATTTACATGTATAAATGCGCTTCGCTTGTGACGCAACTAGGTATTTTTTAATAAGAAAGAGTTAGGAATCTCTCTGAATTTTCAAAACCGGTTCCGTAGACAAAAATGCCCCCCCCCCAAAAAAAAGAGAGTCTGTCTACGTTCATCGCGTTTTAATTATCTCGGAGAATACAATCATATATAACTTATATATACCGTTGACTACAAACGAATAATCATACAACTTGTCTACAATTATTGTTGACAAAATCAAAACCCCAGGTTCGTATCCCTATCAATAAAGACAACATAGTTAAAAACTATATTTATAAATTGTTTATTCATGGGTATGTTGGCAAGATCAAAATTGTGTCGCGTTCTGAGAAAACTGGGCATAATGCATGTGCGTAAAGTGTCGTCCCAGATGAGCCTGTGCAGTCCGCACAGGCAAATCAAGGACGACAATTTCCGATTTTATGACATTTTTCGTTTAAATGAAGTCTCTTCTTAGCAAAAATCCAATTTAGGCGGAAAGTGTCGTCCCTGATTAGCCTGTGCGGACTGCACAGGCTAATCTGTGACGACACTTTACGCACATGCATTATGCCCAGTTATCTCAGAACACGACACAAAATTGTAAAAAACAACCAGAAATTCAACGCGATCTGAGGAAGGGACAAAACAACAACTGTGTGTCGACTTGAAACTTACGTTATCATAATATAAAGAAACAAAATACAACCTCAATCGTGCAATTCCTGTTAATATTTAATAATTAATAACCTCGATGCGACTTTAACCCATTTATGCCTAGTGGACTCTCCCATCGTTCTAAATTGGATCAATTTATTTCCAAAGTTAGGGATGTCTAGTATTTTTATTTCTATATTTAGAATATGTCTTACATAAATTCCTTTAAGCAAACAGCGCAGACCCTGATCTGGGTCTATGCTGTTTGCCAAGGCCTTTTTTTCTAGACGCTAGGCATAAATGGGTTAATGAATAGACATGCATTTATGTTATGTTATGAACGAATTGTAAATGAATATATTTATACTGGACATGCATTGCACGTTATAAAGCATATACATATATGTAACTACTATCATTACTATAACATGTAACAATTAATAAAATTATTTGGTTGATTAACAAGTACATAATTGTGTCGCGTTCTGAGAAAACTGGGCAAAATGCATGTGCGTAAAGTGTCGTCCCAGATAAGCCTGTGCAGTCCGCACAGGCTTATCCGGGACGACACTTTCCGCCTACACTGGATTTTCGCTAAGAAGAGACATTATTTAAACGAACATTTCCATGAAGAGCGGAAATTGTCGTCCCTGATTAGCCTGTGCGGACTGCACAGGCTAATCTCGGATGACAATTTACACACAAGCAGTATGCCCAGTTTTCTCAGAACACGACTCAGTTTATCGTTGAGGTACCAGTTTCGGTGACCCTAACGGTTTTTGCAAATTTTTATTTAAAATGGGCCATTATAATTAAAATTTGTGCACACAGTTGTTTAAATATAATATTGAGTTTCAACAAATAAGTTCTTATTACTTTGGTAAACGTTGTGTTTTCAATCGTTTTCCATATATCCGTCTTTTTGTTATGGATTATGATTGATCAGTTTCAGTGACCCGTGTGAAATATACAATGTGCATGTTCAAAACACAACATTTAATGTTTTGTTAAATCTATGAAAAAAAATATATTTAAACAGAAGACCTAAATCTGGTTAACTGTTTAATGAGGAATTAAGCACTAGTTTTAATTCAATGGGTAGTAGACTTCAAATTGTCTGTATCACATCATGTGCAAACAGAATTATCACATAATAGCACATATTAAAAAATACTTAGCCGAAAGAGTAACAATGACACTGGTGGTTCACCGAAATTTGTACCTAGACGATATAACCGATACAAACTTTAAACAAGTTATAACAAATAACATATCAATTAACGATCGGTATACAGCACGAGATATGTAATCATCTGAAGAAGACAAAATAGTGAGATGAATAAACATGAATTCTGTCACAATAACAATAACAAGTAAAAATATAGCGGAATAATTTAGAATGTTTTAAGATTTTTGTAAGTTTCCAAAAAAATTGTTATTGCCATAAAACAAGTTACCATAATACTTAGTAGCCCGAATAAATGACATACAAAAAGTCGCATCAGCATTCGAATAGCACATCTCGATATTGGAAAAAAAAAGTATGCATTTATTTGATGTTCTGTTATCCTAAACAAAATGCTCTGATTTCTTTCCAGTTTGAAATAATAATAAAAAAATACACTTTTAAAAATACCACGTTTGTGTGTTTTCTTTCATGCGATACTTTAACCCGAGACCCCCAACATGAAAAGAAAAGCAACTCTGTAAGTAAAGAGGTAGATGAGCAGAGAAACGGAAAAAGTTACTCTACTTGAAACGCATTAAAGCAGATAAAACAAACATATTAATACACATTTAAGAGAGAGAAACCTGCAACTAGATCAATAATGTTAGCGCATATTCAAGAACACGGAATCACAGAACGGAATGCTTACTGTAAGAGTAATCATACGGCATAACCGTTTAACCCATTCATGCCTAGCGTCTCATCAGGGTCTGCGCTGTTTGCTTAAAGGAATTTCTGTAAGAAATATTCTAAATAAAGAAATAAATATACTAGACATTCCTAATTTTGGAAATAAATTGATCCAATTTAGAAGGATGGGAGAGTCCACTAGGCATAAATGGTTTAATTGTGAAGATTTGAATTGATATGTTTCACTGCGAAGGTTTTCTAAAAAAATATATCTTAGTTTTATTTTAAGTAAAAATGGGTATGTTCACAATATTCGCTTGTACATGAACATAAACTTATAGCATTTTATATAACATATTTATTTTCTATGCGTTTCAAAAGAACACACGAACAAATAAAAAAGAATGCAAGTTTTGTTACAACTTAATTGCACCATACGTCAACGTAATTCATCAGCACTTCCGGTTAAACAGGTTTCAAAGTATACACCAGCGCTCGTCGGAAACATATCTCATTTCATAATAATTTTGCAAATGACGAAACCATTAAAGGCCAATCTAAATTACAACTCGTTATAGAGAACTCTTCATACATGTGCTTGGTATTTTCTCTTCACGCGTTCATAGAATTCAACAACAGTGAGTTCTAGCTTGCCACGAACAATTATCCACATCAGGTTTCGTCATAAAACCACGTTTTAGATTTAATTACCACTCACTCTGACCAATATACATATCGTTCTATCACGTATTCCATTCGTATGTTTTGAGCAAACGGGGTTTCCAACAACGATACACCCCATCTAAGCAGAACCTCAATTTGGCTAAACTATATTCTTGGTTACACTCCAAACGAGCTTAATTACTTAAGTAACTTCCGGTCATTCCTGCTGGTCAATACAGAGGTCACACCTGACCAGTCCGTTTTCGTCGCAGGTCATGCACCTAAGGGCACAGAACTCTTCCGTGAAGTCATTCCGGTGTAGGGACTTCTTGGACCCGTGACACATCGTACAGGGGAGGTACCGGTAGCCGCCGCATTTCTCGCAGTGGGATCGAACCTGGATTTTCTGCAAGTGAAAGTCAGCGATGGTAATTACAATAAATCGAAAATATAAAAAAAACTGCGTCATAATATATCAGTGTATGCTTTAGAAAGAACGACAACAAGGGGTGGTAGTAATACCCACCGAACTTCCTATCAAACACCGGGACCGAACCTATATTGAATTTGCAATGAGAAAAAAAAATAATACCGCCATTATTAGGAGGTAAGGGGGGGGGGGGGNGAAGGGGGGGGGGGGGTGATAAAGCCCCGGATTTCGGCACCCGCATAACTCTTTCAAGTGGAATTGAACATTAAACCTAGTTTTCTTCAGTGGACTGTGACAGATGGTGCATTATCAGGTTTTATGTATACACGCGAAATAAGCAGTGTATAAACACAAAGATGACATCTACCTTTCAGACAAATCTCAAACTAAATTCACCAAGAGAATACGCAAAAAACACAACAACAAACAACTGATGAACTTATTGAACAATTGGTGCATGGTATGGACACGTGTATACTTAGTTGATTACAACACACTGTCTCTGGGGAAATAAGAAAAAAATCGAAAAAACCTTTTAAAAGTCGCAGCCTCATTTTTTAAATGAAAAGCTTCCATTTTAGCTGTTTTATCGCTGGACAAATTGCCACACTATTATCGTGAAATGCAGTTTTAAATTATTTATACGAGCTACGTACGATCTTTTTGTGGGGATGTTGGGGATGGGGAATATTGTTATATCATGCCTATTAAAATCTCAAAATCTTCAGCGATCTGTCGTTGTCTTAAACGCCTTTGTCATTTTTATTTTCACTATTCTATGACGTATCAAGCAATAACGTCAACACAATGCCTTCCCTTGTATACCAAACTTACCATGAAAACATGATTGATTCCTATTGTTATTTATTGCAAATTGCTGATGAATCACATTTTGTTATTGCCTAATTAATAACATTATGACATTCAATAAATCAGAAATTAATGTATCGCCTTTGTTGCTTGTTGAAAATGATACAAAGATAAGTGGGGAAGAATCCAGATTGCCACAGTGTTAAACTAATTTATTAGGCCCTTGACGGGAATCATGGTGATAATTGCAGGACCAAAAATTTATGACCTATTATGATGTTCTGGATCGCATGCTTAAATACATCCCCATAGGAATATGGTAAATGAAACAGCTTCTCCTTACTTATTTTGAATGTATTTAAATTCGGAAAAAATAAATAAATGCATGATTTTTTTAAACAAATAAGTATTTTTTTCAGTAAAGTACAATCGCGCGTTTGAACGGTTATAAAAATGTCTGATCAGTGTGGGGACTTCATATTACAAACGCGCGATTGCACTTTACTGAAAAAAAAATATTTGTTTATAGAAATCATGATGCCTATAGAAAACTCTCACGAATGAGCGGGCTCCCCACTTTTTCCCATTAAAAAAGGTGAAATATTTAAAAAGATATCCTTTAAAATGTTATCTGGGTCGCACGTTATTCTCCCAACACAGATCTTAAAAAGGCACGTGGTATAGGCACCGTGATTAAAGGACGAAGAAGAAATAATACAACATGAGGATTAGGAAAAATGCTGCAGATAAAGATGATGACGATCATTATGATCATGAAAATGATAAGGATGATGAGAACGATAATGATGATATTAGTGATGATAATGATAAAGATGATGATGCTTATGCTGATGATGATGAGGAGAATGATGGGGATGATGATGATGTTAATGATGATGATGATGATGATGATGATGATGATGAGGAGGAGGAGGAGGAGGAGGAGGAGAATGGTGATGATGGTGATGAAGATGATGATGATGATGATGATGATGATGATGATGATGATGATGATGATGATGATGAGGGGGGGATAATGATGACGATGATAATACAGACACAATATCGCATTGACAAAGATGAGAATGACAATAATGAAGCATGCATTTCAAACCAAATTCTCGCGATAATCTCCCAGTACTTGACTATTTTGTGGCAAAAGGGGAGACCACTCGAGGTAATCAAAAGAAGGGAGCTAACTGCTACGTACCGTGAAGTTTTCGAACATATGGCGTAGCTCCCCGGTCTCGTTGAGATGCTGTACGGCGTTCAAGTCCTGCAACACGGAAGCACACAACATTTGAGACATAAGGTTTTACTGGGTAATTAATGGGACGGTTGCAACACATGGCTCTCAGTCGGCTTGCTGTTTGTTTCAGATCGTTTATCCAAGTAATTTGCCGTAAATTGTTTGACTAAAAAACTAACCACTGAATGATTAACCTATAATTGGTCACCTCAATCATTGGTTTAACTTTGGAGCTTTGGCGACGGACGGAGACGCGGAAGGACTGTTGGACAGGGAGA
This sequence comes from Dreissena rostriformis, assembly GCA_007657795.1. Classification (NCBI taxonomy): domain Eukaryota; kingdom Metazoa; phylum Mollusca; class Bivalvia; order Myida; family Dreissenidae; genus Dreissena; species Dreissena rostriformis. Next base: position 93,916 of record VMBQ01000507.1, on the reverse strand, counting down.
ACAGCGATAGGATTAGTGAAAGCTGGTCATTCGTTTGATAACATAGATGAAAGAAATTGAACTCACACATAATAAAACTCCCTAACACAATGTCATGGTATGCAGTACAGAATATGAACGCTGAATTGCGTTTTTGACGATGCTGCTTCAGCGAAGATGCTCGTCTAAGTTATCATACCATGAACAAATAAATCACAATGGCGACCTTCCTAAAAGACCGAGCCAGTCCGATTGAGTTAGCTAAATTTTCAACCTCGCTGATTATCATTGAAATATGGGAAACAACAACAACAATTGGAAAATGACGAAGACAATGTTTAAATTATTAGGAAGCTCGATAATAACAGTGGAATACGATGTTAATTGCGCACAGTAGAGAACTTTACTTATATGTGGTACCGTTCGATATTTTTCGTACCCACATATTTTGTTAGTACCCATATGTGAAAATGACTGGCTCCTTTGCAGAAGTATGCCTCTTGTTCTTATTTAAGTTTTACAAAGAACTGTGGATTGTCTAAAAGTCCATGTACACTGCATTTATGCCAAATCTTAAATTAAGGATGCGGATAAATGACAATCAATAAACATTACACAATTGTGGTGATGTAGATAAACTTAAATTGATGCTTTTATATACATCCTCTTCAAAAGCATCGTCACACCAGTACTGTCAGTACTTTGATTTGTTTATGAGATAACATAAAGGCGAGGACACGATATGAAAGCATCATGATTGAGCCGCGTGATGCGGAAATGGGTCTTATACAATCGCGCAGTCTGGTCACGAGCTACGCTGTCCGCCAATGAGTCCGCGAAACCTTGCATGACTCTATAGCAAACTGGGTAGCTTTTGGCCAGACCGCGCTGATGCACGAGATGGTCTTGAGCTAATATGGCCGCATATGGCATAACACCCAATTTCGCATGACGCGAATCATATTATTATATTGTGAAAACTCAACTGATGAAACTTTCCTTTTTAATACGTTGAAGTATAGAAAATGTGTTCGACGGAATGTTTACACGACGATGTTAATGTTTTTTTTCCTATTTCCTCCACAATCCAGTCCAAACTTATTAAAACTACTTGTAACTATTTAAAAAAATGCTGTATCTGCATAGAATGCGATACACATTATAGAAATAGACCACCTCGTGACGTTATGAACCATCCTATTCCATATCTGATTTCATGCCAAAACAGTATCATATGTTTGCTGATTTGCGTCCTTTTACATGACACCAGCTTCCTTTGCGTACAGACTGTGTTTTTTTTCACCTATAGGGGAATGGTGGCGGGGCCCGTCAAAAGGGGAAAAATGCGTCGTTTTTTAGGAAAAGGGGAAAATTAAAAATTAACACTTATATGTAATGATATTTATTATATGAATACACATGTTTTTTTGTATGAATGTAATATTCACAGCTGAATGTCTCAACATCATTTTCGACAGTTCAGCCTTCATGCACAGACACAGTTTTCTTAGCCATTTTGAGTCTAATTTGGATTTTTAAATCGATGAAATGGCAAATTTGAGAAAAACAATCATCAAAATGGACCAAATTGGATTTTTTTATCAACAAATATTGACACATCGCCTTTTCCTGGCGATTTTGGGGAAAACATGCAATTCATTTGAAAAGTCCACTGATTTCGGAAAAACTTATATAACTCTTTATAATAATTCAAAATCATATTAATTAAAGTTATATACTTAGTTAGTTGTTTATGAAATAAAATCGAGATATAATTATCATAAGACACTTTCTTCCACATTTTTTTTTTTTTTTTTTTTTTAACTTCTGGAGGGGAATTTTTTCTACAAAATAGGGGATATAAATATATACTTTTTCTGGAGGGGAATGGGGCCGAAATTGCCATAAAAAACACTGACAGTTAAACCTTTATTAACCCATTTATGCCTAGCGTCTAGAAAAAAGGCCTTGGCAAACAGCGTAGACCCAGATAAGACGCCGCATGATGCGGAGTCTCACCAGGGTCTGGGCTGTTTGCTTAAAGACATTTTTCTGTAAGAAATATTCTAAATATAGAAATAAATATACTAGACATCCCTAATTTTGGAAATAAATTGATCCAATTTAGAAGGATGGGAGAGTCCACTAGGTAGGCATAAATGGGTTAAACCTTTATTAAACTCAAGTAGGTGTCTAATACCCGCATTTTCATCATTCTCACATGTACGCTTTTATAGTGAAGAAACGAGAACTTTGAAACACTAAACGTCGGCATACACTGTATCTTTTCATTGATATGACATGTGGTTGTCATGGATACGTATGTTGCAGAATTATTGTATAGAGAAAATAAATACAATACAGGTATATCAAGTACATGTTTTTCCAAATCAATTGCTGCAAAGGTAACAGCTTGCATTAAGGGTTAAGTATGGCGGAACAGAGGTGGGGGATATTTTAATTACAGATAATACGATCGGAAGTTTAGCTTGAACGTGTGAACGTGTTGGGAATCATGTGTAAGACACGACATACGAGCAAACCAACTAACCAACGGACCAACCGCACGACCGACCAACCGCACGACCGACCAACCGCACGACCGACCAACAGCACTACCAACCAACCGCACGACCGACCAACCGCACGACCGACCAACCAACCAAACCAACTAATCAACAAACAGCGGGTTATATAAATCGACACATGTAATTATATTCAACTGTATATCACGAGGAGCTATATAGAATGATGTTCACACTGCAAAACTATTGTAAATTGTATATATCAGTAACTCTGAACGCAAATTAACTTCCTCATGTCAAATAACAATGGGCTGCATTTCATTAACCAATTATGTACACCGAGTCTTGTAAAGGTCTCATCCGCAATTCGAGAGTCCACTTATGAATAGCGCGTTCTTTGTATTCCAATATGATTATTATCTGTACTAAAAAGGTAAACTTTAGAAATAAACGTGAAGTAATCTTTTCGCAATAAATTTACTTCCTGATGTTGAATAGGGTTAGGTGAAAAATAAACCTCCTGAAATACAATCTTAAAGTAAAATTATCCAGTACGTGGTTATTTTCTGCAATGAAATATTATTAAGATTAGAACTTATATTGAAAAACGTTAACATACATTATGCTACCCTCAAATATGCAACAATGCACTTATAAAAAAGCAATTATTCCCTTGCGTGCTAACCTTACAACCAAAACCTACCCCTATATGGACGCCGTCAGCGAACACTTGCGGTAACACGATTGCACTCTGCCCCAGCCTCTCCGTCAGCTCCCGCTGGTTCTCGGCGCTCATGAAGAGATCTCGCTCCTCGTAGCGCACCATGTGCGTCTGCAGAATATGACGTATCGCCTTGCAGTGGTCCGCTGTCCGCCGCACCACCGTCATGCTGGTTGTGTACACGATCACCTTCCCCTTCTCCTCCGTGCGGAAGTCGCGCTGCAATCACACAGCGTACAAGATTATGTATTTGATAGATTATGGAAATCAACAGTAATCTGGAAATGCAAACCGAGCTTCTTAAATTCTTTTAAAAATCATATATCAAATCATTTACGAAAATTACTTTAATGAAACGGCCATAAGTGAATAAAAGTAATCTCATTCCCATCCGCCCTAAAGGTGTGGAGATTCGGGTTTCAACTATTCTGTTCAAGACAGATCTGTAATATTATTTGGCGGATCACATTGGCAGGGCATTATATCGCCAAATAATCGCTTTAAATAACACAATATTTTTAGGTTTTTATTTGCGGAGAATACTATAGCGATGTTTTAAGGTTACATTCCAATTTTTAAAAGAAGACCTTTTAATTGATACTAGAATTTCACAACCTGAAATAAGGAAATATGCCTTAATAGTTGACCGTTTCATAATGGGCCCCTATGGGAGTTGGATTTAATGTAAACTCACCTTAAGCAAACAGTAAATATAACTGAGTTGGTATCTTTGAAAACTGGACTGAATATATGTGTGTAAGTATTGTTCCACACAGGCTAATCAGGTACAACACTTTCCGCCTATAGTGGGTTTTGTTTAAGAAGAGACTTTAAACGAAAACAATCCATAACAGCGGAATGTGTCGTCCATGATAAGCATGTGCGAACTCCACAGGCTAATCTGAAACGATACTTTACGCACATGCATTAAGTCCGGTTTTCCCAGAGACCGACTCTTATGCATACTCATTTTCCGCAATTCCTAATATTGTTTCATGAGCATGCACAGAGATGATGTGTTTTTGTAAAAGCACATTCAATTTATGCACATACGCATGTGATTATGAGTAACTCGAAACACAATATTTTGAAACAATGCGTCTATTTAAAAGTGGTAAAGCCTCTTGAATTTCCCCACTATTAAAACTGATGTGGATGGAAGAGTAATTTACATAGCATGACATAAGGCACGCTATGATGTGTACATCAAACAGTGTATAAATAACACATCAGATTAAGCTAGAACAGCTTAAGATACTAAAACAAAGCGTCAGTGTACAACTTGAATAGCGCAATCACCGTATCAAACGCTGCAAGCTCTAAATCAGAGAGACATGGACCTTTCATATATAGTTTGTGTCACGATACCGCGCTGGCTAATGGGTTTAGACGGAATCAATCAGTAACAAACATGTTTGCTGAAGATACAGACTCGGGTTCGCCTTAAACTGTTATATATATATATATATATATATATAACAGCTTGTTATATTAAAAAAAATATATGTACATATATTTATTTTTCGGATTATCATCGACATGAACATTATCATTTAGATTTATGATCATCGTCACCTTTTATCTTCAACCGCATCATCGCCATCATCATCACCATTCCCTTAATAATAGCAACAGCAACAAAAACAAAAACAATAAAAACAAAATCAGCAGCAACAGCAACAACAAAAAACAGCCCTTATAACAGCAGCAGCAGCAGCAAAAACAACAACAATACCACCAACGATCATAATAATACTCATCGTTTTCACCATCATCATCATCACCGTCACCGTCATCATCATCATCATCATCATCATTATCATCATCATCATCATCACCATCATCATCATCATCACCATCAACATCATCATCATCATCGTCATCGTCATCATCATCATCATCATCATCATCATCATCATCATCATCATCACCATCACCATCATCATCATCATCTTCATCATCATCACCATCACCATCACCACCATCACCACCATCATATTCATCAGCATCATCATCACCATCATCACCACCACCACCACCACCATCATCATCATCATCATCATCACCACCATCATCATCATCATCATCATCATCATCATCATCATCATCATCGTCGTCACATCTGTCGTCGTCTTTGTCGAAATTATACTCATCGATTTTATCATCATCTAATGTTTCTTCGTTATATCCATAATCATCGTTCTACGTGAACAATTATTGATAATCAATTTACTGTCTGTTTGAAGATATTATGGCTATTGGTATATTATATTTCGTTTAATATACGTCCGGGCATGGTAAACAATTTCGCTATGGCAATTCATGACCAGTGACAAACGTTAAGATAGGTGGGGAAGCCATATATAAAATCAAATTGAATATGATTTCATTGTCACACAATTCTTGATAATGCTATCTTGCCCAGGTATTTAAATTTGATGACGACGATATTATTCGATATGTTGAACTGTGAGATGAACATAGTTGAGATAACATATTGATTCCCTCATGCACGCGTTAATATCGTTTAGGTGGTATGTTACAATCAAAACAGATTTATAGTTGTGATAACTCCAAAATGAAGAGTTTCCAAAATCTAATTTTAAAACAAAACGTTCAAAATGCATCATATGTATTAGAAATAATATAATGTATGATATCGTGCTTGATTAACAAAGAGTATTATGTTTCAACATTTTACAATGCGCGTGAGTGTTAGGTTAGGGCAGTGGCCGGTAGGTCGACCACACATAGTCCACGGAACGCGCATCTTACACGAGTTATTAAGAAGGAATGCATGTCGGTGTCAATACCTCATCGGTTCCCAACACCCACGTGCCTTGCTACATCACACGACAACGCCTATTAATTGCGTAAACCCCACACACTCACAAATAATACAGGGACAGTCTATAATTAATACAATCTCTGGAAATGTTTACTGAAAGATGGAACATTACTGCATAGCCTTAATTGAGACGTTTCGATTGTTATTTCAAACTATGAAAAATGTCGTGGTAGTAGGGAAGGTAGCACTTCTAGTTGGGCTGTGGTGGACAATATGGTGCTAATTTTTGTAAATAAAGTAATATGTTTTAGCGATTTAGTACTCTATAAAAATTAGCGTTATAATCGCGTCCCAACTGTTAAGTCCCAGTCTCACTATCACATTTGCGATGCCGGTGGAGCTCCGGTGCGTGATCCGGGGTCTACCGGGATGAACCGGGGCTTCACCGGGAACGTCCGGGATGAACCGGGGACAACCGGGGCTCCACCGGCAAACTATTAAAATGTTTAATACCTCCAGCATGAACCGGGGCGTCACCGGCTTGTTATGTCACCGGAGCTCTGCCGGGACGCCACCGGCTTTCACCGGGGCTCCACCGGGGCTCCACCGGGACGCTACCGGCTACGACCGGGACTCGACCGGGGCACTACCGGCTACGACCGGGACTCACTGGGTCGTCAACGGGATAAACCGTAGCTCTACCGGGGCTGACCGGGACTCTGCCGGGATGTAAACCGGGGCAGCACCGGGAATATATGTGACCGCGCTAAAAAAAAATAACCATCGATCACCCCGGTAGTCGCCGGTCGACCGGCTCTATCAAACCGGGATGAACCGGGGCTTCACCGGCAATAGTGAGACTTGGGCTTTAGACCAGCTTGGGAGGGTACGCTAGAGTCAACGGTAAATTTAAAAACCTAAGATGATGTAAGACATCATATCAATAAGATCGATAAGAAATTTTTGATATTTTATTGAACATATGAGCATACGATAAACAAGGGCTTACCTCATTTGGGTTTGGCTATACACGAGGTTTAAAGATGTTTGTTTTTCATAAAGCTCGCATGCAATACCATCTTTAATGTCGCTTTACACTAGGCGTTTATTTACAATAACTTAAGACTCGCGGGTGTTCTTTACTTACAGCGAATTATGGCTCTCTTCTATGAATTAATATTACCTTTAGGTACCTAATATATCATGCGATATTGTTTTTGCTCTCAAAAGATACGCTCACAAATGTTTGACGAACATAAAGCTTTAATGATTAATTCCACTTCTTAGTCATATATCACTTGAAGCTTATTCGGCTTCGTAAGTATATACAAGCTTTTGATTTTGAATAATACCGAAGTCGTGGCTTCATTAATTGAGCTGATCTAAGGACCTACGTGGATCCTTGCACTTCCACTCATCATGCTTGTCACTTCTGCCAAGCTATTTGAAATTCCATCAATGATTGACAAAGCTAGTCTCTTGACAATCTGTTTGGGAATTAAGTCTTATATTTGACCTTGAGATTGAAGTGTGACCTTCAACTTGAAACTAGAGACCTGGTCATGCGTGCGACACTCCGCCAGATCATGCTAATAAAGTCTGTCACGTTATTTGAAAATACAATGCTGCCCATTGACATTCTCCGGACAAAGTGGTAATGTAGAGGAATAGTGTATATTTTTAAATGTTTCACTTGTCATACAAAGAAAAACACAAGAATTAACGTTTTGCCTTCATTGTTATTGACAGAAAATTGTGTTGATATTTTCACTCTCACGAAAAAAATATAAATAGAAAACCCGATTATCCTGCTGTTATGATTAAGCTGTTTAATCATCTACTTCTAAAAATACAAACACTATGACGAATTGCTTACAGGGATTTCATTAAACACGTGTTTGAGTACACTGCTAAGATGAAGCATCTGGTGAAACCAATACAATGCATAGCATTGCCAACAGTTTATTACAGATTTGAGCGTGTATTCTTTAAGTCATAGTTGATAAATCAATCGCCGATGCGTCGCACGACACTAAAACAAACAGGAACGTGTTGTAAACATTTAATCGAATCAGTATACCAACAGTATTCATGGTCGAATATAGGATGACATAGAAGCAACAGACGGTACCAAGAAGTGTTCAATATTTGATGAAATGATGAATGCACTTTTCATCGCAAAGTCAGCATTTTTTCCATTATCGTATAAATAATGGATGTGTGTGTTATATTGATTATAATATGCACGTCTCCCTAAGGCCGGTGCTTGTTAGCGGATGAAAAGCTGAGTGTTTATAATATGGAATATAAAAGAAAGCCGAGATCTCCAAGGGCGTGACCGAGAGTTTTAGCCGCGAAATGGTGGTAATTTACTGATAAAATTGATTAAACCGCATCGCATTGAAATGGCTTTTAAGGCGTCTTTGAAAAGGAACCGGAACTTACATCGTAATATGAAATACTAAGTAATATTGTATAAATGTTTTGAATTGATATGAATATCTGCAGAATGCATATACAGTATTTTTGTAAATTGCTAGATCAAAAACTAAAAATTAAACGCTTAATTTTATCCATTTCAACGTATTTTAAATAAGCACTGGTTCTGATGAACGTTTGTAACACAATGAATTCCCTTTTTGAAGAAATGCGCGGAAATCAAAACTTTGGTCTGAACAGAAAATAGCGAAAGTATACTCCTGGGTTATAAAAGAGGCGTCATAAGCTTTTTTCCTTTTAGGAAAAAATATTTTAAATTTTATTATTTTAAGAACAACTGTAAGAATAAGTCCAGTTACTCTGCTAATACTCCTTAAATGAACGTGTTCGGTGGAAAAGTAATGATTCTAGAAAATTATCGCAGTATACTTGCCTATCAAATATAAAAAATAAATATCAAATTGACTTTATCATCGATCAACACAAGAAACATGTCTTCATTTTGTTCTGCTCAAACCGTACGTTAATGCACACCCACATCGTTTACTGAAGTACACATTCTCATTATTTACAGTCATTAGCCTACATAAAACATTATACGGTAATAGTAAAGAATTACTGACTGATAAATGTATAATGCATTTGTACAATTAATATCTCTTATTATTCGGACGTACGCAACGTTCCTTTAACCGTTCTTGAGTGTAAGAGTGCTTAATTCGTCTTATTCTCTAACCTGCTGTGAAATGAATGAGTATAGATCCACCGTCCATGAATATATTTCATGACAGCAGACGGGACTTGGCCGCAGACGACCTGTGACACCTGACGGCTAATTGGAATTTTGGGAAGGTTGGCTACAAGCGTGCACCATGTTTTGATTTGTCACGAAAGTATATGTCTATTTTATTTTGTTACACATATATAGGTTTAGTTAGTTTAAGCCTATTCATTTTAGCTCCCTAGCATCGAAAAACCTAAAAGACTAACACATATTTGGGAATAACCAGTGCTTGATGTCAGTTCAACAATCTGGAAAAAGCTCATTTGGTACGGATGAAACACTGGATATCGCGGCCAAAAAGCCGGACACCAAACTATCTGTAAAACTACATGTATGTGTTGGCAATTAAAGATTATCTTTAAGAAATATGTTTGTGTAACTTCTTTAGAGGAACAATATATCAAATTAACGTAAATATTAACATAGACGATGCACGTGTGTCATCATAAATGCGACGCCCTTAGCGCATGCATGGCGATCAATATGCTTGTTACAAAAGTAATCGATAAGAAATCTCATTTTAAATGTTGCTCTTATAATTATGTGTTCGAAATATATTAGATTTCCAAACACCCCAAAACAACCTCCCAGGCTAAATTAACATCCGTTTCAAGATTACGCACGTTTGGGTTAATCTTTTTTTATTTGGCAAACATATTCATCAATTTGATCTCACCTGCTGTGTTCACAAAATATGAGTATACATATTAGTCATGAAATGCAGTATGTATAAATTGTACAATGACGATTCTATCATCGGCGTGATTGATAAAACATTTCATAACGATAGTCTCCGGCGCGTGATGGCGTTCCATGTCGAGCCACTTGCAAGCGGGCGAGGTTGAATGTCACGGGACTTAAATCGCAAACAGCGCTGATAAACAACTGATAGTCCTGATAGGATCAAAACTGACGCTTCCTTAAAACATTGACAACAAAAGTGTCATTGTCACAAAGCCTTTGAGGTAAAGATTGCACAAAGTCTTCAAGGAGTGGATTTTTTTTTATTTGTGACCTTTGACCTTTAATTGAGATACTCCTTTTCACCACAGCACCATACTCCTTTTCACCACAGTCAAAAACATTTTATCTCAAAATCAGTCCATTATTTGTATATCGAATATAGTGGACAACAATATGCTGTGGACATATTGTTAAAGACTGATTTCTTATTTTTGGTTCTAGACCTTGACCTTTTATATTACATCTCGTTCTTAGCATGACACTACGTCTACTGATGTCTTAAACAAATCCTACAATTCNGACGAACAAAGAAGCCAGCAGCAGCGTGGTTTTTCTCCAAGACTTTCAGGAATTTTTCGGCATTGCGTATCGGTTTTTATTATTCATTTATTCCGTATTTGAGCATTGTGCAATCACAATTTAGCTTATAGGCAAAATGTGATTTTTTAATATTAAATACATGTATTTGTAAGCATCCAAAACCATATTCCTTTGTTCGATCTATTTTTAGCAGTGCGCGTGCTTGACCTACTTTGATGCATATAAACAAAGAAATTCAAAACTAACTGCTGGTAAATGTGAATTTGTTTCATTACAAATTACTGAGCGATTCTTCGTTATGATGTTTAATACTCTTATTTTAGGTCACTCTTTTACCAAACGCCTAACGAGATGGTGCGTACAGAACAGTTGTACTAATATGAATTTTGATTCACAGCACATACAAGTTTACTGGCATGGAGTCGGAGGGGCTACAATTATGCACCCAGACAAACCCAAGTCTGTCTGGACAGATGCTTAATTACCTTGTCAGTGACTTAAACATCAATATTGTTTTCCTTGATATAGGCAGTAATGACCTTTGCAGTATGAGGATTGCTCCAGCAACGTTGGCAGATACTATTTTTGCATTTGCATGCTGGCTTATTCAACAGGGCTGCAATCGTGTCATGATAGGTGAAATACTCCACCGAAAACACGGAAAATTGTATAATGCAAGGGTTGAAGAAACCAACCAACGTTTGCAATGTCTTTGTGCAGACCAAGAGTCTGTACATTTCTGGCAGCATAATTTCAATAACTTTAACAGACGCTTTCAGCAGGAGTTTGTTTCACCAGATGGCGTGCATATTGGTTCGACGCTTGGTATGCGAAGATATTATCGTTCTGTTAGAGACGCGGTTCTTTTTGCAGCTCACAGTCTGTGAATGTGAGTCTTTCAGAACAGCAGTCAAATATATAAATGTGCACTATTAAAAGTATTTGCTTGCAACGATATTCATTGTTGTATTTCAGCACCTCAATAGTGTTGGCAATTTGGTATCTGACAGTACAATCAGGGGCATTGAGAGTACAAATATGTACATTTAATCTTCCACTTTATACTTGTCTCAGGATTACAGGGCATTCATCATGGGATGTTTGTTCATTTTAATATGTACAAATGTACTTATTCATGTTACCCTTATATTTGTACTCGAAAATGTTTGTTGCTGTATATACTTTGTGCATTGCCATGATATGATAGACCCTTTGTCTTCTGCTAAATACTATGCCGTGCCTTTTATCAATTTATTGCTTCTTATTAACATTGCCTTTTGCGCCCTTTGCCTCCTTGGTTGGACGGTGTGTTGGACGGCGGTCGTCCAACTTCATGTCACATGTTTAATACGTAATAAATCTGTATATCTTGGTTACTTATTTTAACCAATAAAACGTCTGGCAAAGGTTTGTTGCCAGACAGTATCAACCACTTACTGTGTTGTATATTCTTTAATGTGATATGAATGAACTTCAGAGGCAAATGGGCGCAAATATAAAACAATACTTTATAGGTACGATAAAGTTATTTATATTCGGCACATTGTTATTATAATTGGGTGCAATAAAAATGCAAACTGGGTAAAGGCTGAGCGAAAAACTTTAAGAAAGCTATAATTGAAAATTATCCGTGTGTAACCTATAACAGCCTCTTTTTAGACGAACAAAGAAGCCAGCAACAGCGTGGATTTTCTCCAAGACTTTAAGGAATTTTTCCACCATCCTCCCCTCCACCCACCTTGGCATAATTGAAAAGCTTATTACTTGTAAAAAGAAAACAAAAAACAACACCACTTGTCCTGTTTGTTTCTGTCAGTGATGTTTTTAAACAATCTTATCTAGTCCTGTCATGTTCTAGTCAATTGTTAATTTGTTAATCTTGGTACAGATGCCACTGTTTTTAATATTTTAATTTGTGTACTGTTTATTATGCTGGTTGGACGGCGGTCGTCCAACTTCATGTCACATGTTTAATACGTAATAAATCTATATCTCGGTTACTTATTTTAACCAATAAAACGTCTGGCACAGGTTTGTTGCCAGACAGTATCAGCCACTTACTGTGTTGTATATTCTTTAATGTGACATGAATGAACTTCAGAGGCAAATGGGCGCAAATATAAATATGTTTGTGTAACTTCTTTAGAGGAACAATATATCAAATTAACGTAAATATTAACATAGACGATGCACGTGTGTCATCATAAATGCGACGCCCTTAGCGCATGCATGGCGATCAATATGCTTGTTACAAAAGTAATCGATAAGAAATCTCATTTTAAATGTTGCTCTTATAGTTATGTGTTCGAAATATATTAGATTTCCAAACACCCCAAAACAACCTCCCAGGCTAAATTAACATCCGTTTCAAGATTACGCACGTTTGGGTTAATCTTTTTTTATTTGGCAAACATATTCATCAATTTGATCTCACCTGCTGTGTTCACAAAATATGAGTATACATATTAGTCATGAAATGCAGTATGTATAAATTGTACAATGACGATTCTATCATCGGCGTGATTGATAAAACATTTCATAACGATAGTCTCCGGCGCGTGATGGCGTTCCATGTCGAGCCACTTGCAAGCGGGCGAGGTTGAATGTCACGGGACTTAAATCGCAAACAGCGCTGATAAACAACTGATAGTCCTGATAGGATCAAAACAGACGCTTCCTTAAAACATTGACAACAAAAGTGTCATTGTCACAAAGCCTTTGAGGTAAAGATTGCACAAAGTCTTCAAGGAGTGGATTTTTTATTTTTTATTTGTGACCTTTAATTGAGATTATATAATCAGCACCATACTCCTTTTCACCACAGTCATAACATTTTTTCTCAAAATCAGTCCATTATTTGTATATCGAATATAGTGGACAACACTATGCTGTGGACATATTGTAAAAGACTGATTTCTTATTTTTGGTTCTAGAACTTGACCTTTTATATAACACCTGGTTCTTAGCATGACACTACGTCTACTGATGTCTTAAACAAATCATACAATTCTATAAATATGTTCGAGACTTAGTGTTATGAGTTGATTCATTTATTTGACCTTTGACATTGAATTGTGACCATGACCTACGGACCTGGTTCTTGAGCGCAATACATGGTCGCATAATGCTAATCATGTCTGCATAGTAATATATTCGAAAAACAATCCATGCTGGACACATTTATGACTCGGACAAAGTGTTTAATTCTAGTTTTGAATATATTTCACACACACAGAATAGTATATATATAAAACAAGTAAAATGGCACTCAACGCTCAGAGTCAGTAGAGAAATTAGGTGAAACACTGATTTTATATAACGTCTATATACCAGTGATAACTAGCTGAACATGACGTCGCACGACGCTCGAAACAATTCTTCAGTTCAGTTTGATTGCGCTAATTATATCAGATGTCGAGTATGCATGTTACTTTGATGTCAGTCATTATAATGGAACATGGGTCAATAAATTTACCTGATACGATTATAACATTATAAAATTATCAAAACACGTCAATGTAAAGGTTATTGTGTCAAAACATTGTCTTCGACCTAAAGTTTAAATCAAGTTTAAATTCTAATTAATATCATTTGCTGCAGATGAGTAAATCTATGAGTTTATATTGTTCTAGTCAGCAGTTTTCATAACACAAATGACCTTTAGGGATTATCATTAACGATAAATTATGTCTTTCTCACGGTCGTCTGCTCTTAATGAGTTTAAATCGGTCAAACTTTGCTGTATAAAAGTCAAAGACTGTTCATTTCGGCTATCGCAAGAAAAAACCAGTATCGGCTCAACGAACGCTTGTAGTATTTCCTGTTTTTCCCCTTATATGCATCAATAATAACGTACATTTTAAGCAAAAGGGTGTATATACTGACCTTGTATTCCCATAGATCTCCATAAATTTAAATTAATAGGGAATTTTGTAGTTGCCAATCTAGCCGCTTTTAGCATGTCAATGAATAAACGGTCAGAAAGGTGAAGTGAAAGATGTAAAGGAAATTAATATAATTACTAACAAGAGCTGCCCCAAGACTCTTCTGCTATGATAGTGTAATATACATCAGCAAGTAACCTGATATATTGATAGTTACATAGCAAGTTAAAGACGAAATTGAACCTGAACATAACGATTACTACAAAACAATGACCAAAGTACAAAAAAATGAATACTTTTGTTAAATTGCAGGTAAGAGTTATGGGCCTTGTTCTTTGGTCTGTGACCTCAGATGATGATCTTGAAGACATGTGTGAAGGTTCAATTGAATATAAGCAGTAGAGATATGTACTTGTCGCACGCAAACATTAACCAAGATGCCTGCACATAAAAATACATCTCGCACGCATACCTTAACCGGACATTTAGACGTACAAAAAGGGCATAATTCTGCTAAAAAGCTGCTCACAGTATATATATATATTATAACTGAGTCGGTATCTAGGAAAACTTAGCTGAATGCATGTGCGTAAAGTATCGTACCAGATCAGCCTGCGCAGCTCGCAGGTCGACACTTTCCGCCTACGGTAGATTTTCGTTTATAACAGTCTTTCCGGATTAGCCTGTGCATATTGCATAACGCATATGCATCAAGCCCGGTTTACCATTAACAGGCTCATTTGCATTCTCAAATTCCGTAATGTCATAATATTGTTGCATGAGCATGTACAGATATGACATATTATTGTAAAACATGGACATGAAATTTATGCACATAGGTATGTGATAATGTGTCATTTAAAAAAAAAGTAAAAATATTTTGTCACAATGTGTCCATTTAAAAATAGTTATGTTTCTTGACATTCTACAATATTAACACTGAAGTGGATGCAAGAGTAATTAACATCGTATTTCATACGGCACATATGATGTTTACATTAAACAGTGTATACATAACACATCCGATAAAACATTATCAGAAACATACACAAAGCGTCGACGTANGTAAACATTACTTTCGTTTTCTGAAATCAATTATTTGTGATTAACAACTTACGTCTGGTGGATTAAAAGTCTTATTTCAAAGTGAATCAGGTAAGTTGAAATAAGTTTTACTTTGAGTTTGTATTTACACTACAATTTTTTTACAAAACAAGCAAGAATAATTTAAAATACCGGGAAATGTCATTCTGAATTGAAAGCACTTGAGCACATGGCATGTTGCTAAAAATAGAAAAAAACGTTGTATGACCGTGAAATCTCGGGAGATTCTCATTTAAAAAATGTCTGTCGCATCGCTGTTTTTCTCGATATATTATAGCAGAAAAGATAAATTTCAATGCTTAAGGTAGTATTTTGTGAAAGAATATATCAGTTTAATGTGAAAAATGTCAATCTGTCCGATCAAGTGGTTGATTTTAGCCAATAACTGCATTTAAAAGCTGTTTTGGACCGGTCTTTGTCAGCTGTCAACTTTTCGGGAATTTCTGGTTGACTTACCTAATAGGTTGGTCCATAACTATAAAGTCGCGCCAGTCAAAAATCATTAAAAAGCGACATTTAAAGTTATGGTAGCCAGAACTAAGGAAATACCCAATTATTTTCGAAAGAATCCAAATAGGTATATTTTAGCAGTAAATAGTAATACACAGTAACATTTGTAATAATATCGTTTTACAATAGCCGTCGCCTTGTTTGCAATTTTTAATCAAGCATTAATTTATCGTAAAACAAAAAGAACATTGTCTAATCAAACATTCTAATGCGATTTACGGATACAATACAGAGGCTATTTGTTGAATTCGGCGTATAAACAAATTGTATTTATCGGGTGGCTATATTTGTTTGCATGTTTGGAAAATTCTACGCGCATTTTCATTTGTCATGAAAAGTAATTGAATCGGTTTCGTATATTTTCAATACTGTTCATTGCAGTAAAAACATATAATATATTTTATACTCAAAACGAATTTTCTTTTACCAATAAAACATCGTTATTACACTGAAAAGCATATACAATTGCATTCCACACTCCGCACTCTTAAACTTCATGTATTGTAAAACGGATAGACGAAAACTAAGGATGGGAACTAAAACTGAAAATGATATTCGAATATTCGTTTGCCATTACTCGAATATATTCGAATATTCTATTTTAAGCCTTAGATTAAAACTTACCGAGCAGCGCCAAAAATATTATTTTCGCCATGCCCACCAGTTTGAGGTCCATGCACAAATCTTGTATACTTATTCTTATTATAGTATAATAGGTTTGTGAAGACACATCCGACACAAGTTCTATATGTCGCTAAAGGTAACAATCATAAACAATCCAAACGCGTCTTAAATAAATTGTAGTAATAGCACATCCAGAACACTTGTTTGATTCGTGGCTTATATAATTTGGAAAATCGAACGCCTTTTTCCAGCCACTGCGCACTTTTCAAATGCACCGTTCAACGAATCACCAGATGTTTTAGTGTCCTCGCCTTAGACGAGTTTCTTAACCTCGAACTGTTGTAGTTGGAACACCATTTGCAAATTATTACTTAAGCCTATGAACTAGTGCAATAAAATCTGTTACACACGCGAAGATATTTGATCTAATCATGCAGTCCATGCCCACTTGATGACCAAAAGACAAGATAAGCCATATTTTTTATCTTTAATCGATGCCATCTCCATAGAGATCTTCCCATCCCAGATGCGTCAATCAAATCAACAGACGGGAGTATTCAGTCCGAGTAATACGTTAGAATACATTACATGTACATGTTTGCGTGAATGTTTTCGTTTGTTTTGTAATTGCTATTTTCGGCGCCTTAATCAACGACTCCGTATCAAAATAAACAATCAGATATTTGTA
Source organism: Dreissena rostriformis (assembly GCA_007657795.1). Taxonomy (NCBI): domain Eukaryota; kingdom Metazoa; phylum Mollusca; class Bivalvia; order Myida; family Dreissenidae; genus Dreissena; species Dreissena rostriformis. Next base: position 76,586 of record VMBQ01000507.1, on the reverse strand, counting down.
TTTCATAACGTCGTTTGCTTGTTATTCATGTTATGCTTCTATGCGAAAACAAACAATTTATATAATGTAAATAGAATCTTTATATATATACTACTACTACTACTCTAGCGGTAATTCTGCGCTCAAGGCAGTAGTGTATATAGATGTTTGATCTGGCGCAAAAAATTGGGCGTCAAAACTGAAAGCTTTAAAGCCCCATTAACAATCTAAATCAACGAATATTTCGTAAACTATTTCATGAAATAAAGTCAACCCATAAACAATCAGTGTTCCGTTTAGCAATAGCCATAATTTCAACGCTATATGTGGTCTGGTAACATAGATTTAACAAGATACAAAATACTCTTTTTATTTTTGCTGGTACAATATATTCAACATATGTCCATGTATCAATTTAGTGTTCGTGTGTCGTATGAAAAGATATCGTTGCTGAAAATAAAAAGGGAGCATATTGAACCACACAAAAATAAAAAAGAGCATTTTGTATCTTATTAAATCTATGTTACCAGCCAGCCACATCTAGCGTTGAAAATTTGGCTATTGCTATAAGGAACACTGATTGTTTATGGGGTAACTTTATTCAGAGACGTAGATAACATTATCTTCGTCTCTGCTTTATTTTACGAATTTGTTTTACGAAATATTCGTTGATTTAAAGTGTTAATGGGGCTTTAAACAGTTTTTATGACGTAATCTCTCATCCGTGAGTCATCGACACGCAACATACGCGTTTAACAATGACTTGCTTTGAACTAAACGGTGCTAGTGCACAAATTACATTTTAAAAGTAATAATAATGTCATAATAATAATAATAACAACAACAACAACAACAACAACAATAATAATAATAATAATAATAAAAATAATAGTTATAATAATAATAATAATAATAATAATAATAATAATAATAATAATAATAATAATAATTATAATAATAATAATAATAATTATAATAAACAATTAATTAAAATAAGTTTTACATAAGATTTGAATGTCACATATTTCTTTATTATAGAAATACACAGACGTATAACCCAAATTCAGTTGACAGATTTCATAGAAACAGATGTAACATGCGCAAATGCCTACTTAAAGTATGTTTATGTATAACAATTTGAGTCATTGTACGCTAAGAAATAGAAAGGATACAACATTAACAGTCGTATTCTTACGCTGTATTATTCATCCACATCCGAACGAACAAATAGTGCTCATGTTTCGATGAAAAATGTTGAAGGAATTGATAAAATATCACAAATGGTTTGATTCTGGAATGACTTTCGATATTTAACGGTTATAATGCAAATTTTTATTTTCACTGTTTTCGCGTTTAAAGAAATACATTAATTACAGCGGTTAAGACACTGCAGTTGTTCGCTTATGTGTAAAGAGAGAACGCTGCAGTACCGCACATTGCTGTCAACTCGGCTTTGCGCTCTGGTCACATCGGCAGCTTCCGGCATATCTTTGAGTGAGAAATAGAGCCTCGTTCTGGGCCTAATGCATGTGCGTAAAGTGTCGTCCATGATTAGCCTGTGTAGTCCGCACAGGTTTATCAGGGAGGAAACTTTCCGCTTTTATGAAATTTTTCGTTTAAAGGAAGTCCCTTCTAACCAAAAATCTACTTTTGTCTAATATTTATCCGCACAGCTGTTTCTGCTAGATGGCGGCAAAATGACAGCTCAGTTGTCATATAACCCCATACACCTCATACACTTGTGTTAAAAAAATACTTAAATTTTGGCCTCGCTCTGTGAAAAAAGGTTAAATGCATGTGCGTAAAGTGTCGTCTCAGACTAGCCTGTGCTATTTTTTACTTTCCGCTTTTATTGAATTTTTCCTTTTAAGGAAGACTGTTCTTGACGAAAATCCATTTAAGGCGGAAAGTGTCGTCCCTGATTAGCCTGTGCGGACTGAACAACCTAATCTGGGACGACACTTTAAGCACATGCAATTAACCCCCTTTTCACAGAGCGAGACACTTTTGTTTAATCAGAGGGCTACTACTTCCTTCGTTTCATTTTACCAAATATTATCAGTTATTTTCATGGACTTGACAAGTAATCGCGTATTATTTATGAATGTGTTGAATTGTAATCAATGTTCTTCTCATTTTTCAGACAATCACACAGTTGACTATTTAAAACAAGAGGGCCATCAGGCCCTAAGGCGCTCACCTGAAAGCAAAATGAACTGGACTATTCTGAAAAAAATGCAAGCTGATCCATGACGATTGGACCAAAAAAGTGACTTTTAACATGTTTTTTTTATATTTGACCTTGTGACCTAGTTTTTGAGCTCATATGACCCAGTTTCAATCTCTGCCAAAATTTCATTGGGACAAATGTTCTGACCAAGTTTCATGAAGATTGGCCAATAAATGTGGCTAATATAGTGTCAACAAGTTTTCACTAAAGCCATATAAGGACAACTCCCCCCCCCCCCCCGGCGGCCATGTTTTTCAACGAATCATAGCCATTTTCAAACCCAGCCTAGCTATTGTTAGAACAAATGTTCTGATCAAGTTTCATTAAGATTGGATAATAAATGTGACTTCTAGAGTGTTAACAAGGTTTTACTACATAGCCATATAAGGAAAAATGCCACGCCCCCTTGCGGCCATGTTTTTTAACGGATCTCAACCATTTTCGAACTCAGCCCAGATATCATTAGTACAAATATTCTGACCAAGTTTCATGAGCATTGGACCAAAAATATGACTTCTAGAGTGTTAACAAGGTTTTACTATAGCCATATAAGGAAAACTGCCACGCCCCCTGGCGGCCATGTTTTTTAACAGACCAGAACCATTTTCAAACTCATCCGAGATATCGTTAGAACAAATGTTCTGACTAAGTTTCATGAAGATTGGACAATAAATGTGACTTCTAGAGTGTTAACAAGGTTTTACTACATAGCCATATAAGGAAAAATGCCACGCCCCCTTGCGGCCATGTTTTTTAACGGATCTCAACCATTTTCGAACTCAGCCCAGATATCATTAGTACAAATATTCTGACCAAGTTTCATGAGCATTGGACCAAAAATATGACTTCTAGAGTGTTAACAAGGTTTTACTATAGCCATATAAGGAAAACTGCCACGCCCCCTGGCGGCCATGTTTTTTAACAGACCAGAACCATTTTCAAACTCATCCGAGATATCGTTAGAACAAATGTTCTGACTAAGTTTCATGAAGATTGGACAATAAATGTGACTTCTAGAGTGTTAACAAGGTTTTACTATACACTAAAGCCATATAAGGAAAACTGCCACGCCCCCTGGCGGCCATGTTTTTCATTCAACTGGAACCATTTTCGAACTCGTCCAAGATATTATTGGGACACATGTTCTGACCAAGTTTCATGAAGATTGGACTAAAAATGTGACTTCTAGAGTGTTAACAAGGTTTTACTATAGCCATATAAGGAAAACTGCCACGCCCCCTGGCAGCCATGTTTTTCAACCAACCGGAACCATTTTCGAACTCGTTCAAGATATCATTAGAACAAATGTTCTGACTAAGTTTCATGAAGATTGGACAATAAATGTGACTTCTAGAGTGTTAACAAGGTTTTACTATAGCCATATAAGGAAAACTGCCCCGCCCCCTGGCGGCCATGTTTTTTAACAGACCAGAACCATTTTCAAACTCATCCGAGATATCGTTAGAACAAATGTTCTGACTAAGTTTCATGAAGATTGGACAATAAATGTGACTTCTAGAGTGTTAACAAGGTTTTACTATACACTAAAGCCATATAAGGAAAACTGCCACGCCCCCTGGCGGCCATGTTTTTCATTCAACTGGAACCATTTTCGAACTCGTCCAAGATATTATTGGGACACATGTTCTGACCAAGTTTCATGAAGATTGGACTAAAAATGTGACTTCTAGAGTGTTAACAAGGTTTTACTATAGCCATATAAGGAAAACTGCCCCGCCCCCTGGCAGCCATGTTTTTCAACAGACCAGAACCATTTTCAAACTCATCCGAGATATCGTTAGAACAAATGTTCTGACTAAGTTTCATGAAGATTGGACAATAAATGTGACTTCTAGAGTGTTAACAAGGTTTTACTATACACTAAAGCCATATAAGGAAAACTGCCACGCCCCCTGGCGGCCATGTTTTTCATTCAACTGGAACCATTTTCGAACTCGTCCAAGATATTATTGGGACACATGTTCTGACCAAGTTTCATGAAGATTGGACTAAAAATGTGACTTCTAGAGTGTTAACAAGGTTTTACTATAGCCATATAAGGAAAACTGCCCCGCCCCCTGGCAGCCATGTTTTTTAACAGACCAGAACCATTTTCAAACTCATCCGAGATATCGTTAGAACAAATGTTCTGACTAAGTTTCATGAAGATTGGACAATAAATGTGACTTCTAGAGTGTTAACAAGGTTTTACTATACACTAAAGCCATATAAGGAAAACTGCCACGCCCCCTGGCGGCCATGTTTTTCATTCAACTGGAACCATTTTCGAACTCGTCCAAGATATTATTGGGACACATGTTCTGACCAAGTTTCATGAAGATTGGACTAAAAATGTGACTTCTAGAGTGTTAACAAGGTTTTACTATAGCCATATAAGGAAAACTGCCCCGCCCCCTGGCAGCCATGTTTTTCAACAGACCAGAACCATTTTCAAACTCATCCGAGATATCGTTAGAACAAATGTTCTGACTAAGTTTCATGAAGATTGGACAATAAATGTGACTTCTAGAGTGTTAACAAGGTTTTACTATACACTAAAGCCATATAAGGAAAACTGCCACGCCCCCTGGCGGCCATGTTTTTCATTCAACTGGAACCATTTTCGAACTCGTCCAAGATATTATTGGGACACATGTTCTGACCAAGTTTCATGAAGATTGGACTAAAAATGTGACTTCTAGAGTGTTAACAAGGTTTTACTATAGCCATATAAGGAAAACTGCCCCGCCCCCTGGCAGCCATGTTTTTCAACAGACCAGAACCATTTTCAAACTCATCCAAGATATCGTTAGAACAAATGTTCTGACTAAGTTTCATGAAGATTGGACAATAAATGTGACTTCTAGAGTGTTAACAAGGTTTTACTATACACTAAAGCCATATAAGGAAAACTGCCACGCCCCCTGGCGGCCATGTTTTTCATTCAACTGGAACCATTTTCGAACTCGTCCAAGATATTATTGGGACACATGTTCTGACCAAGTTTCATGAAGATTGGACTAAAAATGTGACTTCTAGAGTGTTAACAAGGTTTTACTATAGCCATATAAGGAAAACTGCCACGCCCCCTGGCAGCCATGTTTTTCAACCAACCGGAACCATTTTCGAACTCGTCCAAGATATTATTGGGACACATGTTCTGACCAAGTTTCATGAAGATTGGACAATAAATGTGACATCTAGAGTGTTAACAAGGTAAATGTTGACGCCGCACGACGGACGACGCACGACGCACGACGGACAAAAGGCAATCACAATAGCTCACCATGAGCACGTTGTGCTCAGGTGAGCTAAAAAAAAGTATAAATAATCTGGTAAAATTGTATTTCTAACACTGACGTGATGCAACATTATATAATGCAATTATTTAACATTAATGATCTGATTGTATATTATACTTCTTTCCTATACTTTCACCAAGTCCTTAAGCATCTGCGACTCCCATTTGAATTTATGCCATTTTAATGAAACTGGAGTTAATTATCAGTATTGAGAAAATTTTATCACATTCATTATGCTTATTTTTTTTTAAACACGTGAAATCTATATTTTGTTAAAAACAATCACACAATGTTGGCAAAATTTAAACATAAAATTGCTGCAAAATTGCTACTTTAAAATTGCGTTAAGTCCATTTTTTTTAGAAATAAATTTCACTTTCAAACTGTATGCTTATGATAACACAATTTTTTTGCAAGTTACTGGCTGAATAGATTGTTAGGAATAATTCAAGCTCATCGAAATACTCTCAAAATACACTTATAACATATAAGAAAGAGCTGTATGATCTATTGCGAATCTTGTGGAACGTTTTCTACAGAGCTGTTAGGTCTAAATGATATATTGCTTTACTTCTGGCAAACATCGGTAAACATCGGCCACACACTTCTCCGATAAAGCACTCCTAAATAGAAGATTTTGTGCCGGTGCCTATTGTTGAAGGGGTGAAAAACTGTACAAATGCTCTGAGTGTTAATTGAAAATTATTTACATTGTAAGTGTCTTCAGGTGGATAAGGGGGACAATGACAGCCACATGAGTAAGGGTTTTGAAAGCTTCTACTGTGGCTGCCTCATGTATATGTTCACAAAAGTTCGATTGATGCATAATTAAGGATCGAATTAATGTAAAGGCTTGAACTTTTGGGAAACATCTGAGGCACGACCGTGAGTTTGCATTGACCTACTCCTGCGCGACAACGCGTAAGTTGTTGCTGTTTTTGTTGAGTGATGTGTTATCTAAGGACATAAGACTCATTATGTGAAAAGTTGACAATCTCTAGCCATATAAACAGCGCTTCTTAAAATACCACTTCATTCACTTCTGATACATACGAATCTCAAATAAAATAAAATACAATGTATTTCCTTACTTATCACAAATAAAACAAAGCAAGACTTGTATAGTTTTCCATATAATTGTTAAAGCATCTGGACAGTCGACTGTCTCCATCAAGCGTGACAAACATCAAAATGATATGAAAATTCAACAAATACATGTTTAACAAAATCAATGTTATCCGCATGAAAAACATTTAATTCATACACATATACAATATCCGCCTATTTTTTTCATCTCTAAGTTAACACATACCTAAATTATTAATAAAGTACAAAAAAAAAGAAAACAAACTCAATATTTAACTTCGTCTTTAAACGAATGTCCAAAGCTGAATGACGGAAAACCGCCAAACACACTCGATTTCCTCGTGCACACTTTCAGTGTGTCCAATCGTTCATTACATTGCATTGTCGGAAAATAATTCTCTTCTTATTCGTAAATTCAAACGATAAAAATTATATAACAGTTACATGATTTCACTCTTAACCGTCGATTTTTGTGTGATTTTGTGAACGGTCTTTCAAGCTAAGAGAATTTTAAGAAACATTTCGCAAGCATTAAATAATTTCAATTACATTATTGCTCATTGACATCTTTTATGTTGAAATGCTCTTTATAACCTAATTACGTTGTAAACATTATTTATACGTAAAATTGCTCACATGTCAATGTGACCATTCATATATTTATTGATTAATGAAAAAAACTTCCTATTATCACGATGAATTATTTCGTACGATTCTTCTAACAATGACACAAATTTTGCTTTTACGCGGCTTTTATTGCATTTTTCGCTGATTCACAGCGTTCTTTAGTCAAAAGTTACATAACGTGGAATTATAACTGATATTTATTCATTATTCGTACACTTAAATCACTATGAAACCGACTAAAGAAAACTTACCAAACAGCGCTAGAAATAATATTTTCATCGTGTCCGTTATCCCTAATTTTTGGCCTTCAATCAATCACGCTTTTATATTTCCTTGCACGAATCTTCGAATACGTAAACTGGTTTCCGAGTTAAAATACACACGTCCAAAGCTTTAGAATTACGCTATATTGTTCCAGAAACGATTTCGGGTGAGTTTGCTTTGTTTTCAGTACACCTTGCTAACGGAGAATAGTCTGGTTCCCAGCTTCTATTGATACAAAGGGGCAGGTAATCCAGACTAAACGGAGAACATCAATAAATCCAACCTCCGCGCAGAGATTTGACTGGAACCAGCATAGCTGGATCAAATCCCTGCCATCATACACAACCACGTGATGATAGCTGAGCCACGTGATACAATAATTGCGTCTTACAGTATCAACGGCATAGATAGATAACAATACATATACGCCGAAAATGAATGTTCCGGATAACTGTTTCCTTTCTGGAAACAAGAGTTTTATGTTTTACTGATCTAAAATCCCTGCCGTTATAACCAACTTAGTCATTAAAGCCGAACCACGTGGTACAATATAGGTGTCTCACAGTATCAACGGTTATTTTTCAATTTGTAAACAGTAATTTTTACTTTTTAAATTAAAGAATTAATGGAAAAGACCTTCATTTATTTCATTGGCTGATTTGAGCATAATCCACCAGAACATTGGAAACATTACCGCGTCTTTGTAGTGTAGCATGATTATACGCTGGTTTGCTGCGTGTTCAGCATGTAACAATTGTATCTCTAATGATAAGTCTTGATGGATAGAACAGTTTTACAGTCAACTCTTGACATGAATACAGTTTGTGTTTGCCCCTTTATATTCAGAGGATTGTCACCGCCAGAGCGTTTGTACTTAAAGGCTATGTTCTCATATTTAGTTATTACTACCATATTGCTGTCTGTGTACTAGTATATTTTAGTTCATAAAATTATCGTTTTTCGATATCCTGATATTAGTTCTGGCCAAACCATTTTAAATTGCTGTCGACATTGAACATTAAATATGTAAAAGTATAAAGTTTTAAACAAGCCGTCGTTCCAGCAGTGGAATCGTAACCTCACTTTAAGCATTGCATTCAAAGCCGCAAGGTATCAGGGTGAGTTCGCGGCCAGTACAGGGATCGTTATATAATATAGACGCTATCGGGTGAACTAGGTGAACTGGAATTGTATTTAGACCAGATGTTAAATGAAGATATTCGCCGATATAATTATGGTATCTCAATAATNATCATCATCATCATCATCATCATCATCATCGTCATCATCATCGTCATCATCATCATCATCATCATCATCACTATCATCATGAACATCCTCAGCAGCAGCAGCAGCAGCAGCAGCAGCAGCAGCATCATCATCATGATCATCATGATTATCATCATCATCATCATCATCATCATCATCATCATCATCATCATCATCATCATCATCATCATCATCATTAGCAGCAGCAGCATCACCATCATCATCATCATAATCATCATCAGCATTAGCAGCAACAGCATCATTATAATCATCATCATCATCATCATCATCGTCTTCTTTTTCTTCAGCAGCAGCAGCAACAACAACATCATCATCGTCATCATCATGGTGAACCAACATCCTCATTACAAATTAAGTGTTAACATGGTTTTAATATAGACATTTAAGGAAAGCTTCCGCGCCCCTGGCTGCCATGTTCTGAACGGACGGAAACCATTTTTGAACTCAGCCGGGATTCATTAGAACAAATGTTCTGATCAACTTTCATAAAGATTGGAATATAAATGTGACTTCTAGAGTGTTAACAGGGTTTTACTATAGCCATATAAGGAAAATTGCACCGCCCCTTGCGGTCATGTTTTTCAACAAACCATTTTCAAATTCAGCTGAGATGTCATTGAGACAAATGTTCAGACCAAGTTCTGCTCAGGTGAGCCTAAAATACAACAATATAATTATGCGATATATAAAAATTCACCCACTAATCACTTGTTGGACCAAGTACAAACCATCAATATTCATGAGTGTTTACATTAAACATGATAACATTACATACCAGCTGGCATTAACTAACAGAGTTGTAGTAGCTGACAATGATCTAGTAACTGGACATATAGTTTACCTCGCGTACCCGCACTCTGGATCAGCAGGTGATTCAGCGCATAACACAATCTTATGGAGGATCCCGGGCTTACTCGTAAGCGAAGTGATAAGTTACGTTACACCTTTCAGCGCATGCCATCAACAGAGTTATTAATTAACATGCGTGTCATTGATGCTATTAACCTGTGAGAGAACTTCTTTTGAGCGAAATAACGAGAACAAGAAAACTTAATTCTCTTTTAAACTGTTAGACTAAACATAAATTCGTACACATATATTCAAATTTTAAACTGTTAGACTAAACATAAGTTCGTACACATATATTCAAATAAAAAAATAATAGTTTCGCAACATTTGTGTTTAAAGTTCAACAGAAATAGGAACCGACGTAGGTTTAAGCTTTAAAAAAATAAAATTGATGTAAGAATAATATATACAGATGTATTACATGTCTGTCTCTGAAGCAACTTTTAGTGACAATAAGATTTTTTAAGGCCCAAGTAGCATTTGGAAAAGAACTCTTTTCAGAAAGCATTTGCATGAAAAAATTAATTATTTCTATATGGAATTTAATGAATGAAGTATAAGTATAATGTTGATATCAAATTTTATAGTCTGAAATGAACTTTGTTATTTTAACAAAGCCTTTAACGAATTTAGGTGTAGTGATACTATATTATTGATAAGTACATTCTGCCTTTGCCTATATTTTATACTTTCTTTATTAACACTTCTGATTTAAGTATAATTTTAAAGGTAAACAAATATATAACCAGATATAAACTTTGTGATTTGTACTGAAATATTGCCGGATATTTTAAAAAGCAGGGACCTATACAGTCCCTATACTGTTTGTAAAGGTCCCTGTAATAAGCGAAACTTTAAAAGATTTTAGGCCGAGGCGGACTTTTTTTATTGAAAGAAGATATCATCTTTTGCCTCAAAATTGGATTTTTGTTATTGACGTATCAGTTTTAAGGTAATATAAATATCTATAGCATGAACTTACAAATGTGGTATTAACTTTAATAGTCCCGGCGAGGTTCCTTTACATTTCTTTATCTGATATTACTATATTAAATTTTCAAAATAAAGCCTAATTTATGATAAAAATGTGCAATGTGAAACAAGCAAAGTGATTTTACAATCACTTATTACGGTAAATCAATTTAAGCAATATTATAGCATTGAATAAACATCTTGGATAGTAAGGAATACCGTTAGGGCCATCGTGGTTACACATTACAATCCAGAGGGCGAGAATGCGAGAACGCGAGAGTACGATGGCGACAATGCGAGAATACGATGACGAGAGTGCGAGAATACGATGACGAGAGTGCGAGAATACGATGACGAGAATGCGAGAACGCGATAGTACGACATCGTATTCTCGCACTCTCGACATCGAAATCTCGCACTCTCGTCGCCATCGTACTCTCGCGTTCTCGCATTCTCGCCATCTGGATTTAAATGTGTAACCACGATGATCCCAACGGTATTCCGTAGATAGGGACACTAACACATTCTCTCCGTACACCACATGTCTACATTTGTGTTAATAAGATTATCAAGAAAATGATAAAACGCGTCATCTCTTAACATGTAATATGAAAAGCAAGACATACCGGTAATTCATGCTGAGTTTTATAACACGTAAAACGATGCAGATGAAACTTGTTTCATCAATAAACAAATAACTGATATAAATATTTACCAAAAACAAAACTATTTTTTTTTATTATTATTTTATGTGTTTCAAAGTAAATCAACGACTGCTCAGAAGAAAATTGCCAATATTGACCGCCATTATTGATGACCCGACGAGCTGGTTTATCACGTGACTGAAATCACGGGGCCGCTAGAATCAACGGAAGCTCGCGATAACACGAATCTTTGTTTATTAAAGTTCAGTTTAAACGAATTTTAGTTCCCACAGGGGCCTACATAAAACGGCCAACTTTCAAGGCAGTTTTCTAGCCTTTCCATTTTTCAGATTGTGCAAACCTGGAATCAATGTAAATACGAATTTGTATTCTTCCGAAAATTGCTATGAAACAGATATTTCATGCAACTTCTAAGAAAATACATCTCGTCTGAATACAGAGATGGTCATAAATCACGGTTTGGACAGAGAAATTTTGATACCACATTTAACGCACCCCAAAACTTTACCTTTCGACTTCTCTGATGAAATGCACCCAAAAATGTCACAGACACACGCATGATATATGAAATAAGCAAAACAGGTATGTAAGCTATGCGATTCGCACATTGCCTTGACGTAAGAAGAGAAATGGAACTCTTTAGAAATATGAACAACTTTCGATCACGGAGGGATAAACAATGATTTAGTGGAATGTAACCTTCATATTATAATGAAAGGAACAACCCTTACTGTGGACAAATCAACAAAATACCTTGGTGGAACACCCATATTGACCGCACCACCAAGAAAGCTAACAACATGCTGGGCTTCCTACGTAGAAATCTTCGGCACAGTTTTCAAGCCACAAAAGTCAATGCCTATAAGACCCTAGCCCTACCCCACTTAGAATACTGCGCATCAATCTGGAACCCTCACACAAAAGAACAAGTAAAGAAAATTGAAATGGTCCAAAGAAGAGCAGCATGTTTTACCACCAACCGTTACCGCAATACTTGCAGCGTTACCGATATGTTGCATCTACTTCAATGGGAGTCTCTTGAGGACAGGCGCACAAAACTCCAGGTAGTCATTCTGTACAAGATCATACATGAACTTGTCGACATACCAAGTGATGCCTACCTATCAGAAGCACCAGCGCGAACACATCGGAACATGAAAAGCATGACATACACCACTACAGAACCATCCCAGTGTTGAACAGACTACCAGCTACAGTAGCTGAGGCCCCCTCTTTGGTATCCTTCAAGAGGGAGCTAGCGACGCTGCATTTATAACAAGGGGTTTCACTCCCAGCTGGTTGTATGATCAGCTGGGATTATCTCTCTTTTTCCTTCCTTTTACTATGTATCGATCATTATTCTTAATTTAATGTATGTAGTATTGTGTACTTTATCTGTATTATCTGTTCTTACCTTATATACTCTGAATATATAATATTATTTTGTACTTAATTTGTATCATCTCTTGTATGTTTATATAATCTATCTTTCTATCCATCTCTATACTCTTGTTTCAAGCGCCACTACTCGTTGAGTAATTGTCAAGTTTGACATGTCAACGTACCGATGTAGAAGTAGATTTTGATAGATTTAAGAAAATTGGTTTATTTGCCCTACGGCCGCTGTTACGCTCTGTCAAACTCCACGCTCTGTCTGTTTTCCGCTTTAAAAGGTCTTCTGTACACAAAACAAACTCTCATGAGAGACATGCTAGACGGAATCGTTTCTGGCTCAATGTACATATCTGCGTGTCATACAAAAGCTGTGGACGTGCGTACTTAACTCGGAAACCGGTTTAATTGTTCTAATATACGTATGCGGAATATATAAAAGAGTGATTCTCAGCAGACCAAAAGCAGCGTAAACCGGACATGACGAAAATATTATTTTTAGCGCTGTTTGGTAAGTTTCCTTTCATCAGTATTTTAATGATTAAAGTGTGCGAATGATGAATACAATATCAGCTTTATCTCCACACAATTTTACTTTGTACTTTGAAGTGTGTTGTGAATCGGCGAAAGAAAGATGTACCGGTAAGCACAGGAAAAGGAAAACGTGTGTCAACGTTAAAAGAAACGTTCCAAATAATTCATTACGTTTTTTTAAATATTAATAAGTTAAATTTTAAATGGTCACTTTGACATGAATGCAATTTCACGTATAAATACTGTTTACAAAGTTTAATTAGGCTGTAAAGAGCATTCGAGAATTAAACATGACAATTTACAATTCAAGTTTCAAGTTTTGTATTGGAATATCGGCCAAACGCCTTTGACCATTTACATACAAGTAAACAACGTACAGTTAAAGTGCACCAGTACTCCAGAAATACGTCACCGTTAGACCATCCGGAGTCTGACATGACCCCCCTGGCTCCCGGAGACGTACCTTTCATCAACTCGGGATTAAACCTTAAACAAAATACGGTGGGAGTGAGTTTCCTGAGGCATTAGCGCACGCGATAACGGTTGTTGTTGTGGATCTGGAAGATGTTATGGCCTGTGGTTTGCTGCCGACGGGAGCGATAACGTTGGGTGGTCTGTGTTCAGGCTGAATTCCAGTTTCGTCAATGTTGAATATACGATGTGGCTTGTCTAGAAGATTGTGTTTCTGAAGGGAAATTTCTAAATTCTTTAAATACTGCTCTAAGCGCTTCTGGGGTTGTTGACTTGGCGCGGTTGGTGTCTAATCCTCTCGGCTTTAATGAAACTATTCTGTCATCCCATCTTTTTCTAAATCCGTAGAGCCAGGTGTTGCTCATTGGTGTGTTATCCGGTTTTCTTCCAAGTTTGTGAAGCAATTCGCCGGCCAGCTGTTTAAGTTTTGCATTCGTTATACCATACCCTAACTGGGACAACGTTGTGATGCGCTCAGTTAGGGTTTCTTCTTCTTCTTGGGGCATAGCTCTCCATCGTTCATTTGGATTCTCTGCGTTTACAAGACCCTTAACGCGATCCCTCAATGTCTGAGTCGGAACTCCGAAATTGCGCGCAGCAGTTTTAATTTTCATACCATTTTCTTTAACTGCATTGTAAGCAAGAAGCAGGCTTTCTGGATTGTAGTTTCGTTTTCCAGCATTGTTATTTTGGGGGACGGGCTGAAAGGCAAAATTAATGCTACCTAAATTTATAAATGTGTGTTCATGTGAAGCTTGTATGGTGCATGCTGAACTTTCGATCAATAGCTTCAATGTTCGATCCCCTCTAAATGAAGTTATAAATATCTGCTCATAAACTCAACAGTCTGGTTCGCTGAAAGGCACGGACTCGACATTTTTTTCTAAGCCACAATTCAGTTGAAATAATGTGAAACTATTTTACTTAAATTTCCTTTTGTGGCTCAGACATAACGCAATATTGTTTTCTTTTAGATCTGCACTATGTGCCGATAATATTAATACCCGGACACATTTTGACAACACCTCGGACACGGATTTCAGTGATATTTCAGTGTAACCAAGCTTGAATAAAAGGTTTAACTTTTTAAATTGGACTTTAATTGATTTTTATGCACATAAGTGAACATGGTTAAGCGTAGACTTCCTGACATTACCTATACTTTTAAGCGCCTAAACATACTGACCTGATTTGTGAGTTACTTCCCTTCTGTGTAAACAAACGACAACATAAAGTCATAATTCCAAATCGGATTTAAAGTAAATTTGGGTCAAAAGGTACTGATTTACATATTGTTTGTTATAATTTAGCATAAATATGATAATTTTCAGCAATATACCTGCTTATGACGCATCTTTTCTTCTGTATTTCGTTAGAAAGACGAGGTCCAACAAAAATTGCATAGTTTTCGGACAATGAACATTTCGCACGTGCTATTATTCTTTTAATATATGTGACGTAACGGTATCTCGAGAATATCGGTATCGGAAGAATAAGGTATCATATTACAGAAGAAAAATTACAACATAAGTTTATATATTAGATCTTCAAAAACAATACTGAATGTAATAACGATGTTGAATGTACAACCAGTTTGTACCACATAACCATCTTAATATAATCATATGTAAATATACGAAATCAATGATGATAACTCATGAAAAAGCTTTGACGGTAACTGGCCTTGTGGGTGGGGAAAGCAAACATTCATAAGACCGGAGCTTCATTTTGAGTTGTTGTCACGTTTGTTATGTGGGTTTGTATTGAATTTGAATTGAATTGAACCAAAAAGACAAGGAACATTTTTTTATGAATTTGCTTCACTCATTTATTTTTCTTTTAAATTGTCAATAATAATCTCATGTGTTCAAGGGAGACAAATTATTTCCCATGAGTTGGTATGTCTAATTCGTTTGCTTTGTCCTAATTCAGAAATATAAATAGACTGATTTATCGGATTTCAAGTTTGCATCGACACGGCCGGTAATCACGGGCGCCACCTCTTTTTTGCGATGCATTAATAAATGAGCCAATGCTACTTCCGAGGTGGCGCTAATGCCCTGATGTTTTGAATTTTCACGGATAATTCTTCAAGGTGATTAGGTTTTCTATGTTTTTTTCAACATATTTCGCATTATTTCAAAAATCGGGCAATGTAGTGCGACTCAGCGAAGATTAATTCGTCCACAAATGTATAGACACATACAATCACAACCCATCTGGAAACGTGAGGACTTTTATAAGTTGTGGCATGGCGGAGTTTTTGAAAGCAAATTGATGTCTTCTGCCTGTGTGACGAGCAAATTTCCACCCGATTAATTCGCTAACGACATGTAACGATTGCGTTCAACTTATACTAGTTGCTGCATTCACAAACAAATATGCTTCTTGCAGATCTAATAGCTAATTTTGTATTTTTCCAAAAGAAATGGAGCCAATGCCAAGGAGGTGGCGGTAATGACAGGAGGTGGCGCCAATGCACGATAAATGAATTATCACATGACTAACAATTGATAGATAATGTTCCTTTTTCATATTTTTTATATATTTTTCAACGTAAATACTTAAACCCAAATCTATACAGAACATATACACATTCTAAAAAACATAAGATGTATATCTGTCAATATATAAGTAACCAACTCATTTAAGAAATCAGCGACCTCAATAGAACATATTGTACGATATATAAACCCAAATTATGTAATACTCAATAAATCCAATAACTAAATTATCAACATTCTAAAAATAGTTGTAGAATGTTTTATACAGCAAGATAATTCACGCAATAATTAAAAGATGTTACTTCTGCTTGAAACGATGAGTTTTGTCCCCTAATCCGAATGCTTAATTCGCGAAAAGGCAAAGATCAATGAATCTTAATTAGGCTAAAATATGTCGTTTGTTCCCATTAACATCTCCAAAAAATAAGGATAGCTCGGTCTTTAATCGTTTACCTTTTTTATGCCCCCTTCTTCGAAGAAGAGGGGGTATATTGTTTTTGGCCTGTCTGTCTGTCATTCTGTCTGTCTGTCATTCTGTCCCAAAACTTAAACCTTGGTCATACCTTTTGGAATATTGAAGATAGCCACTTGATATTTGGCATGCATGTGCATCTCATGGAGCTACACATTTTGAGTGGTGAAAGGTCAAGGGTAAGGTCATCATTCAAGGTCAATGGTCAAATATATGGCTTAAAAGAACAGTAGGGGGCATTGTGTTTCTGACAAACACAGCTCTTGTTTACTTCAACTACTACAACTACTACTTATAGTTCTACTGCTGCTGATGATGCTACTATCTCTATTACTACTACTGCCGCTACTTATACAAATGCTACTATAACTAATCAAACTTCTTCTTCTATTACTACTACAACTACTACTACCAGTACTACAACAACAAAAACTACTACTACTACTGTGCTGCTGCTGCTACTACCTCTATTACTTCCACTGCCGCTACTTATAATATGGATACTATAACTACTTCCACTTAAACTACTACTAGTACTTCTACTACTATAACAAGTAATAGTACTGTAGCGTAACACATAATCAGATCAACATCAATGGAGAGTTATATTGTTTGAGTATCGACTTAATAATTAAATCTTTTGATAACATGTTTATGTTAATTCTGAATTTTAAATAAATTTGTGATTGCATCAATAATCCATTAAAAGTCAATAATAACATCAAATTTATATGACCCATATATTTATCTATGATTATTTTGATAACGAAATATTATGATATCCATAAGACACGTGCATTTGTTTTTACTACAAAACTATTGACAACCATTTAATATAAAAAGGACTGTGTATCATATACAAAGAGTTCAGATAAACTTCAGGTAGGTTACATGTCGAATTCATTTTAATTGTGAATCGTGGGGCAGGCCCGTAAGGGTCAGGCCACCCGCCTGTATGTGTGATTATTGGACTTGCTATTTTAAGAACTTGAAAGTTACTGAATGTATCTTGATGATTAGAATACTTTGTGGACACTGTTTAATAGCAGAATAAAATCTCAAAAGCACACTTAATCGGACTTGTGTCTGTGTTGTCATTCCACCGACTTTGTTACGGTACTACTACTACTACTACTTTTACTGTTGCTGCAGTGATTCTACTTCTAATGCCGCTCTTTATACTGTTGCTTATAATAAATAAATAAATACTTAGCAATGCTTGCACAAGACTATTTATTTATTGATATGGACTCCTTTAATAATAATTATTATTATCTAAGGAAACCCCGCCCGTGTTTTTGTGGCTCCTGCTACTGATGTTGTTGTTGTTAATAATTAATAAACAAATACATATCGATGTATGCAAAAGATTATTTAGGTATACATTGATATGTATTCCTTTACTGATTATTAGTATTATTATTAGCAGCAGCAAAACCAATCTAAGGAAACCCCAACCCATATTGTTGTTGCTCCTGCTGCTGATGTTGCTGTTAATAATAATTAGTGAATAAATACACATTGATGCATGTAAAAGACTATATTTATGCATAATACTTATTCGTTTATCAATTATTAAAAATATGGCAACATTAGCTGCAGCGGCATTGTTGGTGTCGTTGCTGCATTTGCTGATGTTAATAATAAATAAATAAATATAAATTCATGCAAACGCAATTTTACTCTATTCATGGTATAGTGTGTATTGATAAAGTCGAAATTAGGTCGCTTAAATGCGAGTAAATCGGTATGATTTGTTGAATAATCCAAAGCGCGCGGTTGAAATTTGATACCCCTGAACACCACACCATGACCGCCAAGCTGATATACGAGTTAGCATAACATGATATTTCAATGGTGAAACCTTAAACTCATAATCAGCCATGTGAGGACAATTATGATGTGATCTCCCATAGTATAATTTTTATTTAAGAACAATTTTGTGTGGTTTGAATATACGTGCACTTCATAACACACATTTCATTAGGTGGATATGCGACTAACAAGTGAAAAAAAACAACAACAATTTAACCGTTGTTTTCAATTTAATTGTTTAAAAACGTATTTTTATGTCCCCCTTGGGACATATTGTTTTTGCCCTGTCTGTTTGTTGGTTTGTTTGTTTGCGTCAAACTTTAACATTTGCCATAATTTTTTCAATATTGAAGATAGCAACTTCATATTTGGCATGCATGTGTATCTCATGGAGCTGCACATTTTGAGTGGTGAAAGATCAAGGTCATCCCTCAAGGTCAAAGGTCTAATATATGGGTCAAAATCGCTCAAAAAAGGACATAGTGTTTCACAAACACATTTTGTTTTAAATTATACTCATGTTACTTTCCAGTTTTATAGTATATACAATGACAGAAATCTTCAAAATCTCTTTGCAACACATGTTTTTTCATAATTATGTGGACTTTACTTTTTTTGATTATATTTCATTTTGATCGAATTAAGAAAAAAGATTGAACACTCAACCTGGAAAACTACACAAAAAGTGTATGGTCGATACCGAAAATTTAAATAGCTGAAAATGTGCATTGGTGCCACCTCTTGTTATTAGCGCCACCTCCTTGGCATTGGCTCCATCTCTTTTGGAAGAATGCAAAATTCTATTAGATCGACAAGAAGGCAATGTTTTGGTGCAGGAAACAACTTGAACGTGTTTAAAGCAATGGTTTGATGTCGTTAGCGATTTCACAAGGTGGAAATTTGCTCGTCACACAGGCAAAATACATCGATTTTCTTTAAAACCTTCAATTTATAAAAGTCCTCACGTTTCCAAATGGGTTGTTTTTATATGTTTCTGTACATTTGTGGATGAATAAATCTTCGCTAAATCGCACGACATTGGCCGATTTTTAAAATAACGAGAAATATATTGAAAAAGCATATAAAACCTACTCACCATGTAGACCTATCCGTGAAATTTCAAAACATCCGGTGCTTAGCGCCACCTCGGAAGTAGCATTGGCTCATTTATAAATGCATCGCAAAAAAAGAGGTGGCGCCCCTGATTACCGGCCGTGATCCACGAGAAAATTAACACGTATTGGAACGAACATACAAAAATAAATACATAAAAACACAAGTATAATACATGGTTATGCGTAAATATGAGCACATAGTTCCACCATGTTCTGGTAATTTATATTCACATCTGAGCACCATTGCAAACACGTGGGCTTCATCAACAAAACGGGCTATTCTTTGATCACAGTAGGGTCTCTGTTGTTAAAAACATCATGCCAAACAAATACAGCATATTAACGCAATATATGATAAGATTTGAAACACTAAACAGTAGTACGACAGGTGAATGACAAATCTCAAATTTTACACCGATTTTTACACTGATTTTACAAAGCAAACCGAACTATTAATAACGAAATATATGAGAAGATTTAACACTTAGCAATAGTACGACAAGTGAATGAAAAGTCTCAGTTTTTACACTGATTTTACAAAGCAAACCGAAGCAGTTGTAAATTATGCCTCACTCAATATAAAGCTTGTTTGACGGCTTCTCGAGTTTCCTCTCATTTGCGGGCCTTTTGTTATAAAAACAGTACGTTGACTTATTCTTTCAGAACTCGTTGATCGTGATTGTGGGTATACTCTGATCTTCTGATCTTCTTCGGCCGATGCTGCAATAATAAATATTATAATAGATCTACATTTATTTTTTTAAAGACTAAGAAGATATGTATTTGTTAAAAAAAAAATCCCCGTGATGAGCATAAATAAACGGTATCGGTAAATAGGTTTCAATATGCATAAACACACAAGACTCAGAAAGATATATTAACATCACTAATAATGCAAAATACAAAATGATTGGTTTTTTAAATATTTGTTGACGCTAAGTATATTCGCCGTAAAGGGCCTTGTTCACATACGGACAATTTACCAACTTTTTGTTCCAGATTCAAAGAGTAAAAGAACGGTATTCACCGGGAAGCGAAATAACACTCACGCCGTAGACGCTTAAAATAGAGTTTCGTTTAGGACAGTTCAGCATTTAAAATTGATATAGTTATGTCTCGTTACATACGCGCATAGATTGAATAATTTAAAGTGTTTGTGTTGGTTTTGTTAATTTTTTTCACAACACGTGGGTTGCTAAAACAAAGTATTAAATGCATTACAAAATATAACGATACGGATCATAGAGTGGTCCGCGTTAGCCTATTTAATCTAAAGGACACTTGTTCGAGCCACGGTGAAGAGCAAACTTCTCTTTTTTGTAATTATGTTGTTATCATCCAGGATCTCTACAACAGCGGTGATTCAGTATAGCAATTTAAGGTATTTAACGCAACACAGTAACATGCAAAATTTGTGAACAAGTCCCTGTACATTACTAATACATAAACCCATAACTCGTTTTGTACTTAACCTTCAATTTTCATTTTTCCCAACGGTTTCGTTTTTACAATTTCTTACCCATCGTTTTTCATCTCAACGGTAAAAATAGCTTTGTTGACTGTCGTCTGCATCAGTCACGTGGTTTGACTCTTCCATTTTTACCGGAAGTGATAAAACGTCATCAATATTTCCGTCTTTCTCTACGATGGTGGGTGGTATTTCCGAGTATCCATTGTGACTGACATCTCCGTTTACAGACGACATAGAAGAAGCTGTAGAATGAGTCAAGATTTCATGAAATCAACATTCAAACATATCTTAATGCGAATCTTGTAAATGTACATTTATGGTCATAACAAAGATCGTAACGTTTTGAACAAATATGAACATAACTGCCTGAGTGATCTATTAGATTTGTTTATACATTCAAGATATACCCCTTAAATAGTCTTTCAAAACATGACATGCTTAACAGAATGGAAATTAAAATACAAACTTAAAACAAAAAATACAATGCGTTTATCCTTATCGTACTGATTCATAACAATTAGATTTTCGCTCACAGAACCATGAAAAATGTATGTGCATGATTTAATTGTAAGCTTCGTCTTTCAAAATTAAAATTGTTTATTTTTTTTGTTAGTTTATAATGTTGGCTGCAAATCATTTATGTTATTTAACCGAGTTGAGTTTGTTTTTCCGATAAAAAATATAACTCAGAAATATGTTCTGAAGTTCCTTCGTTAACACAATGCGATGACACGTAACTCTTCAGTTATCGGTTACAAAGTACATTTGGTGCTTATTAAAACAAATTGGCGTAGCTGTCTAAGATGGGCTTTGACTTAGATTTCTTCAGGTATTTTATGCAGAGGGAAAGCTGAACACCAATGTGTATGTATTTCGAAGTGTATGAGTTCCTTCCGCGCCTGAGGTTACATTATGTGCGGACCCGGAGTGTGTCTCAGGACTCACGAAAGTTAGAATGAATTTTAATTATAGCTTGAATTTACAGCCATTTGTTTTTTACTGAAATATATTTTGGTGTGGTCTTGTGTTGTGCGGGGCAGCCGGAGTACCCGGAGAAAACCCCTCTTGCCCGGTATGGTGATCCCAAACCATATAAACAATACAAAGGCTTTTTCTATAATAATTTCACAATATGCGAATAATCTCAGTCAGTGAATTATGCGTACTGTTAAACAATAGACAACCATTAATAGAATGCAATACATTAATACATTTAAGCGATAACACAGCATAAAGGTATTATCCTCCAACCACAGCAGTGAGTGACATTTGTGTAATCAAATGACGCTATATTTATGAATTCAAAGCACACAAAATGTTTCGCATATTTTACAAATTCATTGTACAAGAGCATGTTATAAAGAAAAATGTGTTGATGTCAGTATAACATCAGATTGTAAATTCATGTGTGACAAAACAAATATTTTCACAAACATGATATATTTGCTGCACTGCAGTTTTGAGGGAATTAATCTTTGTTATGCAAAACAAGTGTTGGGTTGCATTTGGAAATTAGGTCAATGTCACTTTTTCTAACAATAGAGAAAAGTTTCCATTCAATAACGTAAGTTTGAATTGAGGCCCTGTGCTGAAATTTTGTGTTTAAAGTAGCATACATGCACGCCTAACATGGAAATGTTTTATTCGCCAGTCAAGTCATGTCCTAGGTAACCGTAACTTAAAAAAACACTTTCTGTCCATAAACAAGAGTTTGTGCGCTACAATTGTGTGTTAAGTAAGTTTATATACATACATTAATTGCGATTACATTACTTGGTATGCAAACTACTCACAGCTATTTATAAAATATATTTACTGAAAATAAGCAGGAAATAGTTGATGCACCATGTGCAATCAATTTCAATTCATTAGACTAATTTACAAACAATGTTTTACTTAATAAAGCGCATTTGTTATAATTACAACAATGATTTTTTTTTGTAAACACGTCTTAATTTACACATACATGTAAGTGTTACACGTACTTGTATTGTAATGCATGTATCATAATCAGGCATTTTTGTCAGTAGTTGTTAGGAAGAAGTGTTTCTCGTTATAACCAAACTATAACAATACTAAAAACATTCAGGCCATTCGAAATTGTGAATATATTTCAATGATATAATAATAGACGCATAAAAACCATAAAGGGTATCAAATAAACAAATGCACGGTACAGCTTATACCAAATGGAATGTGAATAATTTTCCTTATTCACGATTTTAAACAATTAAGATCGTTAGCCCATTGATTCATATCAATAGGAACATATCATGTTTCAGTTTATGTCGCTCAATTGAATGCATTTTTATGCTAGGCACAACACAACACGTCAGGTAATCAGTGGAGTTGTTTTAAACAATGCGGTAAAACTATTATTCTGTATTATGTGCTTTGATTGGGAAATTAAAGGCTGCTTTCGGAACTCAAACAGGTAAATACTTTTTCATATGTTAATATAAACGTTACCTGGTGATATTTTGTCTACAGCACCTTCGCATGCTGCTTTATAAATCATATTTAAACGAATTAAGATAGTCTAGACTGTTATACAAGTTTTCTTCGTCATAACGTCTTTAATCAGTGGGTTTAATTATTCAACATGTAGAATAACGCTTATTTCTAATAAATATATTGTGTTTCGATTATTACTATTTAACACGCCAATATCCAAACATTGCATAATTCGATACAATTTATTGTGACAGGGGGATTTGTGAAGTTTCTGAAAGGGATTTGTTCACAGATGGTCGAAATGAGAATTTTCAAACCTTTTTCGCACAAATTAAAAAAAAAGAACACTGTACATCAAGGAGCAATATGACACTAATGACGTAGACTCGTATTAAAAAACAATCATTCTCGTTTATAAGTTATCCTAATTAGAAGTTGATAAATTTTATTGGTTGTGAGCGTTTCTGATGTTTTTGGTTTTTGTGACAATATGTGCATTGCTTACATGAATAATAGCATATATGACATGACATTTGCTTCCGATTTCCAATTCCAATATCTGATAACGGGTCCATTTAATCGCCGGAAACGAAAGTTGGTAAACCCAGGCAAACGTTTGTTTGAGACCAATTTCACACGTCTTCTTCTCCTATATTATAACAAGCTGTTATTTATCCTGTTCGTATATCCGATAAGAAAACAACATTATAATTGTACTACTTTGACATATTATAATAACAAAAAATAACACAAGCGTGATATAAAAAGTACATTTTATACAGTTATTATGTGAATCTAAAAAGTCTTTCAATCTGAAAATAAAAACGGTGTGAGCCCTACGACTCTTCGTATCATGTGTCCATGTAATGGTCTATAGCAACTACTGTTTCCCGCGCCCGCTAAATGTATCCATGTTCCATTAATAATAAAATCAAATCATTATTAACACTATGTGAAGGACAATTGCGATGATAATTACTTAACATAGTATGAGTGTTATTTTCAACACCATTTAAGAAGACCTCACGTCTCTTAAAGTATTGTCTAGTTCCAATAATTAACAGTTTTGCTATCAAATTAGGTTCAGTCGTTTCTCTCCACACAAATGGCGGAAGAAGGTGTCAGACATTACACGGAATGGACTCCAAGGCTCATCAGCCGATCAAGGGTAAGTAACTGTGAAGGTTTCGGACATAACACTGAATTGACTCCAAGCCTCCTTGGACGATCAAGAGTAAATTACAGTAGATGTGTTGGTCATTACACGGAATGGAATCCTAGGCTAATGAGGTAATTACGGGTAAGTAACTATTGAAGTGTCGACCATTACATGAAATGGACTCTTTTAGGCTCATCAGGCGATTAAGGATAAGTAACAGTAGAGATGTCGGACTGGACTACACGCATCATCAAGCGACCCGTGTTAGTTACAGTTTAGAATTCAGACATTACTCGGAATGGACTCAAAGGGTCATTAAACGATCTCAGGGGTAATACAAATTGGAGGTATCGAACATTATACCAAATGGACTTGAAGACCCAACAGGTAATCAAGGGTATGTAACAGTAGAGATGTTGGACATTACACATAATAGATACCAAGGCTCATCATCATCGCAGAAAGAGGCATTTATAACAAAGACTTTTATATTGTATTATTGAAAATCATTCAAGTTGATTAATTGGCATTTCCTTCTTAATATGTTTTCATTAAACAAATGAAATAAAAATCACAATTACCTGTTAGGCTTTATATGTTGTGTGAATTGTTGACCATATAACGGGAATATCCGTTAAACTTCTGGATGCTAACCGATGAAATGCTTTGTCGATAATTGTGTGAAAACAAAATAGTATCTAAGGGGAAATAACTCTGTGAAAGCTGACTGCAGTGGAACGACATTAAAACATTTGTATGTCCACCCTGTAGGGATACTGCATATAACGATTTAATTTCGGATATTAAGTTCATGTGATCTGACACAGAAACATTCACTCGAAAATATGATATTATTATCCAAAGGCCAATAACTTCGTAAAAAATAATATTTGAGAGCCACAACCTGAAAATATACTCATGTTCACCCAGTAGAGATACTTTATATAACGTGTCATAAACTTTGTATAATTAGTGCCAGAGATCAAAGGTGCAACGTAATTCTTATTCAAAGGGCAATGACTCCCTTAAACTCAACGGAGGGGAACACCCGGCAATATGCGCATGTTTGACCTAAAAGAAAAGCGCAGATCAAGCTAAAGGAAATTCGGATCTTTAGTTCCTTAGAAAGATCTATTAGATAATCCAATTTTAATAATCGAAGGACAATAACTCTGTTCAAAATAATTAAACTGGGATGACCTGACGATTATGCGCATGGCCGCCATATATGGATGAATCCATGTCAAGTGTCATCAAATACGTATTTTCAATGTCGAAGATCTTGCGCGCAAGCGACAAAATACAATGTACTAATTAAAGGGCTATTACTATCTGCAAAATCATTAGACCGGAACGACCTGAACAGGATGCGCATGTCCACCATATACGAATGCTGTATATCAAATTTCATCGAATTCGTATCATCCGCGTGTTTGGTCTCGCGCGAAAACGAAAATTAACATTTTATTAAAAGAGCAATATATCCCTGAAAATTGACCGGTTCAGTCTTAAGTCTATAAGAACACTGTAAGGAAAACATTGTAAAAATTATGTGGACTACAAAAAGAGCCTCGTAGACTATGCATATCGCATCGTAATGTAAGGTTATACCTTATCTCAAATACCAAATACCTATCATCCTGCTTTAAAATCACTAATAATAAAACATGTCATTTAGCTACTGTAAATTTTCTTGACCTTGTGTAATCCCAAAAATATAACATGCATCACCATTAACCGGCTATACTATTTATATGAGCCGCGTCATGCAAAAATGGGTATTATGCCATATGCGATCAGCCTAGCTCACATACCAGCGCAGTCTGGTCAGAAGCTTCCCTGTCCGCTATAAACTAACGCAAGGTTTCGTGATCCCATTAGTGGACTTTGTAGATCCTGACCAGATTGCGGGAATGCGCAGTATTTTCTGGTGCTACGCTATTCGCACATGGCATAAGACCATTTTCGCATTAAGTGGTTCATATGGTGCGTATTCAAATAATCGACATATTGCCTTTTTCCTAAATAAAGATATTTCTTTATCTATCCGTCTATTTATCTTTTTTTGGGCCTTTCTTATCTCAAATATCAAATACATAATATCAATGTATACGTTTGTATTCAATCTGTGCATTTAGTGAAAAAAATCTTTATATTTGAGCAATACATAAAATAACAGATATAAAATATTTCAAAAACATTCGCAACTGTAACTATATGCCACGAAGAAGTTATCTCTTCTTTAAAAATGACTAAATAAATGTCAACCAATATAAAATACTGATACAAACATGTACATTTATTGTAGAGTACAACTTCATGCGATTACAATTTGCTCATTTTGTTACAGTATGAATATGAAAATGAATCCAAAGAAACAAGCACCATTATGAATCTCCTGGGGTATGGACCCGTCATCAGACAGAAACGAAGAGAAAACTGGAAGGAGTGGGAAAGGCTGAGGAATGGTGATGTTGCGATTACGGTAATCACAGCAGGGAGCAAGGCGGAGGGGCTGACCTGTGTATGCGAGAGCGATCTAGATATGATATACGTACTGCCAAAGAGCGTGTGTCTGGAAGAAGGCTTTGACGAAAGCACAATTCCAGGCCATATCGATGTATTCAAGATGAATATGCAGAACTGCAGTGCAGGATATTGTAGACTACTGCTTAAGAGACTAGCTCCGTCAGGCAACCCTATTATTCCTGATTCTCTAATTTATGATGAACAAGGTCGTAGTCTAATGAGCAGCACAATTTTTGTTGAACATTGCAAAAAAGCTTTTCCTTCGGACGGGTTAGCAATCTTCTTTGCACGTGCTGGTCCATCTCTGCCATGGTCTATCGGTCCTTATAGACATGATCAGGTTGGTGCCATTCGCTGTAACTGTCCAGTCATATTACAAAAATGGGCTTCACGGGCGCGCCATTGGCCACCACCGGAAATTGTTGAGAAGGTTATTGAAATGAGAGCGTTTGTTACTCCAATAGGGTTTAAAGGCAGTAAATACAACCATGTTGAATGGAGGATATGCTTTAATACTGCTGAGACGGAGCTTGTGAATAGTTTAAATGACACGCAGGTCAAAATATATGTTATCCTGAAGATGATCGTTAAGGATGTATTGAATTCTCAGACAAAAGAGATTACATCATATATATTGAAGAACATAGTATTATGGCTGGCAGAAAACAACCCACAGACATTTTTCTATTCAGGAAGTTTGTTTTATTGGCTTCAAGAGGGATTGGGTGTATTACGAATCGCTATATCAGAAAGTCAGCTTCCTTACTATATGATACCAGATAGGAATCTGATGGCAGAAAGGGGACTTGAGATTGAGCAGCAGCGGGAGTTGGTAAGATCTATAACGGACATGATTAATGAAGGGCCCAGGATGCTGCTGAGGTTGAAGAAGGTACGTCAGGCAATTGTCTGCCACCCGGAGCCACTTCTGTGGTACAGCAAGATGAGGACTGAGCTAGAGCTGTTGCACTTTGAGCTCATGTTCAGAATCTTTCGATATAGAGATGGGAACTTATATAAGTCTGATATTATTTATTGTGCATTAAATGATCGTAAAAATGGGGTGTTACGAGAGGTCCTGCTGCGCATGTGGCGGGAAGGCAGTTCAGTATATGATCTGACACAGGTGAATGAGATGATGCTAAGATAAGAACGTATTAATTTACAAATAACCCGATCCTCTGAAAATTGTATATTTGATAGTCTTGTTTTAAAAAGGTATATATACGTGTGCTTTGAATCACCGATTTATATAAGCCCATGTGCTACTCTATGACTGTTCTTATTGAATAAGAATAATACCTGTTCAAATTGATTATTATTTACCCCAAACTTACCGCAGAACTGGTTCTTGACGTTGTTGATGAAGCATTAACATATGTGGATGCAAGGAAAAAAGGTATCTCGGTGTCGTTTAAATTGTGCTGAAACGGCATAGTTCCGATGTTCAAAACTGATATAAATGCATGTGTCTGTACATATTAACATTGATTATAAACTAGTTAACAGGTTTGTAATCATGTTGCTGATTTAATGATTCTAAGAGGATTAATGTAATTCGTGTGTTCGGTGTATGTTCTATAACAACATGGTGCGTCATTGTGAATATAAAATGCATAGTAATTTTCACTGTAACGTTTTTTCGTGACACATAAAAGCAAGTCACTTAATTGTGAAACATGGCATGTATGCAAGTAACACTTGCAGAATGTTTCACTGGCGACACTGTAACTGTCTATCTCGGTGATATTTGAGAATTCGTGTACACGTTGTTTCAATATGTTTAGAACGATCTGCCCTGAAAACATAGTTGTGAACTCCTCGAATTCATTGCAACACTAGTATTTTTATTATGTGATGTACACATTCTAAGTCTATGTTTATATGTGTGATGTTTTTGTACATATACTTATTATGATAATGAATATCCGTGTTATTGTACCTATTTGTGCGCGTTATAACAATGAATGAAAAGTGTTCTTTTTCAATCTATGATATAAAAACTGAAAAATTGTAATTTCGTCAATCAATACACATATCCATTTACATGGAAGCTTTTGTTTAAAATAAATGGCATTTTCTTATGAAATATTATTGTTTTAATATACAATAATTATATAATGGAGTTTTATTCCGTAAACTAAAAACAGTTGTCTTTTTATTATGATGAGTTTGCAGAACTGTGCATGCGTTGTCTGACAGAAACGATGCGTTCGGTGTATCCACCGTGTGTGGTGCTTATGTACGCATACATTAACAGGGAAATGTGCACTTATCAGAATTAAATCTGGTGAAAGATGAATCGGAATGGAAATGTTTTATCCATTGATATACTTGAAAACTATGCTGCTCTTTGTACAAAATGTGAACTCATAAATTCCCAAGATTATCTCAATTATCATCTTGACAATGCTGTAATTGAAAAAAAAAGACATCGGTTGATTTGATGGATTGTTAACGGAGTTAAAATACATTTTGTTACGATTTGTTATGTCTTTTAAAACTATACGAACATCTCCATAAAACTCACCCTTTGTTAAACGCATTAGAGGTTAAAAGCGGCCAACAGTCGTCGCCTTCGTTGTTCACGTCCGACGAATGTGCGTGTGCATGCATGATGTCTTCCTTTGAGCTCTTCCTGTAAAACTCAACTTCCGGTCCTTTTCGCCGAAGGATGCTCGCGTCGCAAGGGGACTTATTCCGGAAGTTGTTCCGTGGTAGGAGACTCCGCACATGAGAGCTGTGTATACGAATAGAAACAATTTCCTTATTTTGGGTAAGAACATAATTAATGATTAACAACACTTAAAACGTGTGCTGCACGAATCATTTTTTAATTGTAAAGATTTCCCAAAACAACTTAACCTTATGCATGCTTATGTGCGTTAACAAAAATATTTCCTCCTCAATCCGGTTATGTAAGAGGTTTCTTATATAAGTGGCAAAGCGGTGACTATAATGTGAAGGTGGCTTGTAAGACGAACAAATGCTTTATTATTTGCAAAAAATATATGTACATACCTTACAAAGCTGATATCACTCGTTTGACTGTCGATTCCCCCACCCTCCTTACGTTCCTGCCTACGTGCACGAGCGACGCCATAGAAAGATCAAGAGGTCCATGGCAAGGGAGCGCGTAAGCTAGCTGGTTGGACTTGACGTCAAGGGTTGTTTGCGAGTGNGCCCCCCCCCCCCCCCACACCATTAAATCGTTATATATAATATTATTCAAAATGGACACATCAAAACATGTTTGCTAATTTCTTAGCTCACTTCATAGTAAAATTGTATGAAAGATACATAATTTATTATAACTTAAGTAAAATACACCTTTCCTAGCCCGCCCCTTCATATGTTGTTTTCGATCGCTCTGCTCGTTTAGGTTTGTAAAAGTTGTACAATCATATCAGTTTGTTCTTCAGTATTAACAGATCCTACATGCCAACCCCTTACAATTCCTTACGGTAATGGTACTTATGTTCTACCAAAAAATTGTCTATACTTTTGTGGATATATATAAATATAAATATAAGTTGTTGTTGTTTTGTTTTTCAACTATTTAAGAGTCGATGCCATACAGTTTACATACCATAATATAGCAATGAAAATAACAACAACAGTATATACCTGTATATCGAATATAAAGTAAACTTACTGCAGGAGCTGTTTATGCCTGAATATGCTCCAGTTCGACTCCCCTGCAATCACGTGTGAGCATGAGCGCCGGCGCAGCCTGGCGAAGCTTCCGGTGTAGTTCATATCATATGCCTCTGGGTCTGGCACGAGACGCTGCTGTGCTAAACTCGGTCGCAAAGAAAGCGTCAGTCTCAGGCGACCGTGTACAGAAAAGCAATATATTTAATAACGGGCTTAATGTGAAGCTAGCCTCGCTCTGGCAAAACTGGGCCTTATCGTTTACTTTATCAATGACTCCGTTCTCAATTCTTATGATTTCCCAAATATACTTTCCTTTAATAAATCCCGTTTGACCGATGTTTATGAGATTTTAAAGAAAATGATATGAATTGAAATGCCATTTATATTCCATTGTTTTCGGGTTAAAAATTCTTTGAATATCAACGTATTCGTTTAATATCTTGATCTCATTAATTTTATCACAACACTTTGTATTGGTATCAGTTCTACCGTTGACCTATACAACATTGCACGGTATTGCAGTTACCACCAATTATCAGTGAGAATATCTTTAGGTTAGCAATAGTTCCTTGATGTGTTTTAAAAAATTCGTCATTATGTGGCGCGTAAATGTTTATTGTAGATGTATTGATTTAAAATCTGAAGTCTTCCTAAAATTATTATCATTTATTATGTTACCGAAATTCATACTCATAAACTGTTGATACTTTGGCAATTTAAAAATGTATCCCCTGTCCTATATGAAGCACATGTCATATGATTTAGTTTGTTATAATGTTGTTTGCTGCAGTATTATGTCAACCGACAGCGCTTTTATCCAAGTTATAACTTGTTCATGTTTATTTTTACAATTAAGACAGTTGATATAAAAGGTGCACGTATTAAGACTTGTCATGTTTTCTAGTGAACTGGTTGGAATCTGTGTCCGATATATTTATCATCATTAGAGCAATTCATTATTACAAATTAACATTTTAAATATACGTTCGTTCATAGAATAATTAAACAATATGTTGGCCAGTCTGCATTTTTGAAAGAAAAATGAATACATAGGTGTGACATTATGGATGGAGAAAATTTGTTGGTTGTCAATCTTAAATGAGATGTAACCACAAGACCTTCTTATAAGTCATTTTGTTTATTTATCGTTTTACAGATTTGAATGTATATACATACGTTGAAAGTTAAGTAGAATACACAAATAAACGATTTTGTTTAAATACAACGCTATCCAATTAAACATGGAAAATGATGATATATAATATTTATGAGACAAACAAACTACTATGAATTAATGTGAAATAGTGGTGTTATATCGCATTTCAGGAATAATACAAAAAATGTCGGTTGCAAAAATATCAGACAATATATTAGGAGCAAACAAATATACAAGTGAAGAAACCGTATATGTATTACCTACTAGGGAGTAACACAGAGGGAGGCATGAACAATAATTGCTAAACATATCTTACATTATTGCTCATATCATTATATATATATATATATATATA
>VMBQ01000507.1:1289-40768 GCA_007657795.1 Dreissena rostriformis | reverse complement strand
TATAAACAAGCATGTGATTACCCTCACTAAAAGTCATGGGCATTCAAAGTTCGAAAACTTTTGCAAGAGTCAGGTTTTAATGACGTGTGGGTATATCCAGAATCTGTTAATGTTAACAGTTTTATAGTAATGTTTCGCAATAAATTACAAAATTCGTTTATTTCAAAATGGCGAACTGATGTTTACGACATGTCATCACTATTTCTGTACAAGGAATTGAAACCCATTTTTGAAAGATCCATTTACTTGGACAAAATTGAAAATTCTAAATTTAGAAACATAATATTTAAATTAAGATTATCTTCTCATGTTTTATTTATAGAAACTGGTAGGTACCAAAACATTCCAAGAAATGAACAGATTTGTAAATTTTGTACACTTAATGAAATTCAAGATGAGTACCATTGCGTTTTGATATGCCCTTTATATGATAATTTTAGAAATACACTTATACCTATTTTTTACAGAAGAAGACCAAATATGTTAACATTTTTACAAATATTGAATGAGACCAAATATTCCATAATGATACGTCTTGGTAATTTCTGTATCAAAGCATTTAAACTTAGAGCCGAAAAAATATATAGAGAATATTTTTCCTCATAATTGAAATTGCGTAGATGATATCTTACTACATATTTTGTTCTCAATCAATTACGGATTTTGAACATCCACTTTACTTTAAAAAATAAATAAAGAGACTTCTCTAACATATTACATTCTCACAAAAATCATATATTAGTAAACATGTACAAACAAAATTGTTGTTTTTTTGACGCATGTAATTTTTGCTTTATTGTTATTTTAACGATGAGCTGTATATGCTTAAGTCGTAAATAAAGTATCTGTTCTGTTCTTGTTCACCGATAGTCTGAGTGAGAATTTTTCAGATGTTAATCACAGATTCAAACAATAAAAGAACACTGTACATAACACTAATG
Organism: Dreissena rostriformis; assembly: GCA_007657795.1. NCBI lineage: Eukaryota > Metazoa > Mollusca > Bivalvia > Myida > Dreissenidae > Dreissena > Dreissena rostriformis. The sequence goes on along the minus strand of VMBQ01000507.1, from coordinate 39,827 downwards.
AAAAAGACTCGCACTGCAAATACTTTTCGTTTATCATCATTAGAAGTTGATAAAATTGTAAAGGATTACAAAAGCGACATTCTTGAATAATATAGAGCGTTTCTGATTTTTTCTTGGGGGTTTTGTGACAATAAGTGGATTGCTTACATGGAAATAAACATGTATGACATCAAATAACAGTCCGGATGGCCGAGTGGTTTAGGTTATAGCTTTGCAATTCAAGGATCAGTACCAAGGTGGGGTACACTTTATTTGTTTGGTCTTAAATCATATTTTGGTTTTATACTGGAACTATTTAGTTCCGATGATTACATTAATAAATTTAAAGCATTTAATGACGGGTGTAAAAAGTCCAATAATTGTAAACAAGTCCCATTTATCACCGGAAATGAAAGTAGGTAAATTCATGCAACTGATCCGAACTAGTGAATAGTTATAATCTGTTAATTTTAAGTAAGGTAACAACCTTTATGCGTACGCAACGTTACAAAGTACCTAGACAAACACAAATAATATCACAATACGAAAGATTGAGAAGTATTGTTTTGATAATTGTGTTCACCATCTTAGCGTTTAATAACAACATGATTAGCTGAGTAGTGCGCTTTATTTATGCTCTAAAATGACAGTTTTAAATTCCGGAAAAATCAAACGTTTTGATTAAACATTAAACTATTTTAATTACTCAAGATTATTCAAATAATGTTATTTCTATAGCAAAATTAATGAGAGTTTTCATGTATGCTAAAATCTCCAAACACAGCTGTTTTAGACCTAGTTCACATAACAAATGCAACTGATTCGTACTGATATGGCGATTCCTTAAATATGTGATCATTTTTGTGAAGGTGACCCCATTAGTGTTAACATATGACACAATGAGGAATCTATTTATCAGTGCTCCGGTTCGGATTTGAAAAGGACAGGGTGTTTATTTGTCAAAATGGTACTTTAGCGTGCGCTGTCAAATTATCCATGTGGCAAATTTTCAATAAAACATGTGTTATATATATGTGTATATTTCATATTACCACTGCTCTTCAACATCAATAAGGGTGTATCCAAGATTAAGTTATACATTTCAAAATTAAAATGATATTGTAAGAAGTAAGCAGCTATGTATTATATTGTAAATGATATTGTGCAAAAGGTATTCTTTATTTCATGAATCTTTTCGACTTGAAAATATGTATGCAATATTTAGGCAATACTAGTATAATATAACTTATTTTCACCTTTAAAGCATTAGTTCACATATACCTAAACCATAGTTTCAAAAGAAAATGTGCATGTCACTTTTGTCTTAGAGATATTCAATTATATTAAATAGTAAACCAATCACATAATGTGCGGAGGATGAAACAGAGATGTATTATTGAAGTGTTAAAATGGTAAACGTTTGTGTTAAACGTTCCAAAAAGTATTTAAGAAAAGCATTTTATTCAATGCATTTGTTTTGCCAACTATCTTGTTACATTATCGGGATTTCCATTTTATAGCTTATAACGGAACATGTCTAAAGCCCCACTCAACATATCTTAGTAATGGCTGACCGGGAAGCGCGTCCAGGTTATTGGCCATAACCTGGCTATGGATGGTGACACGTATAAAGTTGTTGATATAGTTAAACAGTGGCCAGTGCCTATGTATCTCATTCGCTCATTATCGGACGGGAAAACACGCTTAGTCTTTCGCCACAAACTCGAGCCTGCACAAACCGAGTGAGGCATATGTAAAACACAACCTTAAACTGTATGACGTCATATGAAATAATCGATTTCTTTTTTTTTGGTGTCGAATGAACAAGACATATTGTTTTCAATGTTATTTTAATTTATTTTGGTATGTGTGAGAATAGCGAAAATACACATTTTCTCGGACATGATCATCTGCGGGCGCTCTCAAAATCCGTTCCTGCCCTCGTGATGCGCACTCGGGCAGGAACGGATTTTTCGAGCGCCCGCAGATGATCATGCCTTCGAAAACGTGTATTATCCCTATAAACATAAAAACATGTATGATGACCATAAAGTTTGGTTGATATACTCTGTGTGTGTGTCCCAAACTATTTTAAGGGTGTGTCTGTGTATAAGATATATATTCCGCAGGCTAACCAGGGACGACACTTTCCGCATATAGTGGATTTTTGTTTAGAAGAGACTTTCGTTAAACGAAAAATACCATAAAAGCGGAAAGAAAAATCCCTGATTAGCCTGTGTTTATTGCACAGGCTTATATTGGAAGACACTTTACGCACATGCGTTTAATCCGGTTTTCTCAAAGCGAGGCTCAATTATTACCTGTCTGAAATAAACAGCAGGTTCGTGTCTTAATACTCATACCAAGCGCCAGAATTGTGTATTGTTTATTTTAACACCCCATAGTGAAAGTAATATGTATTGGTTGTTTATGGTAATCATATGTGCACACATTTTTACTACCAAGTCAGCAAATTGTTGATTCAATAAAAAATAAACAGACACTTGTTTACGCAATTAAATAATCTTATTACTGTATGTATTATTCTCTTATAAAAAATAAACATGATTGGTGTTTAAGGACTTTTTAATTTAATTACAGACATATGATTGTTTTTTTCTTTTTGTCAGGTTAATTGGAAACACGAACGACAAAAAATAGGTGGGGTATTTACAAAATATTAAGAGCGACCTGACTTAATGATAAGAGACGAAAACGTACAGACCAATGGCATAGTCGTCGTCAATGACAATACAAACATTACCTTGTGTCATTTGACAATGATGGGGCAAGAAAATAGCAAGACAAAAATAGAATTCTAAAAGGTGAGCCCAGTATGACAAACATATAATACATAAAACAAGTTCAACAGTTCAAAGTGTATTTGCAATCGGACTAGGTGCATTTGGCCAAATACATATACACAAAAGAAATATCGCCAAGACAGGGAATTATTCAATATAGCGTATTTACAGATGAACAGACATGCCAATCAATAAACGTTTGCATAATTACAAATAATGAGTATGATTATATAATACAGTTTAGTGAGTAAACATGCAATTGGAGAGCATCTAGACGTTTTTAATTCTCACATCTAAGTTTCAAAGCTTCTATCAAACATTTGGCAATCTTTTTTAAGTTAAACAACATATTTGCAAGACATCATTGACAAGTTGATACTTATGGTAGGCCAGGAAGTCCATATATATTGTATTCGCAATTCGTTAGAGAATGGACAACACAGTAATGTAACATGATCATAAGTCTATACAGACTCTGTATAGTGTTGTCTCGATACCGATAAGATGAATATTTTGGAAAGTATATCATACCGTTATTACAATATATTGTACAAACATAAAGTAAATAATATATAAATAATGTTGTTCTTACATCGATACATATGCACTGTCACTTAAAAATGATCGAGTTACTTATAGATCTACAGACAAAGCGCTGGCGTATTTTTCAGACGACATGTTGTCCCACCTGCAGTCCCCGGAGTTCTGCGCGTACATCAAGAATCTCTCCAGCAACAAATATGGCGTCAACCTTGACCTTCTCAAACAGAATGACGCACCTGTTGCCTCATTCCGGAAACTCAATGTCGACTGATTCGTTAACCGTTATTTCCGTCCGATGTTCGATGATAAATCACAAATCTATGAACATGAAGAATTATAGCGAATCTTTCAACTGATACACATATGAGACGCGTTATTGGAAAACTGGGCTTAATGCATGCTCGAAAAGTTTCGTCCCAGAATAGCCCGTAAAGTACGCAAAGGCTCGCCAGGGACGACACTTTATGGAATTTTTCGTTTAAAGGAAGTCTCTGCTAAACGATAATCCAGTCTAGGCAAATATTTCGTCCATGATAAGCCTGTGCGGACTACAATGAATAACATGATAATGGCGGAAGAGCATAAAGTGTTACCCAAGTCCGTGTTTGTGTATGTTTGTTTGTGTAAGCCATTTTGTGTCCGGCTAATAACTGCGTTGTACGTGATGGGATTTCAAAATAAATATGCACATATGATCATCATGTCAAGACGACGTTCCGCGTGCAACAACTATGTTGCTCGTATCAAGGTCAAGGTCACTGCGGAGACTGTTTTTTGCTTATTCCTATGTATAGATCTATTCATGTATTGAAAGTACGTGCTAGTGTCCGGCTCATACCTTTTTCGTGCATGATTGGATTTCAAATTAAATTGGTACACATTATCATCCTATCAAGACAACGTGTCCCGTGCAAAACACATGTCGCTGTCTTTAAGGTCTCGCTCGCTTCAAGGTCAGTTTAAAACAAAATGGGACTGCCTGAAGTAAGAACCTGGGACCATTTGAACAAAAAAGAGCACGCGCTACCATTGCAGAACGCAGGCTTTTGAATTTGAATGGTATTTTAAACGCTATGTCCGTAATACACTGTTGTGCAAAATTATAAATCAAAAGCATTTCAAATGATTTTTTCCATAATTTGTTTCCGATTTCAATTAATATATATCAAGAAATTACAAAATATTTGTAACATTTGTTTTACTCCTAGACATAAGTGTCATTTTGTTTGTTTGAATATAATGCACATAATCTGTTTCGAATCGCTGAGGTATTCTTTACAAATTGTCATTTTGCCTAACTGTAAAAAAAAGTCCCTTCAAATATGCATGATAGCATGTATGCAATGGGGAGGCAAAAGCATAAGTACACATATAAAACATTATGGTCGTGTGATTTTCTGAGAATCAGACAAGTGTGTTATTCAAGTTTATGAGGTTCTTACGCGCATGAGGCTGCATTATGCGAGTACCCGGAGTGTTTCCCAACACTCATACCTAATTAATTTACTTTACTCGCAAACTTTAAGAAGAATGTCGAATTACACTTGCTGTCATGGACTGTGAATACCTTAGGTTCAGTTTGTTCTTGTATTTGCTTGGCCTGTTAAATTGCGTGGAATGGATTGGTAGCTGGAGACTGCATATTTGGCATATGGACACATGGTAACTTTTTTACAACAAAGTATGCCATGGTGATCCTTATAACAAGTTATTGATCGTAAACAATTTTCACTTTTAGTATGACAGTGACCTTTGACCTAGTTACCTTAATTTCAATAGGGGTTATCTACTGGAAAAGGTCAATGCACATGGGAAGTATCAAGCCAATTGGACAATACGTTCAAAGGGATTGATCGGAAACGAACTGGTCTAACGACAGACCGACCGACATCCAGCAAAACAATATACTCCCTTTTCTTTGAAGGGGGGAGGGCAAACTGAATTGAGTGAGGGGTAGCACATCACCTGAGACCCTACACACTTGTTTGTTTATTTTTTTTGCAGTTTTCAAAAGTATTTCATTCATATCATGGTGGTCGGTTAACAAACTCACTACTCTGGTTAAAAACTTTACCACACACCTCACACCTGTACAGTCTCTCTCCTGTATGTATCCTCATGTGTGTCTTCAAGTCACCATTCAGGTTAAATGCTTCACCACACACCTCACAATTGTACGGTCTTTCTCCTGTATGTATCCTCATGTGTATATTCAAGTGACAACTATGTTCAAATGCTTTACCACACACCTCACACTTGTACAGTCTTTCTCCTGTATGTATCCTCATGTGTGTCTTCAAGTGACAAGTATTTTCAAATGCTTTACCACACACCTAACACTTGTACAGTCTTTCTCCTGTATATATCGTCATTCATGTGTCTTGTACGGTTTCTCCTTTATGCATCTTCATGTGTCTCTTCCAGGGACCAATCTGCTTATATGCATAACCACACACCTTACACTTGTACGGTCTCTCTCCTGTATGTATCATCATGTGTGTCTTCAAGTTACTACTCTGGTTAAAACCTTTACCACACACCTCACACTTGTACAGTCGTTCTCCTGTATGTATCCTCATGTGTAACTTCAAGTAACCACTCTTTTCAAATGCTTTACCACACTCCTCACACTTGTACCGTCTGTCTTCTGTATGTATCCTCATGTGTTTCTTCAAATCACAACTCCTGATACATGGATAACCACACACCGCACACTTGTACAGTCTCTCAGCTGTATGTGTCATCTTGTGTTTCATCAAGTTACAACTCTGGTTAAAAGCTTTACCACACACCTCACACTTGTATGGTCTTTCTCCTGTATGAATCCTCATGTGTATCTTCAAGTTACAAATATGTTTAAATGCTTTACCACACACCTCACACTTGTACAGTCTCTCTTCTGCGTGTATCCTCATGTGTTTCTTCAAGTCACAACTCCTGTTACATGCATAATCACACTCCTCACACTTGTACAGTCTCTCTTCCGTATGTATCATCATGTATGTCTTTAAGTTACCACTGTTTTTAGTGGAATAACTGCACACGTTCTTGTCTCTGATAGGGCCAAATTCTCCGGCGAATTCATCACCGTACCAGACCATCAGTTCCTCACCTGTAGCAATAAAAATATTAACCATGTGTAACATTGTTCAAGAAACACTAAATGCCTTTACTAGAACTTTGTNAGATAACTCAACTGTGATAACTTGAACTAGGTCAACCCAGTAGTTAAAGACGAGTTGAAAACATAAAACGTTGCGACTTTAGTGGTAAAACAAACAAATGTTATAATTCTGCGAAACACTTGCTGCAGCCAAAATTCCTTTTGTTGCAATCATATATGCATCGAGGTCATTCATTTGAAACTTTGAGGAAGATTCATCAAATCGTTAAAGAGGAATTGAAAACACATGCGTCAGGATTTGAAAAACAGACAAAGGACCATAATCCAGCAAAAACTTCTGGAAGTCCCAATTCCTTTTTTTAAATCAACTACACATTTAAGTCATTAAACAGTTTTCAACGAGATCCACCCAGTAGTTAACGAGTAGTTAAAATTACAAGCTTTGGGGTGAACAGACATGCTGAGGGAAAGACGGACAAGTACCATGTTTAATGCCTCCCACTCTAACAAACACCAACAATTAGAGACTGCTAAATACATATAGATAATGCATTTGTTTTAAAAATGCAGATGTTTATTTTCAACCATTTACACTTATTAAAATTACCCTTGCATTTCAGACTGAAAGTAAGTACAAATGCATCAAGCTTAGCATCATTTCACCTTCACCTGCCAGCAATATCCTGACTTATGGTGGTCAGTGATGATATCGCCCACATACGGTCCGAACATGATCCTGGATTCCAGTCCCTTCTTTGAAAACACTCCAAGACCACATCCAGCTATTTTGGACGTTTTGATTTCAAGGCAATCTGGCAAGGTATGGTCAGCTTTAAGAGGGTCCCCTTCTGGCACATGCAGTTTATATTAAGGTATATGAGAATCTACTGGAAACACTCTTTTGTATTAGAATAATAAGGGCATTTTTAAGACATTTCTTCGATTTATTGAGATGTTTAAAAAAAATCTTACATTCATCGCTGGTAATACACTTTTCGAGTAACAGTCTCATATGCCCATAATACTATGTTTGTTTTTCCCTAATTTTCTCTACAACATGTAGTTTATGTTTTCAAGATGAAGACAGCTTCACCTCTTTGTCCAGTATGTAGTTATAGGGACCATGGACGGGGCAGTCCCCTTCAAACTCCTTGTTGCATTCTCCACAGTCTAATAGAGCAAAATAAACACAAGGCAAAAATCAAAGTAAGTAAAACACTAATATCAGCTACTGGAACATCAGATTTTAAGAACCCACTTATATTTATTTTGAATATTATAATCGCTAATTAAGAAAAATATCTGAAACTAGCCTTTGCGTCACAGCACCCTATATTAGTACTATTCCCAGAGTCACCATTTCAAATAATAATGTTCATATGGTTTCATCAAATGTTGTTTTACTTTATGAGTTATTTGCAACACATAATCTGACAGAAAAGCAAGTATATCTGCCATCTGAATGTAGGAGCATAACAAGGGAGCCATGTCTGATGACTTTAAAGAACTCACCTTAGTTCAAGGTACAATTGTTAAAATAGGTCAATAATTTGACCTAGTGACTTAGTGTGTTGCTTCGTTTGACGCAGTTTTAATTTAGGCTTAGATATGGTAAAAAAAATGAACAACAAGTTTAATCCAAAAACGCCACAAATGAGATTTGAAGTGTTGTTGCTATTTTTTTACAGATTTGTCCCAGGGACCTAATTTTTGACCACATCTGACCGAAATTCAAACTAGCTACTGTCAAGATGAACATTCTGACCAAGGTATTTCAACATTGACTATTTATGCTGCCTATTTTATTGTTACAAGGTTTTTCTGAAATTTGACCCAGTGACCTAGTTTTTAACCGCACTTCACCCTTAGTTGTTCTTGCCCTAGATATTGTTATATATACATTCTGACTAAGTTTTATGAAGATTAAATAATTAAGAAGGCTTAAAATGGTAACAAGATTTTTAAATTTGACCTGGTGACCTAGTTTTCACTCAACTTAACCAAATATAATTTCAAATTTTGCTAAATATTGCAAAGTGTAGCATTTTGACCAAGTTTCATGAAGATTGACTCATAAATGTGCCTTCTAGAGTAGTAACACAGATATTCTAGGCTTTGACCAATTACTCTAGTTTTAAACCTACTTGAACCAGGTTTCAATATTTTCAATATAAACATACTGACAAAGTTTTATCAATATTGAACTAACTGTTGCCTGTATAGTGGTAACAAGCCAAATGTTGACCATGCACAACACATGACGCCGAACTTACCATTATAGCTCAACATGTAAAGTGCTCAAGAACCTAAAACAATTATGTTTGTTGGTCTTTAGTGAGACTTTCTAGTGAAAGGTAATGGATGTTTTGCTCTAGGGCTTACATAGAAAATGGTCATCATCTGGAGGTTCCAGGTTCAGACAACTGGCTAGGTTCCTCTCTTGAAGACTGTACTCAATCTTGTCTTTTTCTGGGGTCTTGGCTTTCTTCATTCTCTGCAATGGTGTTCAAGACGAAGAATATTGATTACCTTGAACACATTATATTATGATAAAAATGATATTTTTATATATTTTTTAAGGTTAACCCAGCCGTAAAAGTTTGAGCCGATTCCGCCAAACAGCTAAAAACTTAAAAACACAAAATTTTGGGATTAAATTGTCTTCAGCGGAAAGACTGACTAAGGAACATAATCTTGCCAAAACATGTTGCATCCAATATTCCTTACTTTATGATCATCATACATGAAGGTCATTCAACTGTAAAAGTTTGAGCAAGATCCAGCCAGAAGTAAAATATAGGCTGGAAACACAAGCTTTAGGAAGGAAAAAAAACACCGGTAACTTATATGTACCTTAACTGTCTTCACTTGGTCACCCGTTTTGTTCAATTTCATCTTAGCTGGTTTCATTGTCACAACATTCTCTGCAAATATATCATTAAAATTAAACTACTGTAATTACAAAGTAAGTTTTCTGGCACCTTTTTTAAGCCAAAATAAAAAAAAATCTGACTCTTTTTTTTCAAATACCGGTGTTTTGTTACAGGTGTCAAATGTGTTGAGTATCAAAAATTGACACACTTATACAAATGCACCGTACTGTGAAATATAATTATATTTATCGTAAACCAATTTTTGCACATTTTCGTGGGTCCTCTCACCATGAAATCCCACAAACATAACCACCAGTTGCATGATGATCACATGTAAACAATAAGAGAGAGTAAGAACGCACATAGAGTTAATTAAGCCTTTTTTAATTCATGGGCCATCATTAAAAAGAACTTAATGCAATCTTGCTCATTATCAAACTTGGCTTAGATATACTACCAAGTAACATAATTATAAAGTTTCATAATGATCCCATTTAAACTGTTTGAGTTATAGGGCGGACATAATTTTCATGGACGCCCCCAAATCGCCCGTCAGCCATGGGTGTTCCCATAATATAACAATGACAATACCTGAGTCCTCTTTTTCAGAGTTTGAATGTCTTGGAACATTGGGGTTGGAGTAATGGTCAACTGTTATTGTTTCTCCAACCACAGTTGGTCTAGCACAATATTGGTCAACATTTGAAAGGTTAATCTCTTCCTTCGTCAGAAATACAGAATTTGGGTCAGCCAGTTTAGCTTGATTATCCGGTGGTTTTGAATATGTATGATCACATAAAGCATTGTGATTATTTGCTGTTGTATTTCCATTTTCCACATCTGTAATTATATACTGTTTAGCTATACAACATATATAATTGAGGTCATTTGTTGTTAAATAACTCTGGTCTGTATTTCGATTTAGAGACTGTTTTATTATCCCAAATACAGAATGGAGCTCATCTTGTGCTGTATATACATTTGAATTGGCAGTCGTGTTTTTGTTTACACAGAGAGAGTTGATGCAAGCTTGTCTAGCGACATCTTGATGCAAAACTTCACATTCCATCTGTTCTGATTTCTCACATTCGGAGGTGAAGCAATCTTGCTTGGTGTAATCTTTGTCCATCTGTAAACATCCTCTGTGTTCATGTACTAAATTGAAGCAATCTTGTTTGTTGCAATCTGGATGCATCTCTTCCCCTGGAACCTGTTCTGATTTGTAAAACGCAGAATAAAAATCAGCAGCCGTATTATACCATTCATCAGTCTCGATTATGACACAAACAGAGTTAAAATCAACTAGTTTTCGGTCTGAATTTAAGGTCTCTACACTAAGCCTATCTGATATAGATTTTGCACTCTCGCTTTGCATGTAACTTTCCACGGTATTGCTTTTTGTCTTTCGTTTCCTTATTTTCAACTTTTTGGAGGCCGCCAGGAGAGGACTTTTCTGTTTACGTGTCATTCTGGAAATAATTTACAGATAATTATGTTCATTCATAAGCAATTTCATGAGGCAGATATGACCAAAACGCTTATAGATGTGTAAAAACAAACATTTGATAAAAAAAAACGTAATCAACCCGAAAGCGGAAGTTTTGAATTTACGACTCAATCTATCTTACGGAGTTTCTGGAGATGTATCACGATTGATTAGACACGAGATCTATCTTGCCAAGGATTCCAAAGATAGTTAATGTATAAATTAGTATATTTTCGAATTCGGAATTCTCTGCGTTTTCCATTGCAAAAACTTACACATTTTCGTGAACCGTTGATGTGTTTGAAACTTGGACTAGCCTGCAACCCGATAGAGTCGCGGCAATTAAGGAATATGTATTTGCGAAAAAAATAACATCTTCATATATCAGATAAATGATTTAAAAGACAAACATAGCTGACTTACTTCATTGGATAATTGTCCGGCATTTTTTTTCGTCGGGTTGATCCGCGGTAAATAGGTTGAACAGTACTAATTTTAAATTTAAAATGAAAAAACAAAGATCTGACTCATCATTCAAAGTAACAATTAATAAACGTATATGACAATTTAAATATATGGAATTTAAGAAACCAAATGAAATAAATATCACAGTTATTTTCAAGCAATGACTGTCCGATTTTTTTCTCAAACAAAAATCAATTTAACACTAAAATTTCAAATATTGTTGGAGTCCGTGTTTTTAGACATTTAATCACAAAACAATTGATTAATATTGGCAACGAGGGATGTTTTCTTGCAGCTTTAACAAGGTCACGCAGGTTTGTTTATAAACAAAATCCAAAGGTTGATAATAAAATACCGCGAGTCAACCCGACCCGCGACTCAACCGGGTTTGAGTATCATTATTCTGCGAGCAGACGATATGAGTTGTTGTAATTTGCTTATTAGGGATATAATTATGATCTGGTGTTTATTTTAGGGATGGGAACGAATACTAACATAATATTCGAATATTCGTTTGTCCTTATTCGAATATATTTAAATATTCGATTTTTAAACGTTAAATTGTAATGTCCGAACTTATGACCGTCCGGGGCAACGTACTATTCCTGATTGCCACAAATACCACTATAAATCGTATCTTACGTGCAGCTTTGAAAAAGCTGGATAGAGTAATAATTTTTGAAAAAAGATAATAATGTTCTTCTATAAAATAAATACTGTTAATTTTCAAAAGATATTTCTGGAAAACACATTACTCATCTGTGCGAGTTGTTGAATTGCTTGTACAAGCTGTTGCAGTAGTTGCCGATAAACGGCGGCGTTTTGATTGCTGATTGCAAAGGCGAGACTTCTTCTTGGTCATCCTAAAAGCAATAAATTAGTTAAATTTTACTTTTGGTATCATCGTTCATTCAACAATAGTTCGCATTTGTTATTTAGAATTTACATAACGAATATACATGCTTGAAAAATATATGACCGTTTTCTTGGCTTTTTGTGCTAATTTGGTAGCCCAAATAGGCCCGGTAACAAACGGACGAATACAGTCTACTCTGGTTCATTCAATGTTGTATGGAAAGGTTTTACAAGGTCAAATTACTGTAGTGTAACTTTAATTCCACTTTTGGAAATTGGAACTTGTAAAAAAAGGTATTTCAACCAGGATACGGGTACAAACATAGGAAAAGGGGTATTTTTATACGTAACTAGATAAAACTTGTGACCAAATTTGGTGAAGATCGGATGAAAACTACTTGAATTAGAAAGCGGTCACCATGCTGAATGTTTAAAACGCACCAAGTGNTCATTAATTTATTAATATGGGCCCAGGTCAACGCAGTTTTGGTTCCCTTTTGCAAGATCTTTGAAATTATATGCGCTGTACATGTACTAACGCACGTACTTTCCGGGACTGAAATAAGTCTGCTGTACGTGTTCATGTAAATAGGACATGTCACACACTAAATTGTACGCAAATAGGTAGCGGAATTGTAGCGGATAGTTTATTTAAACAGATCTTCATCTCGTCATGCCAGTTTGCTTGATAATTATTACAATAACCCATTTTTACCCTTACCATAACAACCCCTACTTATAAATAAATTATTAATTGTTAGAAACAATCCCATTGATAATCTTCTCATGAAAAAAGTTGATTTGAGTTAAACCTATTAATTATAGATCGATTGCATCGAAAGCCTAAGGCTTATTGAAACGCTCTCGAGTCCGAAGAAACCAATACTGCATGTGTCCAACAGTGGGGATCGAATGCATGACCTACCGGTCGCTAGACATACACCGTATCCACTACACTACGGCGGTTAAAGTTCAACGCTCGTTAATATTTTATATTCAACATAATTCTCGCTGATGTTCCTATGGACAAAGACCCCAAGCATCGTCGTAAAACTATCCCGTAAACAACACAAACAAGAATTTCCGAACCTTGAACTCAGTGCAGTAAAAAAATATGCATATCTTTTCAACGACTTTAATATTTATAAGATCCTGTTCGAAATTTGAGTAATTGTCCAATTTTCGTTATTTATCTGTCAATAAAGAACACTTTGTCGTTTAAGTGCGTGGTTATTAAATCAACTTCGGCTCACGCCCGTATTGACCAATAACAAACGCTTAATATAAATAAATCTGACATAAATGTTAATTTCCAAAAATGACTTATTTGTGGTAGAGGCAGCATATCATTACATACTAGTATTTCCTAATCAAGAAGACGATTTAAATTCGTAAACATGTTAATTAATACTTAATTATGCAAAAATCCGAATTCCATGACTTAATATGTATTTCTATGATAAAACTTCCGGTTGTAAACGTACTAATTAGCAACTATTATTTTTAATTGACTAATATTTTTTAATTAACTGTTGGAAATGAAGCACATTTTCAGTCTGTGTCAAACCTAGCTTTAAGATCGCCGTGGCGTAGTGGATATGGTGTCCGCCTAGCGATCGGGAGGTCATGGGTTCGAACCTAACTGGGAGCGTTCCTTTGATCTCCCCCAAAGACACCAAGTACTGGTTCTAGTCCCAGGAAACGGACTCGAAAGCGTTTATATAAGCCTACGGCTTTCGATGCAATCGAGCTAAAATAAATAGGTTTAAACTAAACTAAACCTAGCTGTCGGCTACCGACGTCCTGAGCATTGGTGACTCGTGGCTGATCTTTATGAATAACTGCGTAAACTATGATAACACACACAATATCCAGCATAAACTTTCATAATTGTAAGGATTTTACATTGAGACCTTACTATTATTCAAAAGTGTTATTACTTCAACTTGTGAAACTGTAATATGAGCCGGTCTCTGGGAAACCCCACCTTAATGCATGTTCGTGAAGTATCGGCCCAGATAAGGCCAAAAAAAAATAGGTCCGTTTTCGGTCGCCCGACCGTGTCTCCAGAATCGAACTTTTTATTGGGGTCGACAAAAAAAAATTTTTTTTTGTTCATTTTCGTTTATTTCGGTTCATTTCTCCATTCTAGTACCCGAAAGACAAAAAAAAAAAAAAAAAAAAAAAAAAAAATCCCTACCTACCGACCCTGTTTTTTTCCCAAGGAGACCGGAAACGGACCTATTTTTTTGGCCTAAGCACTTGCACTTCGCACAAGCTAATCAGGGACGACACTTTCCGCAGAGACTGGATTCCCGTTTAGTAGAGACTTCCTTTAAAAGAAAAATCCCATACAAACGAAAAGTATCGTCCCGGTTTTGCCAGTGCGGACTCCACATGCTAATATAGGACGATACTTTAAGCACATGTTTTAAGCCTGGTTTTCCAAAAGCGGGACTCAAACAGATGTTAAATAAATATATTCCTAGTGAAATCGATCGTCTGATTAATTATTTGTTTAACTCATATTTTGTCACGATAAAACTAGTGTATGGAGAACATTCTTTTACGCATTATTATAAACAAAGGTTTAAGTTAATATTAATAAGTTTATTCTAAGTCAAACAAATCTGTATCTACCGGTACATGTATATGCAACCTAGTAACAGCCAGTCAACATTGATTTGAAAAAGTATTGCGTATGCCCACACAAAAACAAGCCATTCTTACTTTATGTTAGTATGATTGATATGGTTAAATTATTTTCATTTAACTTAAACCTACAGTTTCTTCTTCTTCCATGTGATGTACAAATCTCACTCTGGAGCATACTCGTACATTTGTTATTTAGTTTGATCAGATCGATATTATTTTAAAAATGCACATAATATTTAAAACAGATGCAATTTTCGGAAGGTTGTTATGTTAAATTGGCATCTGTCAATAATGAAAAAAATAATATATATATAGTTTATCCTCAACACACCCAGCTATTAAAATCCCCCCCNATAAATAAAATGTAATGTGTTAGCAGTGACGTGAGTTGTGTTTTACATTGTCTTATTTCAATTATGTACATGTATTTTCGTTGTATAAAAAGTTAACAATATGGGTCAATGACCGCTAGTGTAAAACAAATAAACAATTAGTTGCTTAGAAAATTCACGACAGTTGTATACACGTCGCAAGGGAAGTCACTGATGACAGATGGACAGTTCTTGGCGCTAGAGTTATGTCACCTACATGTATATAATTTCCTCATCCGNCGTGCCACTGATATTTGTGAAGGAAGGGACTGAGAGCGATTGGTCGTTTCGTCCCACTGATAATATATAGCCGGAATGTAGTGTACTATATTTGCTATGTGTATAAGATGCTGCTTTATTATTTGTAGATATTTGTGTACAAAATGTTAAATAAAACTAAAAATGAAATATATCTTGTGACGTTTCTTTTATATCAATGTGTTTAAATATTGTCAGTTATTAAAACATATTTTATTTTATTTATGTATTCACGATCGATATTGTTAATGTTCAATATGAAAATGTTAAAATAAATCTTAAACTGAAATACATGTTATTAAATTATTGCATTTACAAATAAATCTTAAAATACAGTATGTACTCACTATCGAAATTTTCAATGTACTATAGGAAACATGTAAAATTAAATCTTTAACTGAAGTATCATTTATATAAATAAATCTTAAAATCGCATGTAGAATACATTTAACCTAAATTAATAATCTTGAAATTAAACAATGTTGTTTTTACATTGCTCAGAGGGGACCATCACAGGTGCAAAAGATTCCCGTTTTGATTTACACCTAAACGGTATTATTCACACCTTCCCGGCTATATATTATCAGTGGAACGAAACGCTACCCTTTTCAACAGAAATATCAGTGGCACGAACTGGTAGTGGGACCAAACGTCCATAACTCGTAACTTGACTGTATCTTAAAGGAGCGGAAACGTCTTGGGGCGAAACATCGTGTCAACGATCCGCAAATTCCAGTAGGGCCAGACACAAACATAAACAAAATACATAAACCGCCAGAATAAGAGGATAAACTCTCAAAATGTCATTTAATTGCAGTTAAATAAAATAGTTTCCTTACCATAGTTGCGGTTGTTGTTGTTTAAAAACGAAATTACAGATATAAATTATTAATATACGAAATTTGTATTCATTAATAATAAATATGAACCAATATAACTATTTTCTATAGATACATTTAGCCTTGTCTAATTAATTTTATTATTCAAATATGTTTGTTTGATTGACAAATTGGAGTTTTTATTTCAATTAAGTAGTTTTTAAATAAAGTATTCGTTTACGATTCTGCAATTCGGTCATTTTTCCAAAATGGCGGNTAAATAACAGGCTCTGACTGCTAGCTCCTGCTTGGAGATAAATAATGATTTAAAATATAAATGCAACTGTTAAAGAGGGTTAAGTTTTAAAATGTAAGTGATAAACTATTACCACACATTTTGACCTTCAAGTTGAGTCTCAACACTATAACTGCTTAAGTATTTTAACCACATGTCAAGATCAAATTGTAAAAGACTTTCCAATCTCCAACAGGAAATATTTGAGAGGCAGTAATTTAACATGACAGCCGTAACAAAAGAAGATAAATGTTTTCCACATGTTACCGTCCTCTTCATTAAACATAATATAGGCGTATATATTTAATATCAAGCATTTGTACGTTGTTAAGCTTTACGTGTTGATAAAAACTAAAAAATGTTACATGGACGATAAAAGTTATAATGCAATTGTGTGAGTATTTTTTTGTCCCATGAATGATACCTATCTAAGTTTAGTGCGCCAGATATACCTGTAACCAGGGACCTATACATTTGTTGTATAGGTCCCTGCCGTTACAAACTTCACTTCCATGTCATGTTTGCTATCTACCAATCTAGTTTTAAGTATTCGAATCATATTTTGACTAAGTTCAAAAATGGTTTTGGTCAATTGAAACACATGACCACAAGCGACATGTATTACTCAAACATAACCAAACCTGCTCAAAACAGTTCAGAAACCTTTGCCTACTATATACTATAAAACTCTTGAAAACATGTGTATGCATAAGTGTATTCATGTCTGAATCTTAAATTTAGTTACCGGTAAAATTTTATTTAAAAAATATGAAAAAACTCGTAACATACAGAATATGATGTCCATAGAGCAGGTAATAAAAAGTTCAACGTATTATTTTTGTATTCTGAGCACAGATCTATCAATAAACATTTATTGATAGATCTTTGGTTTGAGCAGGGACCTATACAAACAAATATATAGGTCCCTGTTGGTCTGTGGTAGTATAAAAGTTGGTGGCATGTAGCCTCTGTTGTGGTGACACTCCAAGTGAATGACTCGATTAAGTTAACGTTAAAGCAATCAAGCCTACCAGTCAAAATGAACAGAATGTTGAATTCTCGTATGGTTTTGATAACTGTTAAGAATTATGGCGTTTCACATCGAAGTCTAGCATCTCTTTGTGAAGAAAAACAATTATATTTAGAAAATATTCATCGCGCTTATGCTGTCAATGGTTCGACAACGAAGAAAGTACATCATTCTTCAGCTGCACAACAATCCCCCACCCACACTCTCTCACTGCACAGACAATACAGCTCGGGCGAATGGGAAGACGATCCAATGAAAAAGCAAAGTGACAACAAACAGTCGAGTTCCGATGACGAGGATACGGCAATAACACGCGCTTCTTTAATATATGGCTACAAGTTCTCCTTTCTCTATGACAAAACACCGGGAATTAATTAAAAAATGTCTTGATTCCCCTTTATTTTTCAGTGGATTAAAAAAGGCATTCTTGTTTGTCGCTGATTGTCTTTCAAGAAAGGACATAGGTGATTTGCAAGATGTTGTTGCTGATGAACTTTTAGCAAAGATACAAGCCGAACCAGCATCAATATATACGGAGTCGTGTGGTTCAACTTATGCTGTGAAAAAATCTGACCTTATGTTTGTCACATTGACTGGAATACGGACCTTGCAAAATCCCAATAATGGAAATAGGTATTTAACCGAAACTACATTTAATATTTTTTTAAATTAATGAAAAACTCAATACATAGTACAACAAATATTGAAATCTAATAAAATTGTCTCACTGATTTTTTTTACCTTTGCGTCCAGTGTTCTTTGTCCCTGATTCAAAATTTTGCCATTGACACATTTAAACATATCTATTGAGTACACGGTACACATACAATGTACAATAAGTTTTTCATTAATAAGAGCTGATAAGCAAAATTTGCTTTACTAATTTTTTTCATTTTTAATTGCCTCTCCCTGATTCAAAATTTTGCCATTGACACATTTATACATATCTATTGAGTACACGGTACACATACAATGTACCATAAGTTTTTCAATAATAAGAGCTGATAAGCACAATTTGCTTTACTAATTTTATCATTTTTAATTGCCTCGATTGGACAGCAACAAAATAAAATCTTTAAATAGACAAATTGCATACAATACACCTTTTAAATTGTTCTTTGGAAAAATGGCAAGCGTTTGTATTAATGAAATTCTGGAACACATTTATTGCCAATGTTAGCGTTTGCTTTTAAAAATCAAAGTATTTTGTGTTTATTGTGTACTTCACCAAAAAGTAAAATGTGAAACAATTTAAATAAAACTTCCCTTGTTTGACCTGAAAAATATGGCATGTATATAAGTATGTGATATATGAAGCCACTGTGAAGCTAGCTACTTTAACAACGATTTTCTTGTAAATAATTTGTTGGCATTCTGTTAAACAAACAAGTATAATTATTATAAATGGATTCAAAGCAGAAAATGAAAGCAGGTTACTGGTAAGACTGTTTTACAATGTGAAAAATCTCGTCATACATCTGTACTGTCCACAGGCAATTTAACAGTCCCTTGCTGGGGTGTTTGCATTTTAACATTGGTAACAAAGTTATTTGTTTTCAACCCATAGAATATGAATAAAAATGGGAAAAGCGTAAGGTCCATTAAATAATTTGAGCTGGCCTATCGTGGACCAATGGTTATCAAATATGGCAACCTTTTATGTAAATGTTGGAAAATAATTATTATAATTTAATCATCTTTCTTTTTGGTGATCATGTTATGAAATATTTATATGCATATTCCATGATAACATTGTACAAGATTATTTTTAAATTTCAATTTATGTTTATAATACCGGTACATAAATTTTGTCTGTAAAATGTTCATTTTCTATATTTTTCAGAATTCTTGCAGTTGAGACTCGTTTTACTTTTGTGAAGGACTTTGCATCAAAAAGATCAAATCTCAGTGAACTGATAAGAGGTTATGAACTTTTTCGCTTTGCCAATTTGGTGTTTGTACGAGAAGTTGATGGCAATGGCAAGCCTGGTCGCTGGCTAATAGACTCTCTGTATTTCTATACAGGGGTTGATTGGCCTGGCAAATAATGTGTTTTACAGCGGCGTGTAGTTGTTGTGACGAATAAACGATTTACGACAGTGGCTGGATTGGAGAGTACATATTTAAGTCTGTTTAACATTGAGAGTTCACAAGAATGCTATTTTACTTTGGCATCTGTGTATTTTAATTTTTCTAAAATTCTCACATAACATGTTATTTCAATAAAATTAGTATATGTTATGTACTTGTAAATGCTTGGAATGTATAGACAACAGATTAAAGATTGATTGTTATAAAAAGAACAACCAATAAAAACAGTTTACATCCATTAATTTAAATATGGTGTTGGTTAATTATTGATGGATGTTGTTGAGTATATTTTATTTTTTTTAGCCCCATTAACACTTTAAATCAATAAATATCTTTTTTTATTTTTTGTGGTACAATATATTCAACACATCTTCCCGTACCATGTTAGTGTTCATGTGTCATATAGGTAGATATTGTTGCGGGAAATTAAAATGGAATATATTGTATCACAAAAAATAAAGAGCATTTTGTATCTTGTTACATCTATGTAACCAGACCACATCTAGTGTTGAAATTTTGGCTTTTGCTATAAGGAACACTGATTTTTTATGGGTTAACTTTATTTTACGCAATAGTTTACAAAATATTCGTTGATTTTGAATGTTAATAGGGCTTTCAATATCAGGTGTTCATCTCAAACATGTGGCATTTTTAGCTCAATTTTTCAAAGAAAAGGCTAGCTTTTCTACTTGCCCTGGCATTGGCGTCCCAGTTTGTTTTTAGCTCACCTGAGCACTTTCCTGAGCACAAAGTGCTCATGGTGAGCTATTGTGATCGCCTTTTGTCAGTCGTGCGTCGTCAACATTTACCTTTTGAACACTCTTGAGGCCACATTGTTTGTCCAATCTTCACGAAACTTAGTCAGAACATGTGTCCCAATGATATCTTAGACGAGTTTAAAAATGGTTCCGGTTGGTTGAAAAACATGGCTGCCAGGGGGCATGACACTTTTCCTCATATGGCTATAGTAAAACCTTGTGAACACTCTAGAGGCNTGCATGTGCATCTCATGGAGCTGCACATTTTGAGTGGTCAAAGGTCAAGGTCATCCTTTAATGTCAAAGGTCAAATATATGGGTCAAATTCATAACTTTTGCAATATTCAACATAGCAACTTCATTTCTCGCACGCATGTGCATCTAATGGAGATGCACATTTTGAGTGGTCAAAGGTCAAGGCCATCCTTCAAGGTCAAAGGTCAAATATATGGGTCAAATTCATAACTTTTGCAATATTCAACATAGCAACTTCAATTTTGTCGTGCATGTGCATCTCTTGGACCTGCACATTTTGAGTGGTCAAAGGTCAAGGTCATCCTTCAAGGTCAAAGGTCCACACACAAAAAATCAAAGCGGCGCATTGTGTTTCTGACAAACACATCTCTTTTTATTTTGTGTGGTACAATATATTCAACACATGTTTATGTACCAATTTAGTGTTCATGTGTCGTATGAGTAGATATTGTTGCAGGAAATTAAAATGGAATATATTGTACCACAAAAAATAAACAAGAGCATTTTGTATCTTGTTAAATCTATGTAACCAGACCACATCTAGCGTTGAAATTTTTGCTATTGCTATAAGGAACATTGATTTTTAAGGGTTAACTTTATTTTATGCAATATTTTACAAAATATTTGTTGATTTTGAGTGTTAATGGGGCTTTAAATATCAGGTGTGCATCTCAACCATGTGGCATTTTTAGCTCAACTTTTCAAAGAAAAGGCAAGCTGTTCTACTTGCCCTGGCATTTGCATCCCAGTTTGTTTTGTTTTTTTGATAAGCTTGTTTCTCAGGAATGATTTTAGGAATTTCTTAGACCATGTATTGCCATATTAAAATGACCCCATAGGCCAAGTTTGGTACATCTAGTTTTTTTTTAAATAAAGCGCCATTTTACAGGCAGGTTAAAGTTTTTTGTCTGCTAGTTTCTCGGAAATGGCTTGAGGGATTTCATTAAAATGTAATGCATGTTTTCTCCATATTGCAATGACTCCATAGGCCAAATTTGGTGACTCTTGTTTGAAAGTTGTCAAAATTAAAAGCCTTGTTATACTTAGAAATATGCATACATATAAATTTATGTAAGCTTGTTCAGGAGTGGCTTTACAGATATCACTCAAATGTATAACATTTATTGAGATAGGGTATGGGGTGTGTGGTCTAGGTCAAGGTCACTGTTATTAAAAAAAGCTTTATTGGTTCAACTGAATGTCTTTTAAAGAGGTATTGTTATGAAACTTCATACAGTAATGCCTCTTATCCAGACCTCTGGAGTCAAGGTCATGTTTAGTAAATATAGAACAATTATTTCTTCTAAAAAACTTAAAAATAAATATAAGTACTGTTATGAAATGAATTAAATATGTCAAAACCATATCCCCAGACCTCATAAGGGTTGCATATGGCATACATGAGGTCTGATCAAGGTCAGTTAACTATAAGTAGAAAAAAGCTGTGGCATATTTTTTTAAGTAGGCGACAGCGTAAATTGGCAGTATGTTGCGCACTAGAAATGAAATTTGTATGATTAATNTCGAGTGACACTACGTGCGGCTATTGAACATTTTTTTTCCAATCCAGTGTCGAAAATTGAGTTGCTTTCGATTCATGTCTGAAAAAAGGATAAATACGACAACTGAAAAAAAGTCACTCGTCAACCTTGCGACAAATGAATGATTTTTTTTTTATCCGATATGCTAGTTTGAAAAACATTAATAAAACCAGTGTGGACGTTGGTGGGGTGAACGCTATTCAAAAGTATCGATCAAATTGATGATGGTCAATTTCTGGATTGAAAGCTTTTGGTGTGATGAGAATATAGCCAATAAGTAGAAGCGTTTATACATTTCAAATGTGTTTATTTTCCTGTATTGTATACATGAACACAAACACGAACAAATTTATGTATGAGCCTCACTCTAGGAAAACGGGGTTTTATGCATGTGCGTAAAATGTCGTCCCATGTAAGCCTGTGAATTCCGCACAGCCAAATTAGGGACGACACTATCCGCTTATATGGTATTTTTTTGTTGAAATGAAGTTTCTTCTAAGGTAAAATGAAGTTAAGGCGGAAATGGGTGTCCCTTATAAGCATTTGCGGACTGCACAGGGAAATCTGGGGCGACACTTAACGCACAGGCATAAAGCCCCGTTTTCCCAGAGCGCGTCTCATATACATGTATATAAATAGATATGGTCATTTGCCTTAAATAAAAGACTACCAGAGGAATTTCTCTCCTGATATTGTTTCTGAAGTTTCAATCAGCAAGGGTGTGATTGGTGTTTATAGAAGTGGCCGTTTGAAAATGATAACAATTAATAACATTTGAACAATATTATACGTACGTATTTGTTTTGTTTTTTCAGTCACATCCGTACAGTTGTTTTAGTGGCACATACTATTCAAGGGTATAAGCTTTCTATGCATCAGGTTTATAAAAAGTTAAAATGTGCAATATTCTATTTTGGATTCATTTTTAGCTCGGCTGTTTTCGAAGAAAACCCGAGGTATTGTCATAGCCCTCTCGTCTTTCCGCGTCGTCGTCGTCGTCGTCCGAAAACTTTAACATTGGCCATAACTTTTGCAATATTGAAGATAGCAACTTAATATTTGGCATGCATGTGTATCTCATGGAGTTGCACATTTTGAGTGGTGAACGGTCAAGGTCATCCTTCAAGGTCAAAGGTCAAACAAACTTTTCTTGGTTTTTCATGTGTATCTCATGGAGTTGCACATTTTGAGTGGTGAAAAGGTTAAGGTCAATAATGACCTTCAAGGTCAAAGGTCTAAAAATCTAAATCCAAGCAACCACAGCCGAGCATTGGCACCAGCTATGCGGTGCTCTTGTTTTCTTTATAATTATCCTCTACCGAAGGCGGAGGCATTTTGTTTTTGCGATGTCCTTCGGTCTGTCAGTCTGACCGTCAGTCGGTCCGTCTGTCACAAACGTCTTAGGGCTACATCTAAGAAACTATATAAGCTTTCAACATGAAACTTTATTGTTGTATAAATACCAATAAGGAGAAGAGTCATGCACAGGAACCATAACCATACACTTTCTTAAATAAGAGTGATTTCCTTTGTTGTTTTGTATGATATAACTTTTCCGGGCAATATCTCAAATACTATTCAAGATTTCAACGTGAAACTTCATGGGTGTATAGATATCAATAAAGAGAAGTGCCATGTACAAGAACAAGAAAGTTAAGGTACAACCCTTCAAATAACCTTTTCTTTTAATTATGCACCCATCAATAGACAACATGTATTCGGCGGGGGAAATCAATTCAACGAAATTGCTTGTTTATTTTGTTGTCATCGAACAGTTAAACATTCGAGACTATTGATGAGTCTGTAATTGCATCCTTTCAGAATGTAAAATGAATAACCATTTGACGAAAATTGAATAAAACTGATCGACGGAATCGCAATGAACCGCTTCATAATAGCTCTTGAGTTATTCAAGCCTGTGTGTAGATAGGCAAAGTGCACTTGGGACGTCAACATCGAACCGTAATTGAATCGCAGTGCAGAAAAGCTGTATGCTCAGTAGCCGCATTGAATCGTTTAAAAAAGGGCTGCTAAATTGTTAGCATTGGTGATTGGTTTCAAGTCTGTTTTGTGTAGAATTTTATTTTTCTCAGGGTAAGAAAATGTCATTTTGACCACGCATGCCGATTCTCGCTCTTTCAATACATTGTTTACATACACACAACGAATTAAGGGACCCTCCAAAACTGTAACGGGGTATTAACCAGTGGTACCCTGCCGATATCCATCCATGGACTGTTAAATCATTAGCTTTTATTTATTGTAGGTCACTGACCAATTGTGTCGTGTTCTGAGAAAACTGGGCATAATGCTTGTGCTTAAATTGTAATCACAGATTAACCTTTGCAGTCCGCACAGGCTAATCAGAGACGACAATTTCCGCTTTTATGGAATTTTTCGTTTAAATGATGTTTCTTCTTAGCGAAAATCCAGTTTAGGCGGAAAGTGTCGTCCCTGATTAGCCTCTGGGACGACACTTTACGAAAATGCATTTTGCCCAGTTTTCTGAAAACACGACACAATTGTGCTTAAGGGTCCTCTGAATCATGTTTATTGAGTAGTCCTTCATATTGCCGTGTCGATGAATTATTATGATAATTGCCTGTAGAATATTGATTGATGTGGCTTTCTCGTCGTTTTACGTGAAAAAATGTTTGTTTAAGTATATTGTGTTGACATTCAAAAGTTCAAATTTAATATCCCCCAGTCGTAAACTTTCTATCGTTCTTGTTATAAATTTGTATTATAATATGCTACCCTATTGTTCACGGTATTTTATATAAGCGCCTTTCATAGACGAACATATTACGCTATCCGATATAAATGATAATATAAACATAGTTGTATACTTGTAAATAATGATCGTTTAGATTAAATCTTTAAATAAATGTTATTCGTTTGGTTTTTAAACCTCAAGTTTTATGTTTTTGTAAGGGTTTTATCCATTTCACGAAGATAATTATACACTAATCATTATGTATTTATCCATGTCTGTCTGTTTTGACGCCTTTTGTGTCCATTAAAGAGGGATACAACATATTGTTAAGGGGCCTTTTAAGCAGTAAATGTCAACGTACAAACAGCGACAATATATCAATCTAGTCATGTAAAAAACTCTTTCATATTTCTAAAGACTATTTTACAAATATTTTCACTGAATGTTTGCTTCGTTCCTCAGTATTTCGTGTTACAACACTTTGATTGCTTTTTTTTTTTGTCTTTCGGGTACTAGAATGGAGAAATGAACCGAAATAAAGGAAAATGAAAACATTTTTTTTTTTTTTTGCGACCCTAATGAAAAGTTGAGGGTCGGCGCCGATTCTGGAGACACGGTCGGGCGACCGGAAACGGACCTATTTTTTTATTTGGCCTAATCACAACATGGTGAATATTTGAGGCAAGTTATATTAAAATAGCACGATTATCGATGACGGTACAGTCCGGAAAGGATCGGACGTACGCACTCGCGAACGCTAGACCATCGCGACAGCTCTACCGAACCACGAGCGGGCTTGACAAACACATGAATGACGGTAATACCCATGTCACTTTGCAATATATCCTATGAGAGGAATTTCTGTTTGTAAAGGTCTACAGCGTTATACTACAAATCGGTTTAATAGGTATAAAAAGACATGTTTACAGCACAAACAATCAATCATTCATGTTTTTTTAACAAAGGAGGAGGTTAAAATGTTTGAAGATCATTGACACATGTTACACATTATTACATTACACTAAAGGCTATAACGTTAGATTAAAATTTAACAGTGTCAAAAACGTTTAAAAGAATACATTATTCCGTAAGAGCCTGTCTTAGAATCAGTTTACCATAAAAATTAAGTAACGACGATATGCAAAGCAGTGCTAAATGTTAATGTTTATTATTTACGAAGGTGGGATGGTTCATGTCCATGTTGATATTTGTTTTGCTTGACGTATAACACTAAACAGTAAGACATAACCTGAGATTGTTAAAGGGACTTGTTAAAATATGTTAATTTGAGTTTAAGCGTGTCATTAAACGCAACATATTGATAGATTTAAACACAGGAATAAAATAGATCATGAATAAAAACAAGAAAATAATGTTAGAAAGAAAATCCTAGCTCCACCGGGATTCTAATCGGGGTCCTTCGGAGTAAATGGTTATTGCCTGGACATATCGACCAACTGGGCTGTGGCATGGCCTCATTGTTATTTAAATAATCTAAGTGTAATAGCAAAATTTTACAAAAACAATATCATCAAATAGTTCAATCGTTTCGCGTTTGAAATAACTTTATCTCTGTAAATTGAGAATAAATCATAAAAGTTCATACATTTCTCGATTTGTTTACGTTCTAAATGGTATTACGTCCACTTGTGTACATTGTTCTTATTTCTTGAATCTATAACAATTGTAAAGTCGTTTTTCGTTATTCTACGATCAAGTCACTTGAGTATTCAAGAAATCTAATCTTTCAAATTTTGTTAACAAATGTTAAAAAGAGCAAAATGGATTGCATCATATAGTCGTAAGGATGTAAAATAATAACATGAAAGAGAGTAAAGTTGATGTTCCATGTGCGGTTGTTGTTGGAGCGTATGAAACTGGTTTCGGACAATCGGAACCGGAAATGCCGTGCTTTTGGCGGACTTCCGTCACCCAGTCGTCTACCAGCGTATCCAAGACGCTCATCGGAAGGGCTCCGTTCTTCAGTAACACACTGTGGAACTTCTTCACATCAAAGAACCCACCTGCAAGAAATAATTATAATTAATCTACGCTTTGGGGACACCAGGCTTAATTTTCGTGCCACATTAGACGTTGCATGCCGCGCCGGTTTTTATGGGACAACCATTTTCTAAACGAAAATAGTCTCAATGGACTGCATAGGCTAATCTGGGACGCGGTTCTATTAATATATCGCCTTAACATGCTTTAAAGACTTTTAAATTCTAAACGGAATGCATTAATAGTAACTGTAAACAGTGACTATTAAATTTCCGATAGCAAATAGCAAACACCACCATACTGACAACCAAACAAATACGATAATTTTGTATTCATATTGTGTTATATAACTTATGAACAGTATTACTGATGATACATATAAGCAGACAACCCTTGGGATTGTGATATTTCTGACACGAAACGTTGAAAGTTAAGTTAAATCTTACCCCAGTAATTATATAGAAAAAAACACAACACTGGCAGATTAAGACACTCTGTAAAACTTGTAAACACTAACAAACGGTCCACACGTACATGTCCTAATGGTGGCCCTACGCCTCAGCTCTATGACTTTCAAGTTTCCAATCGTGTAGGCCGTCGCCTGGCCAGGCCACGTGATGTAGCGGTCTATCTCCCGCTCAATGTTTGCCCTGGCTAAGGCGGTGTTGTCCAGCATGTAGCCTATGGCGTCAGCGCGGCTCCATCTGATAGTAAACATGCGTTTTATATATGAGTCACGTTCTGGGAATACTTAGATTAATGCATGTGCGTAAAGTATCGTCCCAGATTAGACTTTGCACTCCGCACAGGCGAATCAGAGGCGACACGTTCCGCTTTTAAGGGTTTGCTCGTTTAAAGGAAGTCTCTACTAAACGAATTTTTAGCCTTGGTGGAGATCGTCGTCCCTGATTAGCCTGTGCGGATTGTACAGGCTTATATGGGACGACACTTTACTCACATACATTATTTCCGGTTATCTCAGAGGGCTTCTCATTTTAACAATAATACAATCTTTCGATCAATATCAGAATATGTGTACATGTATACATATTTTGTCCCTCATAAGATAATTTAAATGATTATTTCTAGAACCGCCAGTTGTGTTATGTCATTATTGTTTTAGGCACAAAGTTGCTGTACACATTTGATGCAATACTTCGTGGCCATCTGTTCGCTCGTTCTTAAATTATGGTACATCCATAAATGGTGTTATTCGCACATTGATATGATAGGGTCTGACGTATAAGATGTGTTCGCTTAACAAAAAGAAAAAAACGGCCTCTATGGTAAACTGTTCAACTGTTCCCATTCACAGGGATATTGACATCGACATAAAACGGGTTGTCAGAGAATTTGCGAGGAAAAATTCTAGGAAGATGGCACTTCCTGACCTGATGTCAGAATTATAGACGATTGTGATGATTTATATGGTGAAAACTGTGCTGTAGATGATAAACATTTTATTATGAATTTACTTTGAAACTTAAGAGGAGGTTTGATTTCAAAATTAAAATACTAGTTGGGTATATGTCAGTTACTTTTAACCATAATTGTATTTTCTCTTTGAAATCAAACCTCCTCTAGAGTCATACTTTATGTTACATTTCTGTGCAAACTGTGTTGTAGATGATAAACATTTTATTATTTGTTAACTTTGAAACTTTAGAGGAGGTTTGATTTCAAAGAGAAAATACTAGTTGGGTATATGTCAGTTACTGACATATAAACATAATAGTATTTTCTCGTTGAAATCAAACCTCCTCTAAAGTCATACTTTATCATAGTTTATGTTACATTTCTGTGCAAACTGNCTATTCGGGGGGGGGGGGGGAAACCCCTCCCGCACCCCCCCTATTCGGGCCCCCAAGTCAAAAAATCCTGGATACGGGCCTGTTCCACCATTACCCAACTAACTATTAAAAAAATTAATTATGTTCACATTTATGTCAATTTTCTGTTAAATGGCCACTATATTATCGAAACTTATACTCATAAGCATGTTGATGCAGTTTTTTTGAAATAGAAGTTAATCGGTAACGCATTTTACGACATCGGATTTTGGGCGGGAATACAACTACAAAGTCTAATATCGGACTGGTACATTTTAGTATATTTACCGTACCCGGGGTACAGGTAAGTATACTTAATTGTACCCGGTGTACATGTAAGTAGTACCCGAGCCGACAATGACCAATCGAGCCCAACTAACATATATTTTTGGAGATTGCTATTTGGACAAATATTAAAATTTGAGCACTTTATTTTTAGAAGCACTAGACATATTTGACCTTTAAGTTTTGGTTATTGTGGTTATAATCAACGTTCTTAAGTTCGATGCGAATAAATAAAACCAACAAAGCGATTAAGCTCTGCCCATAGCTTGTTGAAGAACAAACCATGTATTGATTTTCCGATGGGGGCTAGCCGCATGCTTTGTCGGTCTGGACTAGGTGTCATCATAATACACTAGTATAATAATATGTGTCGTGTTCTGAGAAAACTGGGCAAAATGCTTGTGCGTAAATTGTCATCCCCGATTAGCCTGTGCAGTCCGCACAGGCTAATCAGGGACGACAATTTCCGCTTTTATGGAATTTTTGGTTTAAATAATGTCTCTTCTTTGCGAAAATCTAGTTTAGGCGGAAAGTGTCGTCCCTTATTAGCCTGTGCGGACTGCACAGGCTAATCTGGGATGACACTTTACGCACAACCATTTTCCCCAGTTTTCTCAGAACACGCCACATATAACTCACTAGTATAATAATATACAGAACAGAACAGAACATACATTTTATTCAGACTTATACATAAGTACATCGTCTTAATACATACAATATATAACTCACTAGTATAATAATATAATACACTATTATTATAATATAACTCACTGTTTCGCGTGCAGTCCCGTGTCCACATATATCTCGCTGCTCGGAAGATCTGCTGGCTAAACTTTCCAAGTCTGAAAAATAAAAAACAACAAAGGCTCTCATTTGAGTCCGTTTAAATTCTACTTAATTCTACACACAACGCAAAAAAAACATAATTAAATTTAACGTACATGTACATGTAAGTGTTTCACTTCGTTCTTAGGACAAACGCATTATGCTGGATGTTTAACCTAGCCTTCGCAAATATTTCTTAGCAATCCGTTTATAATCGTATTCAATTATAGAATAAGACAATAAATAGATCGTGATTGATACGGACATTTGAAGAGACGTGTATAGAACGTTCAAAACTCGTAGCGCTATACTCTCCTCTTTTGATATCACGTGGTGTCTTTGGTTCTATAGTTCATGTATACGCGTTTGCAAATTTAAAACGCCCAGTATACGATGAATGTTCACTTACACCAATCGTAAATTAAGATGCATTAACAAAAACCCTCTTAAGCAATTATTGTTCATTCGGTACACAACGAATTGTCTTATTACTTTATTATTTATTATTATTATAATATTTATTATCTTATTTATCATCAGCATCAGCATTAGCATCAGCATCATCATCATCATCATCATCATCATCATCATCATCATCATCATCATCATCATCATCATCATCATTATCATCATCATCATCATCATCATCATTATTATTATTATTATTATTACTTATTAATACAAAATAACATGTACCTCTGAGTAGGCGGTATAGAACGGGAACTGCATGGGGCTGGCGAAGTACTTGGAGAAGTCGACGCATCTCCGGAACATGTGGATGGCTGGATTGGTGAGGGCGTAGGCGTCCTGCAGGTGATGTCCGGGGTCCGTCTCGTGCACCAGTAGCGAGGCCATGGTAAACTTGGAGCTTCAAAACGCATTGTTTACTAAAATGGATGTCAATATGTGTTTTTACTTTTCGAAACTCGACACGACTGACTTGTGACCGTTGTTTTTAGTTCAAAATGACTTTCGAGTGAAATATACGGGCCGTTGGCCATTATGGACAAATGACCGTTATTCTCAAGTGTACCATAGAGTGATTTTCGTCGGGTGGGATCCGAACTGAACGTTGTCTGCAGTTGACCGTTGTTCTCAGTTGACCGCTAAGTCAGTTTTGACTGTATATTCATGTTGGACTTGGCTCTGCAAGTGGGACGCGATATACGTATTGTTTTTAGAATTCATATCATTATATTCATGCCGAACTTGACGCTGCAATCGGTACGCGATAAACGTGTGGATANTACATTCGTACATTTTTATTCGTTAAATATACAACTGACAAACCTTGGTACAGTCAGACATTCTTGGCTTTTGTCAGGATACAAAATTTGACTTTTATTTAAACAACTTACAAAGAATTTTAATTGATAAACAAACTATTCATAACAATGTGCTTGTGTTTTCTTATACTCATAACACTGGGCAAATTGGGCGCAATCGATGTGCAGTATGCACAGGCTAATCAGGGCTGACACTTTCCGCTTTTATGGATTTTTTCGTTTAAAGGACGTCTCTTCTAAATGAAATTCCAGTAAAGGAGGAAAGTGCCGTCCCTGTGCGGAATACAAAGGCTTATCTTGGATAAAACTTTACGCACATGCAATAAGGCTAGTTTTCCCAAAATGAGGCTAATTGGATCCGAGTATTTCTCTCAAGAGAAACAAACGCAATGTGTGTTCGTTGGAGCTTCGTAAAAACCCTGCCTAACTACTTACACTGGACCAAAGTCAACGTTTGCAAAGAACACGCCTGGTCTGGAGCCATCAGGGGCTGCATTCTTGTAGATTCCGAGCGGTCCATTAACAGCATTTCTCCTTATTCTGAAATGTTTTAATATTTTATCATATCAATACTATAAGTAGTGTTATTGCATTGTACGCATGGTGGTATGCCGCACTTGGTTGTTTCGTAACGTGTTTATAGTTAATGGCTTAGTTTTCAGCATTACTGCATACAAGTTGGTGTTCATTCGTTCATACAAACATGACTAAAGTCAATATAATACATGTAACTGAACCATTATTTTCATTGTATGAAAACAGACCGCTTGTTATTCAATATTCACAAATCATACAAGGGCGGGTCGTGGTCATATTCATTGCTACTCAAAATAGAAAAGGGATATAAAACGAGCTTTGTCACAAGAATACCCGGGGTACTTTTGAGTAGTACCCGAGCCGTCACAAGAATACCCGGGGTACTTTTAAGTAGAACCCGAGCCGACAATGACCAATCGAGCGTCACAGGCAAATCAGTAGTCATCTTCCGGGTTAATATCGTCGGAGTAAGCTTAAATACTTTTTGAGTTTTGAGTGTTTATCATACTCATTACTGACAACGTGTGAAAACGAAAAAAAGATAAGCGAGCGAAATTTAATAATACACACGTACTCTAATGGGACGTTTGGTATATCCTCAAAAAACTGGTCGAGCACTGATACAATTCGTTCTCTGTGCATTTCCTTGAACGCCTGTAATGCTTTGTCCTGAAAACAGCGAGACCAAGCTTACTTTTGGGTCGCGCTCTGAGAAAAGGTGGTTTAATGCATGTGCGTAAAGTGTCGTCCCAGATTCGCCCTGTGCAATCCGCACAGGCTAGTCAGGGACGGCACTTTCCGCCTTAACTGGATTTTTGTTGAGCAGAGACTTTCTTTAAACGAAAAATAATATAGAAGCGGAAAATGTCGTCCCAGATTAGCCTGTGCGGACTGAACAGGCTCATCTTGGACAACACTTTACGCACATGCAGTTAACCACATTTTAACTTTTACATCGAGAATCTACGCAGGATTTAGAGTTCGCCATAATCGATAGCTATTAGATCTTTTGGGATTTATCACGTGTAAAATGTGTCTTTACACATGGTCCCCTTAAAACACTGCGGATTAATATTTGGTAAGAATTTCTAGTGATATAGACACATTTTAGTTCCGAAAAAAAACCCTGTTAAAACTGTGTATGAAATGTAATATTAAACTATATCATCCTACCAAGATACGTTTACTTGGCGAATTTTTTTGGTAACTGTCTACAGCAAGATAAAACTGCCAAAAGTGTTAAAGATGAAGCAAGGTAAGGGCAACACAACAATATAATAACGTGATATTTATGAAAATTGACAGAAACGACTGAATTTGTCTTATAGTGCTTCGTACCGGATCAGACTCGAAATTGGACTGATTTTGCCTCAACACCGCGAAGTATTCCTGAAGAGATCCGTTGAACCCATCTCTCCTCATGATCTGCGCCGTAAAGGAAGAATTGCGTAATAAAGAAAAAAATGCGTCAACAAGGAAGGATTGCGTCACCAAAGAAAAAATGCGTCATCAAGGAATCTTTGCGTCATCAAGTCAGGATTGCGTCATCAAGGAAGGATTGCGCCAACAATGAATTATTTCGTCATCAAGGAATGATTGCGTCATCAAGGAAGGATTGCGTCATAAAAGAAGGATTTCGTCATCAAGGAAGAATTGCGTCATTAAGTACAGATTGCATCATCAAGGAAGAATTGCGTCATAACAAAAGAGTGCGTCATCAAGGAAGGATTGTGTAATTAAAGAAGGATTGTGTCATCAATGAAGGATTGCGTCATCAAGGAATGATTGCATCATCAAGAAAGGATTGCGTCATCAATGAAGGATTGCGTCATCAAGGAAGGATTGCGTTATCAAAGAAGGATTGTGTCATTAAGGAAAGATTGCGTCATCAAGAAACGATTGCGTCATCAAGGAAGAGAATGAAGAGCATATTTTCATATAAATGAGCTCTGTGAAAACGGGGTTTAATGCATGTGCGTAAAGTGTCGTCTCATATAAGTCTAATCAGGGGAGACACTTTCCGAGCAAACTGGATTTTCTTCAAGAAGTGTCTTCCTTCAAACAAACAAAAAAGAAGCGGAAAGTGCCGTCCCTGATAAGCCTGTGCGGACTGCACAGGCTTATCTTGGACGAAACTTTACGCATATGCATGTATACCCTGTTTTTTCATAGCGCGTCTCAAATCATAAACCACAAACGTCCTTAACAAAAAATGTCTTATAGTTTATAACAAATAGTCTGGCAATTATCTGGCATACTAACATAAGTTGCAGCTATGCATGGGGTGCTTATGTATTGTATCGCCTTCTTGGAACGTCCTTGAGAGTTTTCCTAACACTTCAAGAACGTGTTCATACAAGGAAACGGACACGAAAATGTCTCTGCAAGCCTAGGCTTCCCGATGTAATCGATCTTGAATACGTATCAGTGTTAAACTTAACTAAATTAACAGGCATGTGTCTTATCACACAATTTAATCGATTGCATTTCTTGATTTGTAAACTACTGTAGTTTTGATGTAAGGATAACATTACATTAAGCTGCAAACATGCTTACCTTTGCCATTTCTCCCATGATGCGTTCGACCTCCGCCAGCCCGGTCTCGTGGATGTACTCGGGATCCAGTACCTCAGACAGCTGCCACTTGAGGCAGGCCTTGTAATACTCCAACCCCCGGGGCAGGCCCCACACCCCATCGCTGGTCCGCGTATGGCGCAGGTAAACCTGATGAGTAGCGCGGATTAAAAGTGTGCATATTGAGCGGATGACGGTTTAAAACAAGCGACTTCCCGATTTTATATAATTAAGCCGCGTTCTGGGAAAACGAGGCAAAATGCATGATTGTAAAGTGTCGTCCAAGATTAGCCTGTGCAGTCCCCACATGCTAATCAGGGACGACAATTTCCGCTTTTATTATTTATTGTTAAATAACTTTGTTTTTAATCCACTTTAGGCGGAAAGTGTTTCCCGGATTAGCCTGTGCGGACTGCAACACCGGCAGAAAACAGGGTTTTTACAGTGACATTTCTAAAAAATCCCCTTAGCACAGTAAATGCACTTTCCTTTAAATTAAGATTAAAAAAAAAGCACCAATGTGTTGCCGACGCACATAGGATATAGAAAATAACCACAAAATGTGAGCCTGTGATAGACAAATTACCTTTACAATCAACGAGAAAAGTAACTCTTCAGAAATGAATTAAATTGAATGCTGCAAAACAATATGCATTAGCTTCAAAGTTTGTTTATAATGTTAACCCTTTGAGCGCTGGAACCGGATTTTGAAGGCCTTTGCAAACAGTTTGGATCCAGATGAGACGCCACAGAACGTGGCGTCTCATCAGGATCCAAACTGTTTGCTATTCTGATAGTGGTCTTTGAATTTGTTTTGAAGAAAATGCTAATTTTAGAAATTCAGCAGACGACATTTTAGCAGACGACAAATTTCCCAGCATACAAAGGGTTAAAGCCTTTCTTACATCTGTATAGTAAATATAGAGACACTTAACTAGCCTACTTTTTATTTTATTGGCTTCTATTGTATAGATAACTTTAATTGTGTTGCATATGTGTTTTTTTGTCATCCCTGGTTGCATTACATTATTGTGTTATTGTTCATAGTATTTATGTATTTGTTTGAAATCTTGAAATAAAATGTGTTTACAACAATAAAAAAAGCCACCACACATGGATTAATAATGAATGACTGGTATGTAACCTAGATGTTTTCATTATCTCTAAATAAAACGCATTTCTGATTAAATGCTCTTGTAAACATATTTTGATTTTTTTTTTATGTTTGTCAATAAATGCTTCAAAATGGATAAATATATTACAGATGCTCTTAAACAACGCAGTCTAAACAAGAGTCGCCCTACATTTTGTCTTGTGGAGAAGGAATCGGATCTTTCTGCATTTGACTATAATTTTAATGTTGTACATAAGGAACTATCAATGATATACTACAAATATTACCTTTTATTATGGTGATTTAACACTTAGAGAGTTAACAATCTTGAATATACTGCATTTAATCAAGTAGAAATAAATATTTAAAAAACTGATTAAAACATACTTCATTGATAAACTGTTTCAGTTTCTCAATTTTCTGTAGCAGGTATTCAATATTCGTCTTGGCCTGGGATCGAATAAGCGCCTTCATGTAACAGCAACCACAAGCAAGTCACGTGTGGTATGCCAAAAATGTGGATAAAAATAGAATCACGTGCATAAAAATATCACTAATTGTGTAAGATGTAGAAACCTATTTTAGATGAGTTGATGAAATATCAGGACAAGACTGAAGTTAACATACTTTGTGCTGCTAGATAATTGTGTGCCTAAATATAATGTTTTTTTGCAGCTGGAAAACGGCGAGGAATTTAAAGACTGTTAAAAAGCAGTTCTTACACAGTTGAATTAGTCGTCTTTTCATCTAGGCGTATGAGGAAAGGCTCGAACATGGGGAACGCTGTAACATTGGTCTTGAATTGCAGTATCTTGTCCAAAGCCGCTGGTACCTCGTTCTAAACATAAAAAAACAACAGGAAACGTTTCAATAAATCGATGTTTATTGGTCAAGTAACATAGAGAATAATAGGTTTAATATAGTGTTGATTATAGATCAGGTTTATCATGCGAGGCTTAGAAAACAAAAAGCACGAGCCTTGGCGAGTGCTTTTTCGTTTTCGTGCCGAGCATGATAAACCTGATCTATAATAAACTATAACCTAATATTATTTTTATCCCACTTTTTATTCAGTAAACTTTTTTATTTAAACAAAATAAGTTTAACTGGATAAGTTCGCTGGATTTATGACGTCATTTTGTCGAAAAAATGACGTCATTTCGTGCCGTGGTTTATAGCAGAAATTTAATCAACGGGGCTTTAATAAACCGAATTCGCTGTAATAGTGGGATAAAACGATTTATAGACGTCGTTGTGAAAGAAATTACACCAAAAGAGCGTTATGGCGAGTGGTACAATTACCAGCCTTCATAATAATTGTGCGTCGTTATGGAAAAAAAATCGTGCTTAATGCATGTGCGTTAAGTGTCATCCCAGATTAGCCTGTACAGTATTCAAATAAACCCTATATAACCCTATATAAACCCTATATAACCGTCAATATAACCCTATTAATTGAGTTCTGTTCTGAGAAAATCGGGCTGAATGCGTGTGCGTAAAGTGTCGTTCCAGATTAGCCTATGCAGACGCACAGGCTAATCATGGGCGACACTTTCGGCTTTTGTTGTTTTTTTGTTTAAAGGAGGTCTCTTCTTAAACAAAATTCCGTTTAGGCGGAAAGTGTCGTCCTAGATTTGCCTGTGTAAACTTCACAGGCTAAACTGGAATGACACTTTACGCACAAGCAATAAGACCAGACAGTTTTCCCAGAACGAGGCTCATTCATTATTTGTTATTACACTTACAATGCTGACGTTATTAAGGGTCGTTTTGCTCTGAATGGAGACGTTCATGCGAACAATGATCTGTTCAATCTGAAATAGAAGACACACACTACTGTTGTGTATTGCGAAAACTTTATTACAAATATTTGCAATTTGTGTCATATATAAGATTAGTATGTCATGTTTGGACAAGTTAAGTACAATTTAAGTAGTATTTACGTTTGTTTTGTTTTCGTGAATATCTGTTGTTCGAAAACACTTAAGTTTAACGACGAACGACAGACAAAGGGCGATCACAAAATCTCACAATGCTCACGTGGTACACATGTACGCTAAAAAAAACTCACATTGGACACGTGGTCCACAGGTGCGCTAAACAAACTCACAATGGTCACGTGGTCCACAGGTGCGCTAAAAAAACTATAATGGTCACGTGGTTAACATGTGCGCTTAAAAACTCACAACGGTCACGTGGTCCACATGTGCGCAAACAAAACTCACAGTAATCACGTGGTCCACATGTGCGCTAATAAAAAACTCACAATCGTCATGTGGTCCAAATGTGCGCTAAAAAAACTCACAATGGTCACGTGGTCCACAGGTGCGCTAAATAACTCACAATGGTCACGTGGTCAACAGGTGTGCTAAAAAACTCACAATGGTCACTAACAGCTCATAATAGTGTTTAATTTTTCTGACATTTGCGAAATGTGTTACGGACTTGTGCTTTTCAAGATAACACAATCGCTTTCTTACGCAAACTGGTGATAGACTGTCTTACTTTTTACTGAGGATAGATTGCATTTTCCCCTAAAACAAGTAAAAGGTCATTTGATGATGTATAATAGCGTTCGTTATCAATCATTTGAATATATATTACAAGCATATGTTGGAGCGTGTGCCAATAAAACAGATGAACACGGTAGAGGGAGTGAATAAACAAATGTGTTTGAACGGTTCTTCGAATTTTACATCGCTGGTAAGTTTTCGTTAACTTCTCGCCAAAACACCTCTACAGACTGCACTTAAAACAACCACATTCTTTAATTCTCTGGACTGTATTACACTAATTTACGGAACACCGTTAGGCCATCGTGGTTACACATTAAAATCCAGAGGGCGACAACGCGAGAGCGCGAGAATACGATGGCGACAGCTCGATAGTACGATGACGACAGTGCGACAATACGATGACGACAGTGCGATAGTACGATTGCGACAATGCGATAATACGATGACGACAATGCGAGAGTGCGAGAATACAATGACGACAGTGCGACAATACGATGACGACAGTACGACAATACGATGGCGACAGTGCGACAATACGATGGCGACAGTGCGATATTACGATGGCGACAATGCGATAGTGCGATAATACGATGAAGACAGTGCGACAATACGATGGCGACAGTGCGATAGTACGATGGCGACAATGCGACA
>VMBQ01000506.1:105547-419429 GCA_007657795.1 Dreissena rostriformis | reverse complement strand
GTTGACTTGACTATCAATAACAATTATAAACACATGAGTACGCATTATATTATTTCAAAGATACCTAATATTGGATATACGCATACACTGCCTTCTTGATATAAGCACAATTGAACCAAAGTGTTAAGTAAATTAATTTCCTACCGCGAAAATTTATTGCGTGACTAAAATATGTTTTGAAAAACATTTAAGGGAGCAATCAAAACATTGGTCTTAGTTTAAAGTGCATGTATTGCTCTTCGCCGTTGACATTACTTTTTGTTACAACTTGAAACAATATAGAGATTGTTTTTATTTAGTTTGTATTAAGTAACATGTTATTCGTATATTACTTTCTTTTCATATAAACATTTATGTTGTGTACGTTTTTATTTACAGTAACAAGTGATCTGAATATGAAAGATCTTTTTGTTTTTATATTTTACAAACACATTTGAAGTATTGTGAGTACAGTTTTGAAAAAAAATACTCTTTAAAGCAGAACTTTTACAGTCAAATACCCGGGGCAGTTCCNTTAAGTTTCAAATATGTAATCATCATAAGGAAAACCACACGTATCAAAAATTTCATGAAGCAAAAAAAAAAGAGTAAAATACCGTTTTTGTGTAATGAGCAATAATCAAATAAAAAAATATGCAATTGTAATCTTAACCCTGATTTTCCAACTTGAATCGCGTTAGAGTTTGCTCTGAAGGGACCCGGAATCGCACCTCTTTAATTAATCACTTCTTTTCAACTAATTTCCTAGATTTTATTTCATTTGTATATGACACCAAATAAATTATTTTTCAGGCAAATCATTTAAACAATGTTAAAGCATGCATCATTTCCAATATACAAACATCTGTGAACATGTCTCTTAAAAGTACCCTCAACATTATCTTTTGAACGCATTGCGTTATCATTAAACCAAAACAAATAGAACCTATATGTATGCTCTAGATAGCAGAATCTGACGGAGGTCAAGATATTGTAATGCATACAAGCATGAAATTTGACAAATACTTATAATGTTATATATGTTGTATATTAAACAATGTCATTAAAATATTACATCGTTCAATTAAAACAGCATGCACATTGATATTATCCGTGAAAACGTTCCGTATTTAAGGAGTCTAAAATAAACCTGCAAGATTGCGTTTGTAAATTGCTTAACAATATTTAAGTAAAAATGGGGATTGAAATACAAATGTTTATAATGCTACAGTTTTCAACACAATTGATACTCGAATCAAGCTAATGATTTATTAACAAGAACGTACCTCATTTCTCGAAATCGTATACCTAAGATGGCAGTCCCTACCCAAATACACATCCATCCACGCGGTCGGTGATACAGTCAGTGATTGGTTACACATAGATATGCGGAGGTGTATTTATGGATTTAGCCCATATTGAAGCTTTATCTAGATTTAAACATTTAAACACACAATCTGGGCTAAAGGGCCATATCTATTCATGAAACGAATATTACTTTTTAACAAATTGGTAGTGGTATCAACCATTGGCAAAAAACATACGATATAACAAAACTTTGTCCATCGATAACAATTACACATGCGCTGTTTGAGTAGTATTTTCTCCTTAAAATGAAACTGTATTAAATGGATTGAACTAAGAATAAAGCTGGTAATAGTACAACAATGTAGAACGTTATAAAATGTTTTTTAATAACCGTGTACATTATGCGTTAACTTTCAATCATATGTAAGTGCATGTGCCGTAAATCTGGAAGAGGCACAAACATCGCGTTTTATTGAAGTGAAATAAGGGACAAACCTTAATATTTCAAATAACCATAACATTCAGAATATTAATAACGAAATGTTAACATATACAGTTGGCACAATTCATAACGCAACACCGACTAAACAGTCCTGTAATTCTCAAAACATGACAGCTATCACCCATTTTAATATGCCCAATATCAAGGATTATCTACCTATTGGCTATGTGCCAAGGTCGGCACAACTAACTTATAGTTTAATGATAAAAACGCAAATACTTGGTAACCGGATGTTTACTCAGTTTTATCTTAGGAATTTTATCTTAAGATGAGTGTAGATAAATGTACAAAGCTGTACACTTTACTTTTAAAACCGCGATTACACTATCATACACCATTGTCAGTGTAAAATAAAACTGTTTTAATCTTAACGTTTTATTTTTATATTAAGTTTATATATAAGTTGAAATACACGTATCCTTTAATAATATATGTATAGAACTTAATATAGTTTGTATATGATATATCATGCCATGAACTAGTAGTTATTGATGACCACTTGCATGCATTTTGTTTGTATAAATATATTCAATATATATGTGTACTCATGGACTGTAATGTCTAATGTATCCTGAATAAAACGATTATATTAAGTTAAAGTTAAAACTATAATTTTAGAAATGATGACAAGAAGTACACGTTTTTGTGCAAATATGCACGGGTTATAGAAGATCTACAAGCGATGCGTTATCTTAAACAAGTATATACACACTTTTTAAGGTGTTTATGAACATTGGAATTTTATTTGCACACGGTACATTTAAACGCGTTCGTTTATCGTCTTATTCGTATTTGATGAGTGAGAATTATGGTTTCACGAGCGTTGTTATCAGTACTGAACATTGTAGTTTTACGCATGTCTCATTTTTTACATCTTTATAGATAAACCCATTGTCCTGTTAGATGGTTAAAGAAACAATATCATCAAAAGGTAATGAAGATGACAGTGCAGCTTATAATCAGAGCAAAGAAACATTGAAATTTGCCGGTTATTCAATGAATTTTCTGACGTGCATTAATTAAAAAGTGCCATTCCTAACCTTTTTGTTAGAAAACAAAAACATGCAATCGAATTTCAAATAAACCCTTAGCAATGAACGATATAAAATAAATATATACATACATATAGAGCGAGAAAATTATTATATATCAATACACTTTAGAAGACATTATTATTAAATATGAAAATGTTGCGAAACGTTTAGGAAAGATATTGGATTATGCAAAAGCTTGACGACAGAAATCAATGACAACAAGCTGACATGTCTGCTTGAATATTTTTGTCATGAACTGGCATTCATATTGGTTCACATTTTACATTTAAGATGGGTTAGGTTGTGCAACCACTTGTTTTTAGCAAAAACATCAATTGTGTAAGTCTATCGTATATAGAGCGTATTGCGGACGTGAAAAAATGAACCAATAATTATCAGCAATATCCTTTACAATTTTAATAGTAGCTTTAAACAATTAAATTATAATTATTGGACAGGTATTACTGTTATCCCTTCGCAATCACCTCAACTCTGCACATGCAAATGAAAAATAGGATAATGTAATATTTGCTTTGTATAATATTCCGATATTCATTGCCTAAAGTATCCCAATCTGATGGCAGGTCGATGTTATCTAAAATGTGCAACGCAATTTAGAATCGTAAATAATTACCACACTTTAAACAGACAAGACCATGAAACTTTGCAAACATAATGATATAGGCAACAAATTTGCATGCCTGTCAATTCCTTGCTATAAAAAAAACAACATATGTTTGTTTTTCCGTCCGCATTAAATAAAAATAAATAAAACTGTGTATACATATTACTAGGGATGATATACTTATGCATGACCGTGCATTTCTTCAGCCGTAAACTTTTACTAAGAAATACAAAAACAACTGCAATAACTCCAAAAGCACATGAAATAAAATATTGAATTGCAATTGTCGATTTATGTGCAGGCCGGAGATTAAAGTTTTGGTAAATGTTTAAACTATCTCGGTAACCTAGTGTTTATTCATTACGTATACTTCATTTATCACGTGATTAAAGAGTGTAATGATATAGCACATGTGGGTATAAAATATACACGAAGGTAATGGACAAGCTTTAGTTGAAAGGAGTTTACACCGGTAAAGGGCCCGTGTAATGCTTGCAATACTGCCATTAATTAATATCTAAATTTAATCTTAATTGTACTGATAGAAAAAATATACATGGTTTTTGAAGTTGAAAAACGATATACAAAGACATTTTAAAACAGAATAAATGTTTTGCACCTATCAAAGAAGGGTAAAATATTGGCAAATGTGGAACAACAAAGCAAGTAGGTATCCCTTTTGGTAATAGAAGAGTCTGTGATTTTTTACACGAAAACATGAAAAAAAGTTTTGCTAAAAACATAAAACATTTATCTATTAATATACAGTTGCCATACAATTCATCACGATACAATCACAATTTCATAACAAGAGTGTACTGAACTGTATATAAACATGTAAACAGTATTTAAACTAATCTTATTAATTTCCAATAATGTGCTATACGATATTACTTCATTGGCAATTCTCGGATAGGATCTTGATAATGTAAAACATGTAATTCAATACCATTGTTTACATGGTATAAAAACATATCAAGCAAATTCGTTGAATTGATATCCTCCGCAAAACAAATTTTGTTTATGTCATGGGCAAATCCATTGATATACGGTATAATCCTAAAACTATTATTACGTGTAGGGTAATTGTTTTTATGTATTGAAATTCTCCTCATTGATATCTTATACACCCATGAAGTTTCATGTTGAAATCGTGTGGCGTATCTGAACAATTACATCATCAATAATTACAAACAGCAATAACTATAATATAAGAAAGTATATGGATATGGTTCTAAGGCATGGCACTTTTTCCCATTGATTTCTACACACCAATGAAGTTTCACGTTGAAATCTTGTATTGCATCTGAGATATAGCCCTGAAAAGTTACATCGTACAAAACAACAAAGGGCAATTACTCTAATTTAAGAAAGAGTATTGTTATGGTTTTTTGTGCATGGCACTGTTACTAAATGATATCAATACACCCATGAAGTTTCACGTTGATATATTTTATAGTTTCTGCGATATTGCCAGACAAATTTCGTGACAGACGGACGGACTGGCGGACAACGGACATTTTATATCCCTCCGCCTTTTGTGGGGGATAATAACAACTTTGAGTTATGAACATTTTCTAAGGAAAGTACTATTTCAAATTTGAACGCATGTCTCACAGATCACGACCTTTGCCTTAATTTGTAGTTAGTTGTACAAATCATTTTATACAGCCAGCTAGCCAGCCAGCCAGCCAGCCAGCCAGACAGTCAGACAGCCAGACAGAATAGTAATGAAGTATTGCACATAAGAAGGCCACATAAAATAAGTTCTTATTTTCCAGCAATCAAAATCAAATTCGACATAGTAGATATATTGTCGTGAATAACGTATTTGGATATGAATGCTGAGAGATATAAAATCTAGATAATATTTTTTTTGTATTTGTTT
Organism: Dreissena rostriformis; assembly: GCA_007657795.1. NCBI lineage: Eukaryota > Metazoa > Mollusca > Bivalvia > Myida > Dreissenidae > Dreissena > Dreissena rostriformis. Next base: position 414,093 of record VMBQ01000506.1, on the reverse strand, counting down.
TACGATTATGAAGTTTCATTAAACATTGAACATTGAAAAAGCAACATGTGCATTTGTAAGCTTGTATAGAATGATATAAACAACAATTATTAAAATGAACCGACGAAATATGTAAAACCAATATTGGTGAAAAGTGTTACACAGTTTTTTAAGAGAATGATTTCATTATATGACATTAAAATCCTTATTTTTTATTGCATGCAGTTATTTTAAAAGCGTGTACTTTTAAAGTATGTCATTTTTGGCAAAAAGTGCTCCATTTTGCCATTGACCACAACTAAAACCTATTGAGCACGACATCTTATATATATTATAAAACGTTTCCAATGTTGATGTTTTTTTTAATTTTCCAATGCCCATAGAAGTTAGAGTGTGACCAGAATTTATTTTTTTTATCTCGTTTTATGAATGCCACTTGGCTCATGCAACGCACTGTCTTATATAAGAAATGATAAAAAAAAATGATAACATTCTTTAATACGTGGTGAAGTTTTAATGCAAACAAGGCCAATAAGATAAAAACGGTTGAAGTGCTACATTTGACCTTTAAGTGTACCCTTAACCTTGATGGAAATCATGGCTCTTGCAATACTATGGTCATCTTTATAGACAGGTGCTTCATGCGAGTCTCGAGGAGTTCAACCTCCAGGACATTTGCTCTACGTCAAAGCAGACAGACAGACAGGCCAATTTGCTTTTGGGACAACGTGATTCATATATAGGCACTTTACCTACTGGCAGCCAGAGGTACACATTGTGTACACAAGATAACACATATTCAGTTGGTAATTTGTTAACCTTTGAACCTGCTTTAAAACGCATAACATTTATCGCATAAGTAAGTATGCTTTATCTGTAAATAATTTAAAGGTTTATCAATACAATTATTTATAAGTCTACATTTTTTTTTCTCAATTTAACCTAGAGATAAAAATGTTATTCGTCGTCAGTATAGTCTATTTGAATTATCACCCTACCATGGTTGTAAATTAGTTATTAGACAGCTCTTCATAGTCTTCGAGATCATCATCAGTATCCATCTTTAGAAATAATTCAACCTAAAATTCCCCATGTTCAATAACGGTGTTTTCTTTCACAGCAGGTAGCAAATCTTTAAGCCTCTCTTTAATGAGTAAATAAGTATCAATTATACCTTCATAGCGAACCCGCTTTATTTCAACTGTGTTTTTGATTGATGATTTTCTTGCCTCCATGCAATGCAGATACATCGGCGTTTCATAACACAAGTAAACATAACTTAGTGATCCCGGAAGGTTAATCTCTGTGTCTTCATCTGGCAAACAAATCCTTAATGATTGTAGTCTGTGAAGAAGTGCTAGTGTCATTGCTAAGAGTTCTACGTGGTTGACGTCTGACAGCATTAGACTTCTTATATTTGAAGCAAGCAAAACATCATACAATCCCGGGCTGTCACCACAAACAACAACTTTAATCATGGACATATTTATCGATTTGTCTGATCGTAAAATCATCATCGCCGTGCTTATCAGCTTGTCTTTAGTTGATTTCACATCGCATCGCACTAGCTCACATTCCGTTGGATGATCGAGCGCAGAACGTCTCACCATCAGCCCATAGAGCCATTCTGAAAGCAAACTACTGTCGCAGAAAACAATAGACTTTAAAGAAGCAGGCGGGTGGACGCCAATTGAACATAAGTCCACATTTCTTAAAGTGAGAGTTTCTAAGCTGGTAAGAGTTGGAATTTCATCCGAAAAGATTGATTCATCACCAACCCATTTTAGATCCAACCGCCTAATACGAATACTTCGTAATGTTTCGATCAATCCAGGACAGTCTCCGGAAACTTCCAGGGTAACTTGTGATAAATCACATACATCAATTACATCTGGATCTGATATAGTTGTATGCACATTTGTGTGTTGTTTCTCTTCTTTTAATATTACCTCACAAGCACATAATCTACATATGACCCTATGATCGCACATACCGTGTCCATAAAGACAGCTAATCAGCCAATCTGAAGAGCATGAACAGTCCTCTAAAGTAACAGTCTGCACAGAAGAAGGCAGCTGAACATTTTCCGGGCCAAATTCTATGTTTCGTAAGGTAAGTACCTTTAAACTGGTTAGAGTTGGAATTGACTTTAATAGCAATGGGACATAATGTATTTTATCGATATCTATCTGATATATTTTCGTACCTAGGACTACTTCATAAGGTCCAAGACTGTCTTCGATAACATTCAGTGTGATATTGTTCAAACCATTCCTCTGTGTATGCTCTAACGCTGAAATAGGCACATCCAAATATGGAACCCCGTCACATAATTGTACGTTACAGGACCTAAACTCACACAATACAGAAAACTCGAGAACACAGACGCTGTGTAGAAAAGTATTCAGAAAGTGTGAAGTACACACCATAAAATACAATTTCAATTTCGTACAATCCAACAATTCGTCACACAAAACATGAATTGTATTTTTAGAGATTTCAAAATGGTAAGCGTTTTTCAAAGTTGACAGTGCTTGAAATAATCTAACCATATTTCGTTCTTCGTGTGAACATATTTCGAGACAATTGTGAAGTTTTAATATTTGCAGACAATGAGCTGATTCTGTAAGGATGTTTAAAATGTCTTGAAATCTATTAGCAGTTCTTCCAATATTAGTGAATAGACATTGGATTTGTTTGTCAGTAATATATCCACCAATACATTTTTTCAGATACCGTTGATACATTTGTAAAATTGAAGTTCATAACAGTCAATTGTTTTCCTGTTTGCCTGTTTATTTTTGCATCACAAAGACCATTGATTATCAACAGTTGTATTGTTTTATCACTGAACACTCCATTTCGATTTGGCAAAAACGGTAACAATGCATTTGAAGCACCAATGTTGAGTCCACACAAAGAAATACATATTTGATCCAAATCCATCGTAGAATATTTTATGTTGGGATTTGACTTGCTGACCTCAAGTTCTTCGGGAAATTTAGCTATGTGGTATGCGGCAAGAAATTCTTGAACAGACGAATTCAGAAATAAAAATGTTGACTTGTCAAACATTGCTGAGGAACATTTTCTTTCTGATAAGACACCGGTATTTAGTGCAAATGCTATTTGTTCTGCAGACAAATGCTCCATTATTTCGCATTCTTGAAAAACTGTTGTGACTGTATTGGAAAACAGAACATGAAACGCCAGTTAAGCTAACCCATCTAATAACTCAACATGCGATTGAATATTCTTTGGTTTCTTGAAACAAATGAACGGCGGTTTGCGGAAATATCCCTTACAAACGCTAAGCCTTTTAAACAGATTGATTAGCAGAAAAGTGTTCAGTTCACATAACGAGGAAAGCTGTATATCTACGCTTTCACAAGCAGCGTCAGTGTCATTGACGAGAACAATAAATGTAACAAATTATAACTATTCATGAGCTCTAATATTTCATCACATGTTTGTTCTGCATTTGCAGTATTCATATCACAAGCGCTTGTGTATCTATAATGTCTTCGATTTCTAAAATTGTGTCGATAATGGAATCATTGATACGCTCATCCACCATTTTCGAATGACTTGTTGTAATCAAGACAGTGCATTGTGAGTGACTGCTTACCATCACAGGTACTGCAACCTTATTTTGTGGATCAACCCACTCGTCAAGCTCATCCAATACTGAAAAAACTTCCTCCTTATTCATTATTTGATTCAGAAGGTCATACATTTTATCACGTTTACCGCTCGGGTATATTCTGTCGATTATTTGTTCCTTTATCATTTCTACAACCTCTCTTCGCTTAAGTCAGACCCTTAATGAAAAAAACTTTATACAGAATGTAAACGTGAATTGTTCCAAAGTATCTTTGTCCTGAAAATCTGTATTAGTGTTTTGTTTGTCGGTTTTAGGTGAATTAACCTCGCATCAGTCAAACAGAAGTTTTTTCATAAATGTCGATTTTCCAATTCCTGGTTGTCCCTGTATAAACACTTGACCTGTATACATATTGTCAATGCAGACGATAACTCGTTATGTTTTGACTATCAAAGAATACTGTAGTTTTCCATCTTTTGCCAACACTAAGCTGGGAAAATTTGGTGTGACAAAAAGGTCTAAAATATGTGCGTCCAGGCTTCGATTTAAGGGCGATATTGGAACGTGGCTAAACGCCCCAACGTAAAAACGTTTTAATTGCACACGGAAATCTGAAAATAAATATAACAATCAATGTGAACACAACAGAAACATAAATTGCTCAGATAGTGAGTTTTTCCTGTGCTCATAGCTGGACAATAAGATTGTCAGGACATGTCTCATAAGAAACAATTGTTATAAATGTTTTATTATAACATTTTAATATAACGTAATATCGCAATCAGTGGTTTTGTGATGAAACTAATTTACTACATAATAAAACATTTAAAAAACACGTGTTAAACTTCGTCCGTCTCCAAAAATAAAACTTTACCAGAATGAACCTTTTTCAAAGTTGGTCAAAGCGTTTCGGTCAACTGAATATGTAAGACACAGGTCCTAACAGTCATTTTAAAAACAAAGATCTTCTCTGAAACGCACGCCTCAAAGGTTAATTATATGCTATTTAACATCGTATAGTGTTCCTCTACAAGGTATGTTCAAATCATGTCCCCGGGATCAAAATTGTCAATTATTCAATAACTTTGAAAATATTCTCACACGACATGGCCCAGGTGTTTAATATTAGGAATGTAATATCGTAAAGTGGTCTCTTACCAAGTTTTTTTTTTCAAATCATGCCCCGGGCCCAATGAGGCTCCGCTTTGTGGTTACTGATTTCCCTTTTATAAATAAAAATTCGACCTCTGAAACCAAACTGCTCACAGGTTTGGGGTATTTTTTTCCGTTATATGCATGTAGTGAAATCTTTGGAGAAAATATGCTCAGAAAAAAACCGTAATGCCCAGATGTCTGGTATTTGCAATGTAACATCGTATAGTTTTCTGTTACCAGCTTTGTTCAAATCAGGCCCCTCTTGGAAACTGGGCTCTGCTTTGGGTTGATGGATTTGTATATAAAGAAAGCAATCCTCCACTAAAAGCGCCGGGCCCGGAAGTCATGTAACATTTGGCATGTAACATCATATGGTGGTCCTCTAGCAAATGTCGTCTCATTGTGTCCATATTGTCAAAATTGACTTCCCATAAATGTATAAATTGAAAACTCTAAAAGTCTCCTCTGAAAACGCAAGGCCCAGATGTTTGGTATTCGTTACATAATATAGAGGTGAAATCACCCCCTCTAAATTATTTATCATCTATATTCAAAACCTTTCTGTCTTCCTCGGCGGCTTAACACAAATGTGTTCAAACATAGCGAATCTGTTCATAATCTTAGTATGGTTATATGCAGGTGGTTATGGGAAATCATCCCTTTTTATTAACGTTAAAGAAAGAATAATGAAGCACAATTTCTTCATGAAGTTTTGAGTGTAACAAAATATTAACAGTATCGCAAATGGTTATATATGAAACAAGATATGATAAACGTGTATTGTTTATGATAAGATTTAGCTCTGAAATCAAATTATGTTTTTTCTTTTTTTTATATAAAAACGACGTACCAGCTAATTCTCGAGTGTAGTCGTCCGTCGCATTTACAACTCGTTCTGTCAGGCATCGTTCCAGTTTTGCGTCAATATCTCTTATCGCTGAATTGATTTGATAAACGTCACCGTTGGTTTAATTGCACCAATGGTCTCAATTGTATTCGCTTGAGCCGACAATATATCACACCTTATAGATTCTGCATTTGATACAACTGTTGATTTGACTTCTTCAGTTAAAGCCGTTTGTGCCAATTCTATGTTGTCCCTTATACAACCTGTCTCTTGTGTTGTTGTAGCCTTAAAGTCTTGAGAACTACCTGCTAATGCTTCATTAAGGGTTTCAGTAAATTCTTTTTGAGCCAATTCTATGCCACGTCGTATGAATTGTGTTTTAGAGGTATTTGTAGCTTTGAATTCACGAACACTATCGCCTACTGCATTATCCAAGTTATCAGTCAATGTTATTTGTTCCAATTCTATATCACGTCGTAAAGATGTTGTCGACGCAACCATAGTATTTTTAATGTGTTTGCATTATCTGTTAAAGCATTGGAATTGAGTGCAGTATTTGTCGTTTCTAATTCACTAGAGCCGACAGCTACTGCTTCATCCATGGTGCACATCAATTACGATTTCTCCAATTTTGTTAAAGCGTAGCAATGTATGTCCAGCAGTAGTCCTCACACATTGCCATTACAAACGCGATCAGCACTCATGTATTAAGAAGAATAGAAAGTAGCAGAAGACGTTCTGTACCTGAAATCAGTATTCGATTTATATTATGACATGAACCGTTATATTTCGAATAATTTATAATCAAATGTTAACAACAATATAGAGTTCAGTACTAAGTGCTAACTACTTTTAACTTAATAATATTAAAGTATTTTAACTTCGTTGCTGTACCGAATGTTTTAAACAAAATAGCACATGATATTTAATATCTACATCATTAGGCTAATGCAACAACTTCGTATATAAGAACGCGGATGTAGCTATTTATGGGCCTTTGTTAGTTCATACGATGCTTACACTTAAATAACGTATTTATTACAAGTGGTAACTAAATGATAGTAGTCAGTAAATCTCTTAATTTCTCGTGTATCTGTCCAGAACACGTGTCACTGCAATCGTATGTTAAATATATACAATCAGCAAATAATCAATAAGGAGCTCGGATAAAAGGATTTAAGGCATTGGGGCGGTTCTCATTATCACTTTTTCGGAATTTCACCCTTAATTTTAAATTTAGAAATGGTATATTTTGTTCATTGAACCCAATAAATATCTCGGATATTTCAATAGTTATATTGAATCTTCTGTATTAATATTAAAGAAAGCAATCCTTGTGTGGAACAGAAAACACTCCTTAATATATGTGATCAATATTAACGCGAGAAATCGATCATATGGCAAATACCCGCATTTGGTAAACCTGTAAGTAGCAATTTGATATCGGCACACATTTTTTAATGTCAGGTCTTTTTTTATACAAACGAAATCAGTGTAGTGAGTAACAATTTATAAAAAGATATGTTTTTTTTTATTATATACATCAAGATATTCTTTAAAATTATATGAATATGACTTTCGTATTTCTCTGCGTATGTTATTTAACAGCTGATCAAACTCCGTTTATGTTCCTTGAGTATCGTGTATTTCCGTTTAAATAGATTTTTGGAAAATACTCTGTTCTATTTGAAGACACGCCACAAAAAACTTTATTCTGTAGTGTGTACTTATTACGCTGTTAAATATGTATCTGCGTGAGGTTTTTTGTTTTCTTCTTGTCTCAATTGAAAATAATGTCTTTTTTTTTACAAAAAACTTAAATAAAGTCGCTGTTTTCAAGAATATTTTGACATTTTGTCCTTTGTCTTAATCTGTGACAATTCGTCACTTACCTCAAATAAACCACCTAATAGTGATGATAGGAATGATCTCCCACTGATGTCAATAGAGCTTCGCTTTGTCTTTTTCGTTTTTGATCGAAAGGCGTAAACAAAATTACGAAATAATGAAATATTGCATTGCACTTTGGATACNATCAACAATAATATTTTAGATGAAATTTCAACCAAAAACATATTTCTATCTTATGTTCTATCGGCATGGTGTAAAGTTACTCATAATTTAGAAACCAAAATAAACAGTTAAACCATTTTATAGAGCAATAAAGAAATAACCACCAACATCAAGACGTTTTTCTACAAAAATTGGTTTGAACGAAACATAAAATATGTAGATCAATTGTACGACTACAGGATAAACGACTTCTATTCTTTTGATAATTTATGCTACATATTCGGATAACCTTCAAGTAATTATCTGATGTACTACACATTTGTCAAAAGTATACCCATACATTTTAAAGCTGTAACAAATACAAATAACTCACCAAATACTCAAACAACATTCATAGAAAACATAATTGCAAAAAAAGCAAAAACGAACAAAATATTTTACGCACTTCAATTAAAGATTTGAGCTCATTTTGTGGAAAGAAAACATTTGTGTGTTTTTTTTCCAATAATTTTGGTAAAAAGTATACATTTTATTTCAACAGCATAGGCGTTGTTATTGTTATTGAATTCTTTAAAGAACACTTTACATAAACATAATTATTGCCAAAAAGTACTTCTAGTTTGGTCATTCACACCTCATTAAATGTCAGAAACTTAGAAATAATATGTTTGTACACTTTCATCAAATAATGAATCATTCAAATATGGCGTTTTTTCCCAAACTAGAGGGAAAGAGCCCTTGACTATAGTGACTTAGGATTATTTGAATCCGCTTAAACACAAATATGGGCTTTAGTAGAGTTTATACAATCAGCAAAAAAGTACAAATCTAGAACAATTATACCTAGCAGGTAGATTAAGAGATAATTTTTGAAGGTATGGGCAATTGTTGATTACAACCATGTGGAATAAGCTCACATTAACGTGTAGCACACATTTTAAGACATGTGGTGGTTATGTAACTTAATTAAATGTTTTGCATCTTTTTTTTACGGACAACACACGTGAATTGAAAAAAAAACGTATATTTATGTTTAAATGTCTTACTTACCTATGAATTTGTATATTCCGTACAGATGTAAAATAATGTATTTTTTATTGCTTACGAATCAATGTCACGCAAAACAAAAACATACGCATGTGAAAAATGCAGGGCAAAAATCAATAGACCTTAAGATAAGTTGATAAGCTTAGGAAAATGACATGTGATCATCTAAGAATCGTTTCTGTCAAGGTCTTTTGTAAATATTGTTTTGGTAATATTTCATGTGTGTACTCGATATATTTTATAAGAGTTATACATGTCTTGTAGGTTTACCAGTTTTACATTACAATTCTTACAAATGAGCATATAATTTGCATAAGCTGGACCTGCCAGGGAGTATGCTCAAACTAAAATTCAAGTTAAGATATAGATGACTTTAAAAGTATCATAAGTCTAAAGCCTCAATGCGAGACGCTTGGTTAGTCTCAGGCGCATAATGAACCTTAATAATAGTATTAACCTTTTAAAGTTAAAACAAACACACATTTTGAGTCTCAAGTCTTTCTTTTAAATGCATTTTAAAAAGTTCGTGTTAACAAGTAAAATAACATGTAAAAAGTATACTCACATAATTATAATAATCGGATGTTTTCAGAAAACAATAATCTAATACATGCTCAATTTCACTTTCGAAACAACCAAACGAATATAGGCTAGTATATGAAAACCATTAAAATGCAGCCATTGTCCAGAGGTTTATTCGAGGCCCATTGTTACAAAATGTGCATGCCTCTTAAATCCTTTACATGCGAAGTAAATAAATCACCCGTCAAGTAAGTATTCATTAAACCCACTCTTGTTCCGATTGGTTGAACAGGTTTGTGCTTTTTTAGCAACATGCATGTCACGGTATATCTGAAATCAAATCAATTAGTTTAATTCATGCGTATGACTTGATGATCACGCGGCCTTTACTTCTTCCCGCTTTACAATTCGACAATTCTTTACCCATAATAAGCAAGCCTTTCAAATCATGTCTTCGCAGTTCAAAGGGTAGAACATGTCAATGCGACTGCTGAACTCGCCTCGCGAACGTAACGAGATTGTGTAAAATCGCCAACAAGCCACAGCTTGCATATAGCCTCTGCTTCGGCCTTCCTGAGTATTTTATTATTCAGTTCTTTTATACCATTATTAAACATGAATATAATTTCCATAATGTGGAGTTTAAAGATAATGCATTAACTTTCGGTTTGATTCGAGTATTCTACAGGTGATTCGACTGATTTGTACTTTTCATTAATCAGGGTCTCGATAGAATGTCCAGTTTGATCTGTTACATACGTCTGCAGTGTTTTGTCTACAGGCATATACATAAGTGTATCTTTCGAGATAACGGAAGAAAATGTTCGAGATGTTTCGAAAAAGCTCTCTATGAAGGACCTGTATTTAACTAAGAAGTCACGTTCAAATTGCCCCCATACCTCTGCACCTATCAGGCTTTTCAGCAATGCAGTTAATTCTCTGAAACAGTTGCATCTCCTAGAGTAGTAACAGTTTCTGTATAAAGTTCAAAAATGGTGTTTTCTTCTGCATATTCTAAAATTGATATGTTTGTTTTTAATTTATCGAATTGAACTAGCAATAATTAAGATCTCATGACTATTCCTCTATTGTCGCCATAACGACAAATGTTGAAGGCTGCCTCCGTATCCGTGACAACCAGAAGTCTTATTAGAATCACCCAGCACTCTCTGCCGCAGTAGTTACAAGCATACGCAAGGAAGGCGACCAACGGCCAGGTATGAACACAACTCAGCGCCCCACATGCACATGTCGAATATGTTTAATTGATGCTACTACATGGGGTTTATTTCCAAATCCAAATAAGTCCATTATTTGATCGAAATATACTTATTCATCACACGAAATCATGTCCGTATAGGTCTTACAGTTTTAATTATATTTAGTTGTGCTTCATTTGTGTCAACAATAAACACATTATTTCACTTAAACTGTTGAATTTTACCAACAATTACCCATAGATCTCTAAAACAAATTGTTGGAATTGCTGTATATGCATTTACCGTCAACTGATACAAAGTTAACAAAGAGACAATGTGTGCTTATATACAATGATAGGCAATTATTGATATATTTCGCGAATATGTAAGTGTCAGGGGAAACAACCCAAGCAGTAAACGTCGGTAATCAAAACGTTGATGACAGAACAACTGTGGGCGACAAATAACATATACGTTTGAATGTGAATATGTACGCGCGCATTTTGCCTAAAAGGAATATGAAGTATTGCGTATGTGAAATAAGTTCAGTTCAGTAATCCGCCTTTAAACTGTATAACCTCCATGCGGGATTCGACGTTCACTAACGAACAAAGTTTATGATTTAAATATCTAATATAAACATAGTTTAAAAACATTGTAGTTAATAATTCGATCTTCAACGAACTAGAATTATCAATGAAGCGAAGTAGGAAACAGTGTGTGAAGAAATTATAATCTATACTCAGCCAAAAGTAGATCACACTGATTAAAAAGAAGTGACGTATTTTCTATTAATATAATGTTAGATCAGGTAATACGTGGTGTTAATTTGCTTTACGTTTAAAATTGTTACCTTTATTTGCATGTAATTTGTTTGCCTATAATTCAGAATACGAATCGAAAACAAGCATTATAAAGACATTGGAAAAATTAGCCCGGATGGCGCTTACATTTAGAAGTATTCAATGACATCAGCAATGTGGGTTCCCATAAGCAAAGTGTGTGTGACATGACCGGTATCTATGAAAGGATACATTCGACTGAAGTGTTCGGTCATCAACAATGAAACAGAACAAATAGATGCGTAATTATTGTGCAGAAGCACATTTGCCATTTTAAAGAATCGAACTTGAAATAAATCATTTTATAAACATATAAACTATATGAGCATCTATACATTTAACTAACTAAAAATTAATTAAATCAGTCTTGATTTATTTTGGCTGGTTTATATAAAAAAAAATCTATTCAGATTTAAAAGTATTGAATCATTGCGTGTATATTAAAGAAGAAACCGGTTCAGGTCTAATGACCCAAAACCCGTCTGCTTGGTTACACCTGTCAGTTTTCGAATAAAAACCCGTGGTTCGACACATGCCTCAAATAGTTATTCAGTACAGTTATTTTGATATGTTTTGGTGTCTATATAGAAGTAAATATGTCATAAACAAGAACGAAATACCGGTATGTATATTGCGGTTTTCCTTTTTTTTATACTGTTAACTAGTGGTTTATAGCTACCAACCTTTGTTCACACAGTAATGCAAACAAGTTTCAGATTTTGTGCCGGCAACAACCAGTGTTCTAATTCTTCGGTGAATATTTTGAGCATCAACGTATAATTTTTGTTAAACAATCTGTATATTTCAAAGGGTCTTACAATTATCTTTCCAATTTATAGTGACTCATTTGAAAGTACCTCGGTGATCGTGAAAATAAACATCAAAGATTGAATATTTTATTATATAAATGCAGATATATACTTACGTTTATGAAACCATCTTTAAATTATCTTAGCTAAAGGTTTTCTAAAGCTTACCCTCTTTAAATAAATGTGGAAACCTTAACAAACATTGGTCACTAAAAGCAATAAAGAACACGAGAATTTATTCATTTGTCACTTAAAGCAAAAACACGCTAATGAAGTGAATCTAAGTAGCATAAATACTTTTTTAAGTGTGTTAAAATGATAAAGGACAAAGGCAACTTTTAAACAATCAGGTTTGCTGAAGATCAAATTAACAACATAGTCCAGCAATCTAAATCTAATCTAAATATCAAGTTGATACTGAACACAATTTGTTTATAAAACAAAATATATATTCAAATGCAAAGAGATATTGGAATATGTTAAAAGGATCAGTTAAGGCAATTAAATCAAGCACATTGCATGCAGATGACTTTGTAAGATATTTTAAATCAATAAATAATCCAAATTCAGACTTCTATCAACCAGACGAAGACATCGTTTATTTTAATGAGCGATATTTGAATGACGAAATACACGTTCTGTTTGAAGAGTTAAATATTGAGATTACAAATGAAGAAATTAAAAAGCATGCATTTGTTAAAAAACTGGTAAGTCGGCAGGTCCGAATTATGTACAAAATGAGTTTTTAAAACATGGTGTTTCCGAAAATCACTTTTTGGAGGTTGTGTTTGTACTTTTTTTATAAAATGTTCAACTTACGTTATTTCCCAGAGGCATGGAGCGAAGGGTTAATTGTTCCTATACATAAGAAATCAGACGATACGGCCAAGTACAGAGGAATAACATTGTTAAGCACTATAGGACAATTATTTAGTAAAATAATTAACAATCGATGAAGTGTTTGGAGGGACAAATATAATGTTTACATAGAAGCCTAAGCCGGATTTTTGAAAAGCATGGGAACAGTTGATAATATATTCGTCTTGCAAGGTATAATTACTCATATTTTAAATCAAAAGAAGAAACTGTATATTTATTGATTTAACAAAGGCATTTGATTTTGTTGTGAGAGATATTATATGGAACAAACTAATAAAACTAGGCATAAGAGGTAACATTTTGAACATAGTAAGATCAATGTATAATGTGTTTAAATCAAAAATAAAATATAATTACGAAATCAGTCATGAATCGTCCACATGTTTTTAGGAGTAAGGCGAGGGGAATCATGATCACCTGTTTTTATTTTCAATGTATCTATACGACATCGAGGAACACTTTACTCTAAAAAAAATTGAAGGCGTTGATCTTGACATTTTAAAATTATTTGTATTGTTGAATTCTGACGACATTGTTCCCTTTGCGGAATCGGAAGTTGGTCTACAAAATGGATAAGATTTATTAGATGAGTATTGTGCGAAATGGAAACTCTATGTAAATATCAATAAACAAAGAAAATGATTTTTAAAATGGTGGACAAAATAGGAAACATTTGAAGTTTACATATCAAGGAAATGAGCTAGAAATTGTTAATAAATGTACATATCTTGGAGTAGTATTCACAACGGGGGATCCTTTTCAGCAACATATGATGCGCTTTTAGGNTTATCACCTGTTTTTATTTTCAATGTATCTAAACGACATCGAGGAACACTTTACTCTAAACAAATTTGAAGGCGTTGATCTTGACATTTTAAAATTATTTGTATTGTTGCATTCTGACGACATTGTTCCCTTTGCGGAATCGGAAGTTGGTCTACAAAATGGATTAGATTTATTAGATGAGTATTGTGCGAAATGGAAACTCTATGTAAATATCAATAAACAAAGAAAATAGTTTGTAAAAAGGTGGACAAAATAGGAAACATTTGAAGTTTACATATCAAGAAAATGAGCTAGAAATTGTTAATAAATGTACATATCTTGGAGTAGTATTCACAACGGGGGATCCTTTTCAGCAAAATATGATGCGCTTTTAGTGCAGGCCCTTTAAGCACTTTTAAAGTTAAAATCAAATTTGGTGAAATTTACAAATATCTCAGTTAGCCATAGTCTCTAATTATTCGACAAGCTAATTGAACCAATTTTAAATTATGGCTGTGAAGTTTGGGGATTAAACAATAGCATCCAAATTGAAAGAATACACCTACGTTATTGTAAACAGGTGCTAAGTGTCCGATCTCAAACCCAAAATAATTTCATTTACGGGGAACTTGGGCGTAACCCCCTTATAAATAAACGGATTGTTTATGTTTTAAAATATGTGTTAAAAATATAAAAATCTGATGATGTTAAATATTATAAAATTGTTTATAATATGTTATAACATGATCTTGAACTAAATCTCGAAAACAATTCGTGGGTAAAATATGTTTAACATTTATTAAACACACTAGGGTTCGGTGAGGCAATTTTTTTTAGGGAGTAGAAAACGTTAATCGTTTTATATCCGTTGTTGAAAAACGCATATCTGCTATATAACCGAGTAACAAAAAACGACAAGGGGTAAAAACTACTGCATTTACGGATTTCAGCCTTATCTCAAAGTTGTTAATCTTTCAAAATTTAGATTCGGGTTTACGCGTTTAAGAGTATCTGCTCACAAAATTGAAGTCGAAGCAGGAATGTTCGATGATAGACAAACTTACCATGGCAACTGGTAAGGTGATAGCCTATGATTTTACTACAGGTGGAGAAATGACTGGTTTAGGCTCCTATGTAGACAAGTTCGCATACTATCGCTTGGTCTTGCGTCAAACATGAGCGTTGCATATTAAACTGTTTCGAAACACTCATTGTTCATTTGTAAAAAGCTCCCTTCAATGTTTGTACTTTATCAAAAGAACGTTGAGCATTACATGTGTTTATTTGACATATTTATAAAGAACTTGGATATTGTAATTGGTTCGGACCCGTTTGATATTACGGTAAGAGAACTTTAACTTAGCATAGTTGCGATAAACTGTGTACAACAATAATTATACAATTTGAATAGTTGTATAACCTTGTTTCGCCAAACAGTTAACATGCACTTAAAAAGCAACAACACTGCATTAATCGTTTTTATGTACATGTATATTATACCGATCAAAATAGAAATACATCGCGTTGAACTCGGTAAATTAAAACCTTTTCAGCAATAGATTTTGTAAGCTACAATGGTGATGCAGCCGGTCAATCGAATAAATTGGCATATGCATTAGTTGATATCCATTAGTAAGAACGATGTGTTTTTGAAACTAGACATCATAAAATGGAAATCATACAACAGGAAACGTTTCTTCAATTAAACGAAAGCCAATATAATTCATAAGTACTAATTGCATTTTGAAATGCAATAACACAATCTTCCTTATGACATATTAAATATATAAAATGTTTTTGTGACAGTTGCTTTTTTAGTAGCATGGATATTTCGTTTATTTTATTTTTTTACAGGAATGCTGCTAACCCAAATTGTGCTTGTTGATGAAGTTAATAACGTGAATAATTAAAAGAAATCACAAAAAAGTCAAAAAATGCNCGAATTTTCTTTTATCAGATATATTGGTATGCTAGTTACTCGGGAGGAAAGGATCGAATTTAAACTTTGTGGTTAAGAGATCGAAAGGCAAGGTCACAGGTGCTTGTTACATGACACGTGTTAACTCCAAAAAATAATTTTGGTTCTTCATTAGACCATTTTGAACTTCTTTCATAAAAATATCAGATGTCGAAGTTTAATGGGCTTGTTACCTGAAATTTTTTCTATACAATATCTTGAGAAAGCTTTAATTTATGTTCATACACATAAGTTTGCTGAGTAGTCTTTAGAGATGAAAGATCCATATTGAGTTTAAGAGATCAAAGGTCAATGTCACATCAGCATGAAATATTAAATAAAAAATCGGGAAACATGATCATATAGATGGCATCGCTGCAACCCGAGAGATAAATATGTGTTTCTTTCAATATCTATAGTTTGAACATTTTAAACATAACATTTCATTTTTAAAAAGCTACACTTAAGTATGATGTTTATTCCAATAACAGTGAATTGTTTGAATATATAACAGAAATAGTATACACATTAAATGTTATCATATTTTGCAATTAAATTCATGTTATCTTTAAAAACCCGATTATAACATTTTATACATAAAAGTTACCATTGATTCGCCAGATACGTAAATATCACATGACATACATTCTATTTTATTTATTTTTTCATTTATATAGCACCGTTTAAAAATAAAACAACAATTCTTGGTATAAAATACAACTTAAACAACATTAAATACTTATGTTTAGTTTCATGAAATTGTAAATGATATATTTCTGTCAATTTAAACACATTTGTTTGCATGTGTGAGCATTCAACATACATATCAATTGAGGAATAAAATAGGGTTTTGATTTAACGAAACACATTAACACACAAACTCACACATTGATCGATCACACTGTCTTCAATTTTAATGAAAACCCTTTCAATTGAATATACTGATAATTTCATACTCATATTGTTAGAATGAAGCACTCAATAAAAGGTAAACATATACATTATTGTGCGTACTTACTATCATTTAATATAAGTCTTATAAGCATGCAATACACATTATTTGATAAAAACGAAAAATGGCCAAAACAAAACAAAGCTTCAGCAAAAAGGAACAGGATGCAAACGAATAAAATACAACTAGGGCCAAACTAAGTGGTAAACTAAATTTGCCAACCAATTGTTTTCATTAGCCTTAAGTCAAAATCTTAAGAATATTCTATAAACTCTGGATTGTTCTAAAACGACTTGAAAATCATGCTAACACAGTCAATGCTTACAATGACGTTATTCTTTGTTTTGAACAATGTGTTAATGCCATACGAAGCATGTTTCAGCCTGTATATAATCAAACTCAGAAATATATTTCTTAGTTTTCTTTGTTCTTATATCTTAGAATGTGCTGGTGAATACGGGCCTAGAAATAAGAATTGCAAAACTTAAGCATATAACACATGCAATACATTAGGGTACGACTAACTTTGTACAAGAAGAAAACACAAATATTTGTAAAAGAAACACGCATTTACAGATCATATGTAATGGTGTGACAGAAAAGGGTTTTATGGCAACGAAAATAACAGGCCTAAGGAAGTATCAAAATGATACTTAAATTACGAATCTATATTTAATTCTTACATATTTGTAAAAACAAGGTGCATATCTTTATCATTGAAACACAATTTATGCATTCATCATTTTTAATACAGGTTTTGTTTATTTCAAAGTTTCTTGTTTTCATTGTATGTATTTTGCTTTACGTCTGTAATCATAGATTGCTTTTGCTTTTCTCCGTATGCAGTACATCCAATATTAAAACGATTATCTGCACTGGCAGTATGCAACATTAATATTAATAACTACCTTTGACTATTTACAATTCAAATGTAATGACAATCACAGAAACACGTTATGTTCGAACAAAAAATAATGACAACAAAAACTGACGCCGTTTCACAGGTTTGAGTCCGGAATCGTTGACAGTCGTTTCAATTGCAATCAATTTGATGAGTTGTCGTTCCTGCTTTTTTAATTTACATACAAATGACGGACATTTCTTAAGCAAAAAAGATAATGTACAAAAAATAATGTCATTCAATTTTCCCATAAAATATAAATACCATATTTTGAAACAGTACCATATATGTCCATACATAGTTTAAAAAATAATACTATTTCTGTGTAGATTATGCAATTTCAATTATGTTTATACCATTTGCTCAAATTGAATCAGTTCGCTGATTAAAATAACATGTCGTATTGATTGAAAACGGGAATTTCGTTTGACTGGGATCATCATGTGACTTAACTTTAAAAGCGTAATAGTTTTTATTTGTTCAGCTAAAATAAATATAGGCTGAAATGGTCATTAAAATTGCGCCCAGACCATAGTTAATCAATTACAGTTCGAATAATTCTGCAGTAGTCTAAAAACGAAACAATGTAAAAATATTCCATTTCGATGGTAGGTAGCAGAAACAAATTTATTGAAATTGTATTACCTGTATTATACTTATCATGCATTCATTATCTGGGTTTTATTGCTAACCAATAACGTTGTTACATTATAAACATATACATTCATGTTATTTTATTAAAACAAATCAGACAAAATAGTTGTTTAGCATGTTCCCTCAGTAGTACACAATTATTTGCATTAACATAGTTTAAATAGAAGAGAAAAGTTGTGCATAATAGTATTTATTGCAGTGTTTAAAAGTTAAACAAATAAGTGAGGTTTCCCAGTAACTAAAAGGAATGCATAAACATGTCGTTGTATGCCTGGTTATTAAACAATATGGGTAAAATAACCCGTTGGTAAATTCACATACATCTAATAACGGGCAATAAAAACAATCAAGGACAATTGTTGCTGCAGAAATTTCAATTTAGATTTTAAAAATACCTTTGAGCAATCGAGCGCCGCTGACTTGGTAACCTCGCTACAATGCCCAAGGTTTGTGTTATTGACTTGGCAATCCGCGATGATAACAATAATTTGCGCCGCTGATTTGGTATCCCGCAATGACGAACATGGTGTGCGCTGCGCTGCTGACTTGATAACCTGCGATGACGACCATGGTTTACGCAGCTGACCTAATAACCCGCGATGAAGAACATGGTGTGCGCTGATGACTTGATAACCCGCGATGACGACGAAGGTTTTCGAAGCTGACTTGATTACCCGCGATGACGAACATGGTGTGCGTTGATGACTTGATAACCCGCGATGATGACCATGGTGTACGCTACTGACTTGATAACCCGCGATGATGACAATTGTGTACGCTACTGACTTTATAACCCGCGATGACGACCATGGTGTGCGCTGCTGACTTGATAACCCGCGATGATGACAATGGTGTACGCTACTGACTTGATAACCCGCGATGACGACAATTGTGTATGCTATAGACTTTATAACCCGCGATGACGAATATGGTGTGCGTTGATGACTTCATAACCCGCGATGACGACCATGGTTAACGCTGATGACTTGATAACCCGCGATGACGACCATGGTGCACGCTACTAATTTGATAACCGCGATGGCGACAATTGTGTACGCTACTGAATTTATAACCCGCGATGACGACCATGGTGTGCGCTGCTGACTTGATAACCCGCGATGACGAATATTGTTTGCTGATTTGGCAATCTGTAATGACAACCATGATTTTTGCTGGTGTTTTAGTAACCCCCGATGGTGACCATTACACTGCTGACTTGGTATACCTTGTTGTGAACATGTTTGAAACTCATATTTGACATCCCTTGAGGACGACTATTGTTTACGCTGCTGACCTGGTTATCTGCGACGATGACAGTTGTTTTCGCCTCGTTCCGTGTTACCCGCGATGATCGCAATTATCCAGGCTGCTTACTTGGTTTGCCGTTGTGTCGACCATGCTTTGCGATGCTAACTTTTAAACTACGATAGGGACCACTGTATGCGCTGCTCACTTTGTAGCGATGATAACGATCGTTGTTACTTGGTAACCGGTATTAACGACCACCGTTTGCATTGTAGACTTAGTAATCCGCCGTGATGAAGATCCGCAATACTACCATCGTTTGCTGTCTTGTTAACACGCAATGACGACTATGTTTTGCGCTGCTGATTTGGTACGCGTGATGATGACCATTGATTGTGTTGACTTGGTATTGCGCAATTACGACCATGGATTGAGATTTTGTTCTGCTTACAAGGTACCTCACTTTGGAAATCATTTTGTGCTTCTTTGTGTTTGTGCTTCTTCTTATATAACCTGCGATGAAGAACAAGGTTTGCGCTGCTTATTTGGTATCCCGCGATAAATACCGTGGTTTGAGCTGCAAACAGGTTATCCCTCGTTGACGACAATGGTTCGCACCGCTGACATGGTATCCCGCGATCATGACCATAGTTTGCGCTGTAAACCGAGTATTCCGAGATAATCACCAAGGTTTGCGCTGCTGACTTGGTATCCCGCGATGGCGGCCATTTTTTGCGCTGCTGACTTGGTATCGCGTGATAATAACCTTTGTGCGCGCTGTTGATTTGGTATCCCGCGATGACAACTATTGTTTGCGCTGCTGACTTGGTATCCCGCGATGGGGGCCATTGTTTGCGCTGCTGACTTGGTATCGCGTGATAATGACTATGGTTTGCGCTGCAAACATGATAATCCGAGATAATTACCTTGGTGTGCGCTGTTGATTTGGTATCCCGCGATGACTTCTATTGTTTGCGCTGCTGACTTGGTATCCCGCGATCGCGACCATTGTTTGCGCTGCTCACTTGGTATCGCGGGATAATGTCTATGGTTTGCGCTGCAAAATGATATCCCGAGATAAGGACATTAGTGTGCGCTCTTGATTTGGTATCCCGCGATAATTGCCGATTTAACTCAACTGTTTAACATTCAGATTTTGCAATACGGAAATAATTTTACGACCATGGATTGAGTGTTTGACGACCATATTTTGTTCTGATGACAAGGTATCTCACTATGGAAATCATTTTGGTTTGTGCTTCTTCTTTTAGAACCTTCTATTACGAACATGGTTTGCGCTGCATATTTGGTATCTGCCGATAATGACCGTGGTTGGAGACAACCCGGTTTGAGCTGCAAATCCCGCGATTATCACCATGGCTTGCGCTGCTGTAACGCGATGGTCACCATTACCACCTGCTGACTTTGTATTCCGATATAATGACCATGGATTGCGCTGCAAACAAGAAATCCAGCGATTATGACCATGGTTTGCGCTGCTGACTTGGTATTCCGCTATTATGACCATGGTTTGCGACTCGGACTTGGTATCCCGCGATGACAACCATGGTTTGCTCTGCTGACTTTGTATTTCGCGATTATTACCATGGTGTGCGCTGTTGACTTAGTATCTCTCAATGACAACCATTGTTTGCGCTGCTGACTTGATATCCAGCGATTATGACCATGGTTTGCGCTGCTGACTTGGTATTCCGCTATTATGACCATGACTTGCGACTCGGACTTTGTATTCCGCTTTAGTGGCATTGGATTGCGCTGCAAACAAGATATCCCGCGATGGTGGCCATGGTTTGCGCTGCTGACTTGGTATCCCACGATGACGACCATGGTTTGAGCTGCAAACATGTATCCCGCGATGACGACCTTAGTTCTTACTACTGACTTGTCAGCCCGCGACGATGACCATGGTTTGCGACCATTTCTTGCACTGCTGACTTGGTAACCCGCAATGACGAATATTGTGTGCGCTGCTGAATTAGTAACCGGCACTGACGACCATTAATTGTGCTTCTCATGCGGTTTCTTGTGATAATGAATATTGTTTGCGATGCTGACTTGTTATCCCGCAATGGCGACCACGGTTTGTGATGCTGACTTAGTAAACCACGATGACGACCAATATTTGGTGAACAACAATGATCACTATGGATTTCGCTGGCGAGAAGGTATGTCGCGCTATCGTCAATTTGTTAAAACTCGATGACGACGATGGTTTGCGCTGCTGACTTGGAAAACCACGATTTATTGTGCCTTTTTTTTGCAGTTACCCGCGGTGAAGACAATTGTTTGCGATACTTGGTAGCCGGCGATAACGATCGTTATTGCTCTATTGACTTAGTAACTCATCATTACGACCACCGTTTGCGCTGCTGATTTGTAATCCGTAACGACGACAACTGCGCTGATCTGGTGGTAACACGCGTTGACAACCATGTTTCTGAACAGGTAACCAGCGACAGCGACCATTTTTTTTAAATGCTGCTGTTTGCGCTGCTGACTTGGTAACAAGTGATAACGGCCATGGTGTGCGCGGATGAGTAGTTTATCCGCAATGACGACTATTGTATGCTGACTTGTTAACCTGCAATGACGAAAATGGTTTGGGTTGCTCAGGTTGGAAAACTCGATATAGACCATTATTTGCTCTGCTAATTCAGTTTCGCGTCATGTAGACCATTTTTTTATGACATGGTAAAGCGCAATTACGTCCATGAATTGAGATTTTGACTTGGAATGAAGCGATGAGAACCATTGTTTCGCTGCTTACTTTATATCTTGCGCTAATGCCATGCGTGTACGACTCTGACTTGGTATACCGCGTTGGTGGCCTTTGTTTACGCTGATTTTCGCTGCTTACCCGCAATTACCCCAATTTTTGTCCTTGCTGACTTGGTTACCCAAAAAGATGACAATCGATTTCGCTGCTTACTTGGTAGCCCGCGACGATGGCCATTGTTTGCTGAATGAAAACCCTAGATTACGCCCATGGTTTAAGCTTCTAGATTGTTAACCATGGTGTGATTTGCTGACTTGGTAATTCTTTGCGCTGCTGACGAGACGACCGATAAATCATTCGTTTCTAGGTATGTTAACCAGGATGATGACCATAGTTTAAACCATTATGCGCACACAGGTAATTTAAATAAAGTACACGTGTTGTTTTTTTAAATAAATGATGCATTATTATTGGGAAATGGTTTACCATGCTCAATGTTCTGTGTGTCAAATTTAAGTATGACAATCTTGTTAAATGTACACACGTAAGGCTTTTATATTAAATCATAATACATGTTTATTCTTACAGCGTGAGAATCACCTTAGATGTTGCATATGTATAATAATAACGTTAAGTATATTTACGTCTTAGTAATTGATAAATGTGACTTGACTAAAACGCCTTAATTTTCAAAATTAAAACTTCGGTAAAATGAAGCAAATCTTCATCCAAGTATCTTAACAGTTCCGGCTAAAACTTCTTCTAATAGCAATAACACAAAATTGACAGAAAGATCTAATGAAGAGAGCGTGATCAACAAGCTGCGCAGCCACTCAGATGAGCATTCGACTTCCTGTAGACTTATACACTGCAATGAAGCAGGCAGATTGAGATCACAACGACCCGTATAGGTCCCCCGCAAAATGAGCTTTGTTAGCTTGTTGAGCGTGTGAAGAATATCTGATGCCAATGCGGTACAATCAGCCGTTCTCAGGTCCAGGATCCCTATACTTGTTTCACGTAATAGTTCAAACAGTTGTTGACTGCCATTTTGCACTAATATACCAATATTGGACAGGTCATGTGACAGTATTTCAGATCGCACGTCTGATACATGCGAATGTGTTTCGTCTCCAAGGGTTTCTTCACTTGCCTGCAGTACAACATCCCACAGCTCACACTTGACAGGATGATCTAATGAAGAGAGCGTGGTCAACAAGCTGCACAGCCACTCAGATAAGCATTCGACTTCCTGTAGACTTAAACACTGCAGTGAAGCAGGCAGATTGAGATCACAACGACTCGTATAGGTCCCCCTCAAATAGAGCTCTGTAAGCTTGTTGAGCGTGGGAAGAATCTCTGATGCTAATGCGGTACAATCAGCCGTTTCCAGGTCTAGGATCCCTATACTTGTTTCACGTAATAGTTTAAAAAGTTGTTGACTGCCATTTTGCACTAATATCTCAATATTGGACAGGTCATGTGACAGTATTTCAGATCGCAANAGTTACCCGCGGTGAAGACAACTGTTTGCGATGCTGACTTGGTAGCCGGCAATAACGATTGTTAATTGCTCTGTTGACTTAGTAACTCATTATTACGACCACCGTTTGCGCTGCTGATTTGGTAATCCGCCGTGACGACAATTGCGCAGATTTGGTGGTAACACGCGTTGACAACCATGGTTCTGAACAGGTAACCAGCGACAGCGACCATTTTTTGAAATGCTGCTGTTTGCGCTGCTGACTTGGTAACAATTGATAACGGCCATGGTGTGCGCGGATGATAAGGTAATCCGCAATGACGTCTTTTGTATGCTGACTTGTTAACCTGCAGTGACGAAAATGGTTTGGGCTGCCCAGGTGGGAAAATTCGATGTAAACCATTATTTGCTCTGCTTATTTGGTTTCGCGTCATGTATACCATTTTGTTATGACTTGGTTAAGCGCAATTACGTCCATGAATTGAGATTTTGACTTGGAATGAAGCGATGAGAACCATTGTTTTGCTCCTTACTTTATATCTTGCGCTAATGCCATGCGTTTGCGACTCTGACTTGGTATACCGCGTTGGTGGCCTTTGTTTGCGCTGATTTTCGCTGCTTACCCGCAATTACCCCAATTGTTGTCCTTGCTGACTTGTTTACCCAAAAAGATGTCAATCGATTTCGCTGCTTACTTGGTAGCCCGCGACGATGGCCATTGTTTGCGCAGCTGAATGAAAATCCTAGATTACGCCCATGGTTTAAGCTTCTTGATTGTTAACCCGCGAGATGACCATGGTGTGATTTGCTGACTTGGTCATTCTTTGCGCTGCTGACCTGACGACCGATAACTCCTTCGCTCCTAGGTATGTTAACCAGGATGATGACCATAGTTTAAAGCATGATGCGCACACAGGTAATTTAAATAAAGTACACGTGTTTTGTTTTTTTTTTTAAATAAAGGATGCATTATTATTGGGAAATGGTTTACCATGCACAATGTTCTGTGTGTCAAATTTAAGAATGACAACCTTGTTTAATGTACACATGTAAGGCTTTTATATTAAGTCATTATACATGTTAATTCTTACAGCACCTACATCTATACCTTAGATGTAGCATATGTATAATAAAAACGTTACGTATATTTTCGTGTTAGTAATTGATAAATGTGACTTGACTAAAACGCCTTAATTTTCAAAATTAAAACTTCGGTAAAATGAAGCAAATCTTCATCCAAGTATCTTAACAGTTCGGGTTAAAACTTCTTCTAATAGCAATAACACGAACATCTACATTCAAGTCGAGTTCTTTAAACATAAACTGTATAAATAGAAAATAATATTTACCCAATATAGTATAGATGTTTGGGTCCTTTTTGAGGTAACTAGAAAAAACACCGTTTGTGAATTATATACATAGCTGTTGGCCAATTGCATTATGATTGTTTCTTTTCTTTTGCTTAAGAAACGTATACAAAACAATACAAGAAACAATTTTGAAAGGCCCTTCTTGGATTTGATTTACGACCTCTCATTAAGATAATTTTCAGACGAAATTTTCAGACGAAACTTACAGTAGTAAATTCAATGTTTCGAATCAAAATATTTTTGCGGATCATCGGACAAGGGTTTTTTCATCATCATCATCATCGCCAACGTCAGCAGTAGCAGAGAGTGTACATAAGCAGCGCAGCGAAAAGTACACTGTTTTCCCACAATTTTCAACTGTTTAACATTAACTGACTTCATTTTACAATAGTCTTGCTTAAACCTCGTATATTCATCTTCATTCTTTTGCACACGTAAAAACAGTTTACACAGAACATCATGTTTTGTAGTAGAAATATTGTTTACACAATATTGTAGTGATGATTGGGGCAATGTTTTATAACATATAAAAACATACCTTATACATTCTGACAGCTTGATCTACATATCATACTTTTTCAAACCAATCGTTAGCTGCTGCAAGTGGTTGAGAAGAGTGAGTGTCTGTGACAGCAAGTCGGCTTGTTCTATATGCGTTATGTTCAGACCTAAACATTTGACAAAATAGCAACTCGCATGGGCGGTTCGGAGTCTTTCTCACTCGTCTCTCGCCTCTGTCCAAGGACGTTTTAATTTAAGAACATGCACACTGAATAACGTAACGTTGAATCAGCAAGATGATAATATTTCAGATTGTAAGTTCGACACTTGTGTATATGGTTCGTCTCCACGGGTTTCTTCACTCGACTGCAATTTACATGTACAATCTAACAGCTAACACTTGACATAATAATCTAATGAAGAGAGCGTGATCAACAAGCTGCACAGCAACTCGGGTGAACATTCTACCTCTGGAAGATTAAATAAGGTACAATAAGTCGTTCACCTGTCTATGAGCCGTATAATTATATAACGTAATATTTCCTACAGTTCCATACTGCCATTTCTCACTTGTATCTCAATATTGGACAGGTCCGTGGACAATATTTCAGATCGTAAGTCGGATACAGTTGTATGTGATTCATCACCATGGGTGTCCTCAATTGACTGCAATACCACATCCAACAGCTCACATTTGACATGAAGATCTAAAAAAGAAAGCGTGATCAACAAGCTGCAAAGCCACTTGGATGAAAATTCGACTTTCTGCAGACTTACACACTGCACCGGAGCAGGCACATTGAGATCACATCTACCCTTATAGGTCCCTCACAAATAAAGCTTTGTTTAGCGTGTAAAGAATCTCTATGCTAATAATGCACAATCAGCCGTTCTCAGATATAAGATCCCTATTCGTGTATCACGTTATATTTCAAAAAGTTCCTTTCTGCCATTGTTCACTAATAAATCAATATTGGACATATCATGTGACAGTATTTCAGATCGCAAAACCGATACATGTGTATGTGAATCGTCTCCATGGGTTTCTTCACTTGACTGCAATATAACATCCCACAGCTCACATTTTACAAGATGATCTACTAATGAGTTCGTGATCAACAAGCTACACAGCCACTCGGATGAACATTCGACGTTCTTGAGACTTATAAACTCCAATAAAGCAGGCGGCCTAAATTCACATCGACTCGCATAGTTTCTCCACAAATGAAGCTTTGTTAGCTTGATTAGCGTGAGAAGAATCTCTGATGAGGCACAATCAGCCGTACAATTTAAGGATCAGTATACTTGTATCACGTAATATAAAAAACAGTTCCTTACTGTTCACTAACAGTCCAATATTGGACAGGTCATGTGACAGTTTTTCAGATCGCAAGTCCGATACATGTGTATTTGATTTGTCTTCAAAGGTTTCTTCATTTGCTTGCAATACAATATCCCATAGCACACACCTGACAGAATGATTTAATATTTGAAACAGTTCTTTACTTCCAGTTTTCACTACTAACGTAATATTGGATAGGTCATGTGAAGGCATTTCAGATCGCAAGTCCGATACATGGTTATGTATATCGTCTCCACAGGTGTCTGTACTTATCTTCAATACAACAATCAACAGAGTTTGTAGAAGAGAATGCAGAGAGGACAGGTCATGTGACAGTATTTCAGATCGCAAGTCCGAAATATGTGCATTTGATTCGTCTCCAAAGGTTCCTTCATTTGCCTGCAATACTACATCACACAGCACACACCTGACATGATGATTTAATGCAGAGAGCGAGATCAACAAGTTGCACATGCACCCGATTGAAAATTTGACTTTCTGCAGATTAATATACTGCAATGAAGTAGAAGAATTGAGATCACATCGACTCGTATAGGTCCCCAACGAATAAAGCTGTGTTAGCTTGTTCAGCGTGTGAATAATCTCCGATGCTAATGATGCACAATCAGTTGTTGTCAGGTATACTGACTTACTTACTTATTCCTTTTCGCCCCGTTCGGAGCATAGGGCCTTTACCACAGCTCTCCATCTAGTTCGGTCCATGGCCCGGGCTTTCGCTTCTCCCCATGACATCTTTATCTTGCGAAGCTCAATGTCCAGTGTTCTGCGCCAGGAGTTTGTAGACCTACCTCTTCTACTTTGTTCTTTAGGGTTCCAATCCAGGGCTTGCCTTGCTATGTTGGGCTGGGTTCTTCGCAGCGTGTGTCCGATGCATCTCCACTTCTTATGTAGTATTGAGATCGTAACCGGTTGCTGCCCTGTTCTTGCCCATAGGTCCTGGTTTGAAATCTTCTCTGGCCATCTTATCCTTAGGATCTGCCTGAGACATTTGTTAATGAATACTTGCAGACTCTGGTCCAGGCGTCTAGTCCGTTTCCAGGTTTCAGTGCCATAAAGGAGGACTGTCTTGACATTAGTATAAAAGAGCATGATCTTTGTTTTCCAGTGGATGTTCCGGTTGTTCCACACTGGTCTCATTGTCACAAATGCGTGGCGTGCTTTCCCTATGCAGTTGTCAGGTATAGGATCCCAATACTTGTATCGCGTAATACTTGAAACAGTCCTTTACTGCCAGTTTTCACTACTAACGTTGTAAGTTTGATGAGCGTGTGAAGAATCTCTGATGCTAATGAGGCACAACGAGCCGTATACAATTTAAGGATCTGTATACTTGTATCACGTAATATATCAAACAGTTCCTTACTGCCAGTGTTCACTAATTTTTCAATATTGGACAGGTCATGTGACACTATTTCAGTTCGCGAATCCGATACATGTGTGTTTAATTCATCTCCAAAGGTTTCTTCATTTGCTTGCAATACAACATCTCACAGCACACACCTGACAGTATGATTTAATGCAGAGAGCGTGGTCAACAAGCTGCACATTCACTCGGTTGAAAATTGGACTTTCTGCAGACTAATAAACTGTAATGAAGTAGGCAAATTGAGATCACATCGACTCGTATAGGTCATCAACAAATAAAGCTGTGTTAGCTTGTTCAGCGGGTGATTAATCTCCGATGCTAAGGATGCACACTCAGTCAGGTATAGGATCCCAATACGTGTATCACGTAATACTTGAAACAGTTCTTTACTGCCAGTTTTTACTACTAACGTAATATTGGATAGGTCATGTGAAAGCATTTCAGATCGCAAGTCCGATACATGGTTATTTATATCGTCTACACAGGTGTCTGCACTTATCTTCAATACAACAATCAACAGCTCACACCTGACATGATGATCTATCGAAGAAAGCGTGATTAACAAGCTACACAGCCACTCGGATGAACATTCGACTTCCTGCAGACTAATACACTGCAATGAAACCGGCAGATGATTGAGGTCACATCGACCCGTATAGGTCCCCCCAAATTAAGCTGTTTTAGCCTGTTGAGCGTGTGAAATATCTTAGATGCTAATGCAACACTATCAGTCGTTCTCAGGTCTAGGATTCCTATACTTGTATCATGTAATATTTCAAATAGTCCCTTACTGCCAGGTTTCACTATTAGTTAAATATTGTACAAGTCATGTGACAGTATTATAGATCGCAAGTCCGAAACATGTGTATGTGATTCGTCTCCAAAGCTTTCTTCATTTGACTGCAATGTAACATCCCACAGCTCACATAGACATTATGATTTAATGATGAGAGCGTGATCAACAAGCTACACAGCCACTCGGATGAATATTCGACGTTCTTGAGACTTATAAAATCCAATGAATCAGGCAGCCTGAATTTACATCGACCCGTATAGTTTCCCCACAAATGAAGCTTTGTTACCTTGATGAGCGTGTCAAGAATCTTTGATGCTAATGAGGCACAATCAGCCGTATACAATTTAAGGGTCCGTATACTTGTATCACGTAATATTTCAAACAGTTCCTTACTGCCATTGTTCACTAATATTTCAATATTGGACAGGTCATGTGACAGTATTTCAGATCGCGAATCCGATACATGTGTATTTTATTCGTTTCCAAAGGTTTCTTCATTTGCCTGCAATACAACATCCCACACACACCTGATAGGATGATTTAATGCAGAGAGAGTGATCAACAAGCTGCACATCCACTCAGATGAACACTCGCCGTACTTCAGGAAGCTTGAGATCACATCGACCCGTATAGGTCCCCCTCAAATAAAGCTTTGTTAGCATGTTGAGCGTGTGGATAACCTCCGATGCTAACGAGGCACAATCAGTCGTTATAAGGTCTAGGATCCCTATGCTTGTATCACGTTATATTTCAAACAGTTCCTCACTGCCAGTTTGCACTAATAAATAAATATTGGACNGCTATAGTGGCATTGGATTGCGCTGCAAACAAGATATCCCGCGATGGTGGCCATGGTTTGCGCTGCTGACTTGGTATCGCACGATGACGACCATGGTTTGCGCTGCAAACATGTATCCCGCGATGACGACCTTAGTTTTTACTACTTACTTGTCAGCCCGCGACGATGACCATGGTTTGCGACCATTGCTTGCACTTCTGACTTGGTAACCCGCGATGACGAATATTGTGTGCGCTGCTGATTTAGTAACCGGCACTGACGACCATTAATTGTGCCTCTCATGCGGTTTCTTGTGATAATGAATATTGTTTGCGATGCTGACTTGTAATCCCGCAATTGCGACCACGGTTCGCGATGCTGACTTAGTAAACCACGATGACGACCAATATTTGGTGAACAAAGTTGATCACTATAGATTTCGCTGGCGAGCAGGTATGCCGCGCTATCGTCAATTTGTTAAAACTTGATGACGACGATGGTTTGCGCTGCTGACTTGGAAAACCACGATTTATTGTGCCTTTTTTGCAGTTACCCGCGGTGAAGACAATTGTTTGCGATGCTAACTTAGTAGCCGGCGATAACGATCGTTAATTTCTCTGTTGACTTAGTAACTCATCATTGCGACCACCGTTTGCGCTGCTGATTTGATAATCCGCCGTGACGACAATTACGGTGATTTGGTGGTAAAACGCGATGACAACCATGGTTCTGAACAGGTAACCAGCGACAGCGACCATTTTTTGAAATGCTGCTGTTTGCGCTGCTGACTTGGTAACAATTGATAACGACCATGGTGTGCGCGGATGAGTAGGTAATCCGCAATGACGACTAGTGTATGCTGACTTGTTAACCTGCAGTGACGAAAATGGTTTGGGCTGCTAAGGTGGGAAAACTCGATGTAGACCATTATTTGCTCTGCTAATTTGGTTTCGCGTCATGTAGACCATTTTGTTATGACTTGGTAAAGCGCAATTACGACCATGAATTGAGATTTTGACTTGGAATGAAGCGATGAGAACCATTGTTTCGCTGCTTACTTTATATCTTGCGCTAATGCCATGCGTTTGCGACTCTGACTTGGTATACCGCGTTGGTGGCCTTTGTTTGCGCTGATTTTCGCTGTTCACCCGCAATTACCCCAATTTTTGTCCTTGCTGACTTGGTTACCCAAAAAGATGACAATCGATTTCGCTGCTTACTTGGTAGCCCGCGACGATGGCCATTGTTTGCGCAGCTGAATGAAAACCCTAGATTACGCCCATGGTTTAAGCTTCTTGATTGTTTACCCGCGAGATTACCATGGTGTGATTTGCTGACTTCGTCATTCTTTGCGCTGCTGACCTGACGACCGATAACTCCTTCGCTCCTAGTTATGTTAACCAGGATGATGACCATAGTTTAAAGCATGATGCGCACACAGGTAATTTAAATAAAGTACACGTGTTGTTGTTTTTTAAATAAAGGATGCATTATTATTGGGAAATGGTTTACCATGCACAATGTTCTGTGTGTCAAATTTAAGTATGACAACCTTGTTTAATGTACACACGTAAGGCTTTTATATTAAGTCATTATATATGTCAATTCTTAGAGCACCTACATCTATACCTTAGATGTAGCATATGTATAATAATAACGTTAAGTATATTTCCGTCTTAGTAATTGATAAATGTGACTTGACTAAAACGCCTTAATTTTCAAAATTAAAACTTCGGTAAAATGAAGCAAATCTTCATACAAGTATCTTAACAGTTCGGGTTAAAACTTCTTCTAATAGAAATAACACGAACATCTACATTCAAGTCCAGTTCTAAAAACATTAACTGTATAAATAGAAAATAATATTTACCCAATATAGTATAGATGTTTGGGTCCTTTTTGAGGTAACTAGAAAAAACACCGTTTGTGAATTATATATATAGCTGTTTGCAAATTGCATTATGATTGTTTCTTTTCTTTTGCTTAAGAAAAGTATACAAAACAATACAAGAAACAATTTTGAAAGGCCCTACTTGGATTGGATTCACGACTCTCATTAAGATAATTTCCAGACGAAATTTTCAGACGAAACTTACAGTAGTAAATTTATTGTTTCGAATCAATATATTTTACGGATCATCGGAGCAGGGTTTTTTTCATCATCATCATCGCCAACGTCAGCAGTAGCAGAAAGTGAACATAAGCTGCGCAACGAAAAGTACACTGTTTTCCAACAATTTCCAACTGTTTAACATTAACTGACTTCAAATCACAATAGTCTTGCTTAAACCTCGTATATTCATCTTCATTCTTTTGCACACGTAAAAACAGTTTACACAGAACATCATGTTTTGTAGTAGAAATAGTGTTAACACAATGTTGTAGTGATGATTGGGGCAATGTTTTATAACATATAAAAACACACCTTATACATTCTGACAGCTTGATCTACATATTAGCCGTTCTCAGGTCTAGGATTCCTATACTTGTATCACGTAATATTTCAAACAGTCCCTTACTGCCAGGTTTCACTATTATTTCAATACTGGACAGGTCATGTAACAGTATTTCAGATCGCAAGTCCGATATATGTGTATTTGATTCGTCTCCAAAGGTTTCTTCATTTGCCTGCAATACAACATCACACAGCACACACCTGACATGATGATTTAATGCAGAGAGCGAGATCAACAAGTTGCACATCCACTCGATTGAAACTTTGACTTTCTGCAGATTAATACACTGCAATGAAGTAGGCGAATTGAGGTCACGTCGACCCGTATAGGTCTCCCACAAATAAAGCTTTGTTAGCCTGTTGAGCGTGTGAAATATCTCAGATGCTAATGAGACACAATCAGCCGTTCTCAGGTCTAGGATTCCTATACTTGTATCACGTAATATTTCAAACAGTCACTTACTGCCAGGTTCCACTATTATTTCAATTTTGGACAGGTCATGTGACAGTATCTCTGATCGCAAGTCCGATATATGTGTATGTGATTCGTCTCCAAAGGTTTTTTTCATTTGCTTGCAATACAACACCACACAGCACACACCTGACATGATAATTTAATGCAGAGAGCGTGATCAACAAGTTGCACATCCACTTGATTGATAACTTGACTTTCTTCAGACTAATACACTGCAATGAAGTAGGCAAATTGAGATCACATCGACTCGTATAGGTCACCAACAAATAAAGCCGCGTAGCTTGTTCAGCGTGTGAATAATCTCCGATGCTAATTATGCACAATCAGTCGTTGTCAGGTATAGGATCCCAATACTTGTATCACGTAATACTTGAAACAGTTCTTTACTGCCAGTTTTCACTACTAACGTAATATTGGATAGGCCATGTGAAAGCATTTCAGATCGCAAGTCCGATACATGGTTATTTATATCGTCTACACAGGTTCCTGCACTTATCTTCAATACATCAATCAACATCTCACACCTGACAGGATGATCTATCGAAATAAGCGTGATCAACAAGCTGCACAGCCACTCGGATGAACATTCGACTTACTGCAGACTAATACACTGCAATGAAACCGGCAGATGATTGAGGTCACATCGACCCGTATAGGTCCCCCCAAATAAAGCTGTTTTAGCCTGTTGAGCGTGTGAAATATCTCAGATGCTAATGCAACAGTCGTTCTCAGGTCTAGGATTCCTATACTTGTATCATGTAATATTTCAAACAGTCCCTTACTGCCAGGTTTCACTTTTAGTTAAATATTGGACAAGTCATGTGACAGTATTTCAGATCGCAAGTCCGAAACATGTGTATGTGATTCGTCTCCAAAGGTTTCTTCATTTGACTGCAATGTAACATCCCACAGCTCACACTTGACAATATGATTTAATGATGAGAGCGTGATCAACAAGCTACACAGCCACTCGGATGAACATTCGACGTTCTTGAGACTTATAAAATCCAATGAAGCAGGCAGCCTGAATTCACATCGACCCGTATAGTTTCCCCACAAATGAAGCTTTGTTACCTTGATGAGCGTGTAAGGAATCTCTGATGCTCATGAGGCACAATCAGCCGTATACAATTTAAGGGTCCGTATACTTGTATCACGTAATATATCAAACAGTTCCTTACTGCCATTGTTCACTAATATTTCAATATTGGACAGGTCATGTGACAGTATTTCAGATCGCAAGTCCGATACATGTGTATTTGATTCGTCTCCAAAGGTTTCTTCATTTGCCTGCAATACAACATCCCACACTCACCTGATAGGATGATTTAATGCAGAGAGCGTGATCAACAAGCTGCACATCCACTCAGATGAACACTCGCCGTACTGCAGACTTATACACTGCAAGGAAGCAGGAAGCTTGAGATCACATCGACCCGCATAGGTCCCCCTCAAATAAAGCTTTGTTAGCATGTTGAGCGTGTGGATAATCTCCGATGTTTACGAGGCACAATCAGTCGTTATCAGGTCTAGGATCCCTATGCTTGTATCACGTTATATTTCAAACAGTTCCTCACTGCTAGTTTGCACTAATAAATAAATATTGGACAGGTCATGTGCGAGCATTTTAGTTCGCAATTCTGATTCATATGTATGTGAATCGTCTTCACGGGTTTCTTTACTTGACTGCACAACAACATGCCCCAGATGACACTCGACAGGATGATCTAATGAAGAGAGCGTGATCAACAAGCTGGACAGCAATTCCACGGAAAATGTGCAATACAACAATGTAATACACTGTAACATTTTAGGCAACCTAATATTCCAAGGACCACTGTATGTTCCAACTAAACGTATTTCTTTTAATGTGTTTAGTGTGTGAAGACGTTTCGATGTTAATACGAATCCATCAGCCGTTTCGAATTGGATTGTTCCTAAATTTGTCGCATTTAATATTTCGAACAACTCAGCCGCGCCCTTCCCAAAGCATCAATGGAGTTTAGAAATGTCGCATGACATAAAGCGTGGTCGCAGTTTGGCTATATAACCTTCAGTTTTCTCTGTTTTATATAGTTCGCCAAGATTACAACGGACAGGGTTGCTTCCTGGGATAAATGCACAAGTAGGCGCACAACAAACTCAGCAGAACACCTACTTTTAAGTAAACATAAATATTGTATAGTGGATGGTGGGAACATATCTTCGTGGAAATCAGATTCTTCTATCCGCATAAACGTTAGGTTACTCAGAAATGGCAGCACCCTGGAAAAAAAACGACACATCGATATTTTCGATTAAAGTCAACTGTTATACATTCAGATTATGTAATGCGGACATAATTCAAAGAGATCCTTACGTCTTCAAGCGTTCAATACAATGTTTCGAATGTTGAAGGACAGTCAGTATCTGTTTTTCCTGTAGGACATTGCGTTCTTACAATAGTGTGCGAACATTGGACTTGTTCATCATTAAAAGTTGCCATAAATCATCGTGTTTGTTCTTGTTTAGGTGTGCATGAAATGTGAAATCCCTCATATTCAGACGAATATGTTTTTGTTGGCTGACTTTCGCCTCGTGATAACAGCTGATCATCATATCCTGCACTAAAATAGATAACACCAGACCACGCAAGTCTGATGACAGGTTAGTATTCAGATTCAAATTCAATTTTGTTTTCGAATAAACGACGGTTTCCTGGAATGTTAAGTTAGTCATCGGGTCATCTGATCCAGTTATTAAACCCTCAAGTCCTTCGTTCACGTCGTTTATGACTTCTTCTGTCAGATGATTTATTACTTTATTAGCTACATCCCACTTTAATCCACAGAGATAAATGATAACCTGGCTGAATTCCAGCACATTATAACGACTTTTCCGTAATTTTCTCATCCGGTAAATGTGCAATATGAGAAGCAGCAAAGAATTCCTGGATTGTTTCATGTAGAAATGAAACATGTGATTTACATGATGATGCTGAGAAGCAGAACCTTTCATTCAAAACACCAGATTTAATTTCAAACTCGAGTTGTTCATTTGACAACATTTTAGAACTTAACAGTTCATGTTTGCTTATTACTAGTGACTTGTCACGGCCAAACGTGTAATTAAATGCAACCCTCGCTAGTGCGTTACCAATTTCTGTGTGATGCTCAAAAACTGCATTTTCTGATGAAATGGGTTCTCTAAACTCCTCCTTTGCTAGCCCCTTGTTAAAAAGGGTGTCTATCAGAACTTTATTTATTTCGCATAATGATCCACTGAAAAAAGTTTTGTACACCCATAAATTAATTAGCAGTGTCAGCATCCAAGGAGACTACAGAAAACGCTTTAAATTACGTTCGTCAACGTATTCCAGAAAGTCTCTATATGCCAATTCATCGTCGGTCGTTATCAAACTAAGCATATTTTGTGTAAGCTGTTTTGTGTCAGTTATTCCAACCACTTCTAGTAGTGTGCCGATTTCAGAATCTCGGAGTAGCTTATCCGTCATTTTCCAGGGTCGAGAAGTCATTAAAACAACACATTGCTTCGATAAAGAGTACATTTTTGGTATTTTGGTTTCTTTCATGTGATCGGTCCATTCGTTCAATCCATCCATAGTTACAAGGCATGTTTCCCGTTCCAAGATACATACAAGTAAGTCGTATGCCTCTCTCTGTTGCATTTCATTAAAGTAAATTTCATCAATAATTTGTGTTCTGATCATTTCTACTATTTTACTTTGCCCAACTGAGTCTCGAAGTTTTATGTGGAATAAAAATCTGAAATCCTGCAAGGTTTCCACATCACCGAAGTTAGAATTGGACTCCGGGTCTTTTGACGAGTCTGAATCGCACCAGTCAAGGACCAATATAGCAAGAAATGTAGTCTTACCAATTCCAGAATCTCCTTGTATGGATACTCGTTCGCTCAATGTGTTGTTTTTATAAAACATGTCCTTGTATTTGTCTACTTTTTGTTCCGTATCTCTTTGAGATGCGTTTTTCTCGATTGCGACACGGTTTACTTGTATCGGTACAAAGATATCCATAATCGATGTCTCACGACCATCCCATACTGGCGAAACAGGTACCATTTGCATCTTTCTATTGTAGTATTCTTCTAACCGTACACGAAATTCTGAAATATATTAATGGTTTGAACTCCAAATAAACTCAAATAGTCTTTCAACTGACTAAATATATACCAAACCTTTGATATAAAGAAGTGAAACTCCAGAAGCTGCATTGAGCCAAACACATAGCTGCAATGCTACAAAACAGTTAAATGTGTGCTGCATATTGCCGTTGGGCTAAGTTATTCAAAATTAAAAATTGTGAGTGAAAGTGTGCTTTTGATTTCAGTCTCTATAAAAACGACATGTTTAGTTTAATGGATTGATAAATTAAGATAATTTCACTCACGAATGATATATATCGTTTCGAAAGGTATTTATTGTTATCAATAACCACGCCAGAAATAATTTCTGAGAGCCCCATTAACCCTAAAAATACACGAATATTTTGTAAAATATTTCATTAAAAAAGTTAACCCATAAACAATCAGTGTTCCTTATAGTTATAGCCAAAATTTCATTGCTAGATGTGGTCTGGTAACATAGATTTAACAATATACAAAATGCTCTTTTTTATTGTTTTGTGGTACAATATATTCAACACATGTTCATGTTCCAAATTAGTGTTCGGATGTCGTATGAATAGATATCGTTGCGGGAATTAAAATGAAATATATTGTACCACACAAAAATAAAACAAAGCATGTTGCATCTTGTTAAATCTATGTTACCAGACTACATCTAGCGTTGACATTTTGGCTGTTGCTATAAGGAACCCTCATTTGTGATGGGTTTACTTTATTTAACGAAATATTTTACGAAATATTCGTTGATTTTAAGTATTAAATTGTCTTTAAATATACCATTACTAGTGATATAATTATCGCTGTTACCAGACGTAAATTCGCAATAAAAATTATGTGTACATGTTGACAATTCTAACGATTACGGTAAACGAAAGAAAACAATACAGAAAACATTACACTGACATGGAAATGAGTATATGATAAAGTGAGAGTTAAACACTGAGCTGATAGCGTCATCGCTCTAAAAGCCATTAACCATTTATCAAGTTTAGAATCAAGCTTCCACACACACCCGTGCAAGTACGGACGGTGCGAAACTGTATGATCTCTAGTTAAATAGTCCGGCCTATATTATCATGAGTAAACAGAACACGCTCGCAGCGTAAACTGATTCCTAACCATGGCTATTACAATATGTATTGAAGAAAGAAAACGATCGTTATGGAAGACAGATAAGCTTTGATCTTCTCTTCGTTATACATATAACCTCTCCGATTTAGTATAAGACAAAGAATTCATATCAATTAGTAAAGTGCAATATAAATCAGTATTATTGATATGTGTGTGAATCATCGAGTGTAATTATTTCCATTTGTGTCAATCTGTCGCAAAACATATTGTTCCAGAAAGCAAACCATTAACCCTTTATGCGTATTAACAAACAAAACTGTACACACATACTAATTTCGTGCGACCTGATGTTTGTTGACACGTGTATGACTCGATGAGCATTAAAGGCAGAGATTAGACACACACGTTTAAAAGTTTTATATTAAACATTTATCGTGATATACATGTTTGCGCACGTAAACTTACAAAGTAACAGCGAAATTAATAATTGATAATTTTCAAACAAGGTTTTGCGATAGACTTTTAAGGAAAACTACTCAAACACCTGACAGCCATGGTTTTGAACAAATCACAATCATGTTCGAACACAACCCAGATATATACAATTTTTTACTGTTCTGCGAAAGTTTCAGAGTGAGTGTGTAAAATAATGTGACTTCTAGAGTGTTCAAATGTTATTACTATAGTCGTGTAAGGAAAACTGTGCCGAGGGCGTTTCTTGTAGGTTGCGAAAACAAATGTGACTTCTATTGTGTCCATAAGCCTTTTCATTGATTTGAAGTTGTTTTAACCCACACAGAAAACGGGCAATAAATTTGGACTCTTGAGTGTTCACAAGCGCTTTTTCATTATTTGATCTTTTGACCTATATTTGATCCCAATTAATCCAGTTATGGACTCTCCCGAGTACCATGAGAAAAAATCGATTTTTATAAAGATTGAATAATACATGTTGTATCTAGTTCGTTTACAAGCTTTTTCTTTAATTAAACCTAGTCGCCTAGTTTTTTACCAACATACTACAGTGTAAAAATCGGCCGAGATGCCCTGGCTTCAAATGTTGACCAAGTGTCATGAAGAGTTTGGCCTATAGTCTGTTCACAATGTTTTCCTTTTATTTGACCTCGTACTAGTTTTAACCCCAGGCAACGCCAAGATATCATGATAAGGATACATTTTCTGACCAAGTTTCATGAAGATTGAGCAACACATGAATTTCACAAGCTTTCCTTTGAATTTGGTCTAATTTCAAACTAGGCCGAGATATAATTGGAACAAATATTCGGAAAAAAGTTCAGGAAGATTGGGCAAATATTGCCTCTATAGTGCTTTTTCTTGTATATGCCCCGGTGGCATTGTGTACCCAGTTCCAAAATGGGCCGAGAGATAATTGGGACAAAATGTCTGACTAAGTTGCATGGAGATTCGGAAATAAATGTGGCCTAGAAAGTGTTGACAAGCTTTTCTTAAAGTTGACCTAGTGAACTAGTTTTAGATCCAACGTGATCTAGTTTCGAACTCGACCGAGGTATCATTGGAGCAAATGTTCTGACCAATTTTCTCTAAGGTAAATAATTTCGGTCTTTAAAGTGTTCACAAGGAAAATGTTGATGACACGCGACACCCACAGCAGGACTAACGACGGGCAAAAGGCGATCACTAAAGCTCAGAATTAGCACGCTGTACTCAAGTGAGTTAAAAACCGACGTCCACAAACACCTTATACAAGTTAACAGATTATACAAATTAGTCCAAAATCTGCTGAGGATGTTATTGTTTGAAGTATCTTTTTTGCATGCAAATTAAGAACACATATA
The DNA here is from genome assembly GCA_007657795.1 of Dreissena rostriformis. Lineage (NCBI taxonomy): Eukaryota > Metazoa > Mollusca > Bivalvia > Myida > Dreissenidae > Dreissena > Dreissena rostriformis. The sequence goes on along the minus strand of VMBQ01000506.1, from coordinate 374,368 downwards.
CCTCCACTAGGCTGCTGTTCCTTGCTTATATTTAATACGAGACCGACTTTTTTGTTTAAAAAAAGCATTCTTACCTTCCTTTCGGTCCTCGTAGATATTTTTTAACATGCTATTCACCGTTTTTTTTTCGATTAATGACAGAGTGTCATGCTGATGCTAAAAAAGAGCGCATTTGACAATTAAAATACTTCTCACATTTGCGTAGTTAAATAATCGACCAGGCTTCTGGGCACGTTTCGAGATGGCCAAATTGAAATGGTATATAACTTATTATGTACAATACTATTCAACTAGCATACGACTATTCAAATCTCCACTCATTCAGATACAAGTTAAAGATATACCCAATAAAGTAGCACAGACATTGCAATCCTACTTAAATCAATGGATGGGCTTGTAGGAAAACCTGTTATTTTTTAACTATAATTTGCTGTATTACCTGTTTCAGGTATATGCGTGCATCAACTGCCGGCTTAAAACTAGTGAGGTGAGCAGGATCATTAAGGAGATTTAAAAGACAATCGAAGAAGCTGATCATATCCACGTCATCTATGTTTGTGTCCTGTAATCAATAAATTTAATCACTAACTATTCAAAACACAAACGTGTATCATAGGCATGCAAATTAATGTAATACCTCAATTACAGATATGCAATCATAAAAAGCAATTTGGCAATTACCTTTATACATATGTGAGAATCTTTACTAAGATCATCAGTAAAATAGCACTGCATACAGGTACAGTTGTATATGGCACCAATAATTCCATTGAAGTCTGTGCTGTTGGTATTTGGCTTATCCTTGTAGCCCAAGGCATGTAGCATTTCGCCAACTCCCAAGAGTCAGTGCACCATTTTGTAGAATCCATATTGCTCCATGAAGGGCCTTTCAATTTCGCCTTTTTAAAAGGTTAAAAGAATGTTAAAGGTGCGGTTATAGTCTGCTTCTATATATATATTCAGCCGACTTCACAATCAACGCCCCGATCACTGGGATCTAAGTCGTCCGTTTACATATGGCGCACCAGGCAGCCACGGCACATTGGCTTATTTCCCTAACAGGTACCCATTTATACACCTGGGTGGAGAGGAGCAGATGTGGGACAAATTTCTTGCTCAAGGAAATTACAGTGGTCAAGGCGGGATTCGAATCCGGGACCTCTCGATCCCTAAGCCAGCGTCCTACCATTAGACCACTGCTCCATTTGGTTGTCCCAAATGTGGTTTCCTATTTCTGAACACAGGCGGCACTGTTTGGAAGGGTTAGTACATATACTACAGGTCGTTGTTTCGAGTATACCATGTTGTGCACGTATTTCACTTCGTATGTGCGTGTAAAATGCTTTATATCCGAGGTCGGCTAATTCTGCAATTACATCCCTTTTCGTATATGTTGTAAACATACATTTAAGCCAGTTCTGGGCTTCTTTCTTTGTTAGCCTTTCTTCCATTGTCACTATAAATAAATGCGCCGGTTAAACTATGATGGGAATTTTATGAAAAGTGTATCTGCTCTCTGAATGTTATGAGGTACAATTCGGAGATTTGGGAAATGCATATGTTATATATTCATAAATGTGTTTGAGTCGCGAACATTAAAAATACCGGACGTTGTTGCAATTGCAATACCTTAGCAGTCTTCTCAACGTCTGGTTACATCGTCTGCAAAAAGAATACATAATACATAAATGGTACGCAGTACAAACGTAAACTATCGTATTAATCATTTTACAGAAGACAACCCGAACTGTCGGTCAACCATTTTTTTCCATGTAAAAAAGGGCAACTTGTATCTGATGCCCTTCTACATTGAGCTCCTTTGGTGACAATAGAGGCTGACGTGTCAAGTAAACTATATGATTGTTAATGGCATGAAACGATATTTCGACTGATAAAATAAGATAGTTATACATTCACTTCCAGATACAGGAGCTCCTTGATTTCGAATCGCTGTAAGTTCTTTTTGCAGGAAATGCATAAACCTATAATGCGAAGAGCGATGGGATTTGTTAAAAGGCCAAACACGTAACAAGCATACACGAACATATCTAGCCTTAAAATTAACCGAAATGCAAAACGCTTAATTTTTCAAGAATTATTTAGCTTTAAAATTGTGTTAATTCTTTTACTACAACAAAGAGTCACATCAAAATCGCTAAATTATTCTAGGATAACGATTTATTTATGTAATATACTCATGTTAAAAACACATCTTGTTGTGTGAAAGTGAAATTTGTGTGCGAATTATGATGAAACAGCCTTTCATCACAGCGCTCAATTAGAATTAATTTCAAACGATTACAAACGCGTCACATTGTTTAGTTTTGCCACTTAAGAATAAATGGTTTTGTCGCCACTTTCAACACTTAACAAAACGCAGTTATTTAAGACATTATATATACGTTTACGAAGAACCGACACCCATTCAATATATAATGTGTTCAACCATATGTACAATTCCAAACAGGTCTAACGAATGTATAGGCGACATAACAATGCCTTGAATTTTCAATCTTTATATTAGACAAAGTTAATTGGATTTGTCACATACATTGCTAGAAAAAAAATCATCATTAGGCTTTCCTTATGTACTTTTTGCCTAATAATCTTATGTTATTATTAAATCACAAATCTACGCAATCCTGTTTTATGTGTCAACAAAAAATTAGTTATAATTAGTTATAATTAGTTATAATTAGTTATAATTAGGTATAATTAGTTATAATTAGTTATAATTAGTTATAATAAGTAATCCCTAACTGTGTGTCAGCACATATTACTTTACTCTCAGGTATTGTCAATGAAAGGAGAACCAACAATCCTAAACATCAAAACTCGCAAGGGTGGTGAAAACGTACTTACCAGAAATTACAATATGCAATGATTTAGGTAGTTAAATATATTTGTTGTTTTCCACATTAGTATTGTTAAAATTTTAATTATTACCTACGATATTGAAGTTTGAAGTACTCGATTTATATTAAATGCAATGTTAAATAGTTTCGTTAAATGGCAAGCCTCGCCCTTTCGTACGCCATATCAGAATCTTATAATATCACATGATATCCAATGTCAACAATCATATATTCTCTAAATATCACATTGAGTATGCTGAGTTGTTTAGTTTATACGCACATACCTAAATCACGGTATGGATTTACACAGCTGTAATATAATTTGAAAACCGCAAAAGAAAGACAACTCTGGTATTCGAAATTAACTTGCTCATGATGAAATCTACCAGAGTATGTGTCTCCTAGTATGTGTCTGTAATCTTTTGCCATAGAATGCAACCTTTTAAAACACTTTCATTGTGAATAATAAGTACGGTTGAATTGTTATTACAAATGTTCATTAATTGAACAACGTTTGGCTTTTATAATAGTCGAATGAAAACGCCAAATCATACTTTATCCTTTCTTTTAAGTCGTAAAGTTTTACTAAAATACACGTATCTAGTAATTTTATGCAATTCGTTGCTAAATTTGAAAGCTATCTAATTTTTCAAAACACATTGACTTGTTATTGACCATTTAAGTGTATCTTTTATAACAATGCTAGTGTGTTGTCAGATTGTGGAATGACTGAACGTGAATCTTCAACCTGAACAGGCTTTGTTTACCTATTGTAGCACATATAAGATTTGCACATTTGCCAAATTGTAGCAACCGACTTTCGAGCTTGAAAGTTGACACTTTGCAGTTAGGGTCCCGCTTTTGTCATTGTGAATGACATTACAGAATGTTAAACAATTGAACAAGAAAAACGAGAAATATATCTGTTATTGTACAATGATATACAACTGAAAACGACAACGTATTTGGTTTGACGAGTGAATCTTTTGGATTATTAAATAGACTAATAGCTTTTTCCAACTGGCTTTTTTGTAAATGCAAATATCGGGACATTGTGCATGCAAGGTTGTCCATGCAATAGAAAATTCCTGTTTTGTTGCCGAAACAGAGTCTCGTTAGACCAGTCAATATTTTGTAATTTATATTTTAAGGACGATTTAAAGAACCTTACACATTTGGACGGTGTCAATAAGGAAATTATGAGACATTATTGAACAGTATTATTTTTATAAACACAACCTTTTAAAGTCAAAGTATTTTATCACCACCATGTTGTTTTTCCGTTAAAATCTTGATGCAATTTGATGACATATATAAGTTTATATATTCAAATTATTTTAATATTTGGTAAAAAATATTTTCACTTTTGTTTTTGTTTTGGCATTTTTCAAAACAATCGATAGGTTTAACCTTATCGCAAATAAACAAGCTGTGGCCTTATTGTTTTTCCGTTTGTTATTCAAAGTAATTTGACTCCGACGGTTTAATGGTATCTGCAGATAAATCTTTACAAAACATATAATACAATAAGTACACCGAGACAAAAGACAACCAGGAAGTTGCGTTTCGTGTTAGTTTCGACAAATACTATTACATGCGCGAACATATACCAATATAGACTGGTAGTTTCATAATGTCATATTAACACTTTTTGCGATAGTTTTTATTATTTTATTTATAACCTGTCAATCAATGAGCGATGGCATTGAAGCTGTGATACGGAGAGTATATATGGGTTGGCACAAAATGAAGTACTCTAAATATACAGTACATAAGCAAACATGGCGTCTAAGTTAAACATGTCGTTATTCATGCGAAAAACTTACAGTAAATCGTATTGTAATGGATAAGAAGGAAGCATATTTTCTTTCAATGTTCAAGACTATTTTTTTAAACCAAAAAAGACCATGCACGTTTAATGGGCGAACTTTTTTAAATCATTACCTAGGTATTGACCTTTAATATCTAAAACTTATTTCAAGAAAAACACAACAAAAAATCAAACACACACTGTGAGGATAAATAACTACCTTTAATACTGTTTTTCAACTTGACTTTGATAATTTATACGCAATTGTTTCACTCTCTTCCTGTCTTAAAATATTTATAAAACGCTTTGTTCATAATAATTCAACACTAAATGAAGCTTTAAATTAGATTCAGAGACCTTATTTACATTCCCTTCCTTCGAATCAAGGATTAAACATATTTGAAACAAATAAAATAAACATAAAATATATATTCATAAAAGAATAATATCGCTGCCTGGTATTCAAGTAAGAAACATGAAATGGGAAACCGCTTTACACAAAATGTGTTTTTCATTGATTTCAGAAATGATCAAGGCCTATTGATTATTAAACAAATCATTATATTGGAACGCCGTGGTTGTATTCACAGCTCCTATTAGCCAGGCAAGAAGGAGTGAAGGACATGTGGATGGGCCAAAAGGCAACTCTATGCTCCCCCGAAACTATTCTTGTCCAATTCATTTTTATGCAAAAAGAGTAATAGATAATAGTGTCTAAAAACTAAGAGGAAGCTACGTGACTATTTGACGTATGAAACAAGTCATATATGATATGTGAGTGCGCACAAATAACAAACACATTACGATTTATAACAAGACGCTGTAATATTGTTGTTGATGTGGTTGTGTAAAAAAGTTGTTTTGCAACAAAACAAAATATATTCATATATAGTTGATAATTTAAAATAATAATCACTTAATATAGTATGCAAACAACAGACAATTTTCCCAGTAGTATGAATCTGAATATTAAAGCTCGTTTTTGGCTTCAGCTTGTTAAAACATACACGGGTCTGTTTCCTGAGTAGAGCCAGTATTAGGTGTCCCAGATCATAAGATCTCTCACCGAGGAGAATTGAAACCAGGACACCATATATATTACACCGTCTAGACCTCTCAAATAAAATCACTGCCCATTGTATTTCATGATTGTAAGTTAAGACAGTACTCTTTGTCTAGATAACATAGCATAAGTATTGGAAAAAAAACTAGTATTGAAAGTCAACGCACATCAAGCCTTATTGTTTTGCTTTACGGCTCATTGAAGGTTGATTTTGAAGTCTCAGATAATTAAGCAAACGACCATGCTATTATACAATACAAATTAATCTACTTCAACGATCAATACAATCTCTAATACTTTAACGGAACTTGTTCACAGTTTTGTACAATGACGATTTTCAAAATAAGTGTCATAGATTCAAAAAAGAATTGATACATTATGTTTAAACAAGCAAAATAACGTTCATTTCTAATGATGTTTGAATATTGGTTATTTAATGGATGATCATTTGTCGAAATCTGTAAAATAATAAAGCGTTTATTACGCTTTTAATCGATGTTTTTTTTAGAGCATACGTAGAGTACTGACAAAGTGTTAATTGTATATTATAAAATAATAAAGCCTGCGTGATGCATAGGTTATACTTAGCTTCCAGAGGTCCCGGGTTCAAATCCCGGGATATGCAATATTTGTATTCAACTTGTTTTCTTGCTATTACAATAAGTTACGATTATTGAAAACATTAAAGATTTGTTAGCATATATATTTAACGACATTTTTGTTAATACGAAAATCTTTGAACGAGTCTTTTCAACAGTTTAAGTAAATTATTCAGTAAAACAAATCTTACATTGAAAGTTGGCCAAAATAAGCAACATTCAATTGCCCTTAACGGTTGAATTATGTTGATTAAATACGAAATAATATAATACAAATTACTTGAAAATAGATGTATACAATACAAACTGTAAGCTGACGTATTCATTCGGCTGTCGACCGCCCAAAGATCGAATGAGCAATGGCCGTATTGATTTAGATATCCGTGTTTAACCCAGCAAAAAAACACACAATAGACTACAAAACTTAATAGCCTGGTACCCGGCTCATACTAGTATGATTTTCACAAACTATGTCGCGCGCCCATGTTTATTTGAAATATGGCATTTTGAAAAACAGGCGCTCATTAAGAAACCGCAAGGCATTATTAAAGAAAATAGACTTCAAATGATACAGAACGAGGCATATTCGCAACGGGCGATAGGTTGCTTGTTGAATTGTATTCGTTTTTCAGAAATATTGAAAGACAGAGTTAGCAGAGGAAGATATCAGTTACAGTTTCAAACGAATAAGATTAATGATTCGCTCATGTTTATTAGACATTGAACATAAAAACGAGTGTACACTTTCATCTTTGCAATAATTGTATAGTATAATTGTAATAAAAGCCGCTCAGAGTAACTTCATATAATTTGTGTACTTTATTTGGATTATCTATTTCAATCCATAGTTCTGAAAAAAGACTTGTTGTTGGATGGCTATGTATCANCGAAGTTATTACGTATGGATATTGTGTAATAGATACTTAATTTGTTTTTGGTTTTTAAATTGTCATTTTTGCCAAACTGTGACCGAGTCCCATTAAATTGAAAGTTAACATCGCAAGATGTTACGCATGCGGATTTAAAGCGCACTATTCTTTTATAGTTGTATGGGCATTTTTATGTATATATATATATTTGTAAACTGATATCACATATGTATGTGATGAGTATTAATAAACTGTTGAAACTCGGATTTAAAGCTCAATATTCCTGTAATATTCCTTGCAGCAATTTATCTTTTTTGATAAAAGTTATAAACACAAGTTTTAGATGAAAACGCGTCTTTAAAACTGTTTAGACTGAGTAAGCAAAACATATCATAGGCAACCGACGCGATTGTTCATGAAATATTATGTCGTGCATTTTAGCAATTCGGTAATTACTAGCAGTGGTATTTAGCCTTAAATGATATTTATCAAGAATAGTGAATAAGATAAAGAAACTGAAAAGGTATTCGCTGTAAACACAAGTTGATGCTATTTGTCCCCTTTGATAACAGCATATCAATATCGATGTTGTTCCTACGACTTTATTTTCTTGTTCTTGTCTGAAATTCTTTGATTTAATGGCGAATATTGGTCCATTAAAGTTTATTTCAAGAATTGTTATTACTCCAAGCATGATACTTACGTAATAAACCTTAATGGAGACATCTGGAGAGTTTAGTTTTGGAATGTTAATACAAGGTCGAATACTGATTATACAACTGATCTCTGTAATCCTTTTATATTGCAGATGGCGCTGTGTGTCAAAGAAAGGTAATGTTCTTTTTGCATGTTGAGATATTGACGTACCGCTGGTGCATTTTCTTTTTCTGCTTATACGTATTGGTCTTTTATTGCATTTATATTCAAATATGCATAAACACCAGAGAATAAAGAGTTGATCGATGATACAACAAATAAAGTACAGTCGAAACCCGATGGCTCAAACTCGCCGGGACCGACAACAAAAGTTCGAGCCATCCGGAATTCGAGCGAACCGATTTCTAATATACTTATGTTTACTAACATGAATCTGCAATAGATTTAAATCTCCAGTTGAAGAGTATTCATACAACCTTAATTACGTTTCGAACTGCAGCAAACATTGGTTGTATCATGGAGGACACTTTATATTCATTGTTCACTTGTGAATATAATTGTTCACAATATATTTGAACATCGCACTTTTCTGAGGAAAAACAACAATATAGGCGGTTAAAGTAGTTTCATTGTTTGTGTAAAAGGATGTTCGCACACGCCTCCACTTGTATGATATTGTAGATGTTATTTGTAAAACTGTACCACTCGGTCTTGATCTTTGATCCGTGTCTATATATACCATAACAACCTTTTCAATTCACGAATTTTGCCTTGTTTTTGTTCGAGAATATCAGTTTGTTCATTTGTAGAAGGGTTTGAGGCTATGCAAAAGCATACTTAAAAATACATGAATGAGTCTTTTTCCACATAAAGAGAATTAAATTCTTAAACAATCTTTGACACAATCTACGTTTTTTGGTAATCATTGTGTGCATGGCGCCCATTATGATGTAATAATTACTGTGAAAATAATTATAAAAAATGTTTTTAGAAAAATAGTTCAACAGTTATTAATTTATAGTTATGAAATTAAATGATACGAATTTATATTGCAGACCATTTTTTGTCCGAAATAGAAAGTAACATTTTGTTCCAACGTCTAAGAATTGAAAATCTTATAATCAATATTTTCGCCGAAAGTCTGCCTTTAACAGATCTGACATTCAGTTAAATATGTCCATAGAATTTGCTTTGTTAGCTTTGTTATGGTTGCATGTATAATATTTACAGTAAACACTGGTTGATTTCTTTAATATTGAGGTTACAAGGTCGTCAATCACTATAAACGTATCAATTTGGTTGTAAATAACTTTCTCTTCGAGCAAAAATGCAATTCGTCGCAATGCAAACGCATAACGCACCATGCGATAGTTTCATCACTAAGGGTAAAACGAAATGCAAAATGGTAAATCGAAAAATGGTAAAATACACCTTTAGTAATATGTGTGTCGATTATGCTGTTTGGGGCGAAAATTTGGTTAGTGGTATGCCTGCTTGTACTAATGCTATTGTTTGTATACATGAAGTGTTGAATCTTATTTCAGTTATGACGGATTTATATTTTCCGATATGAAACTGATATTTTCTGTAAGCACAGTCGTATGTTAAGTTTATTTATAACTATACAAACAATAGTTAGTATCATCAATTATTTGCTTTCCCCTTTTATGTACAAATTGCAAGTTTACAAACAACGATTAATTGTAATCTGCATCGTTTGCCCGCTGTTCGGTTTCAAAAACAATTTCATTAACTAGCTTTATATGTTCAAACAGAAAACCGATCTTCTTTAATTACTTATGTTTAATCATATTTGACAAGAATCTAGTTTAAAAGGAAATTAATGAACGAGAAAAACTGTGCCCTCTGGGTGGTACAATCATTGCAGGGGATATGATAAATATTTTACAGGGAAAGAAAACTCATTCGTTATCAAATAACAAATGACAAACATATAAAAGAACAGTCAGATTGGTGAAATGGAAGAAGATTTAGGCGGAAATTGGAGCAGTTGAGAAGGTTGCAATTAGTGGATTTAAAAATGCTCATGCGGGAGGAATGATAGTCAATAAAGGTTTTTCGTCTGCTCGTGTGTGGTACTTGAGCAGCTCTGATTGCATTTTAATTATTTTTCCTTTCAACTTGTTATGCGACGTGAAATTAACTTGTCTAATTAAAAAGAATGAAGTGTTATGGCTGTCTTTGCAGGATAACATGCTTGTCGGTGTATATTTTGGGTGAAAGAAACATGTGTAACGAATGGCACATGTATTTGTTTCATTTGCTCAGATGAATAATATTGATTCATTGAATAAAAATGAACATAAAAGCAGTACGTTAACGGGAAGATATTGATTTATGTCAACGAACTCGGTCTGAAATCGCTATATGTCAATGTCATACGAAATATGCATTTGTTTTGTATTTTCGAAGACAGTTTTAAAGGGTTAATTATTTGCGTTTTTATTTGTATATTTGTTGTTTTGTTTTGATTATATATAGATGAACAAATACTCAAAACATATCTATAAAGCATTTATTTGCATAATACATGTTTACTGTGATTATCAAGTCAATGAGACAACTGTGTGACCTAATTGCATGTTTTAATTGATTACTTATCTGTGATGTTCCTACATCAAGCGTAATCGTAATGTGATTAATAATTAAACACAGCACTTTCTGTTGACACGACATTAATACGAGCATTAATACTGAATTTGCGTGCTGGAGAACGTTCGTTTTCCAAAACATACATTTCATACAACATTCATCTATTTTGCAAGATACACTAATGGTCAAATCAGTACGTGCACATGAAAGCATAGTTGTCACTAACTAATGTTATAGACATTATGTACCACCGTTCTCAGTTGTTAGTGTACTTGCATTAAAGATCGGATTGCTTTTCATCTATATACGCCCCAACCCCTGAAAGTATGCGTTTCGACAGTCCACCAGTCCATCAGTCCATCAGTCTTTTATTTTTCAATCGACTTCATTAAATCTGCAATTTTTCCGCTTGTTATTTATTCGATTATTTTCAGAAACACTTGTAAAATGAATAACACAACACATATTATGTTAAGAGATAATCATGACACCTAATGTTGTTTTACTTGTGTCGCATTATTAACAGTAAAAAGGCGCCCCTCTAATGCTTTGCATCTATGGCGTTCTTGTAATAATGGGAACGGTATTGTGTACTCTTCCGTGCGTTTCAACTCTGGAACAATTTAGTTTTGTAGCTTAGACATTTTGTTTTGATTTATAATAACACGTTAAAGGTGAAATATGTGTCCCAGTTCTCACAGAAACAGTTTGAACGGTTAAAAAAATGAAAGCAAAATTAGTAACTCTATTTGTTTTTTTTCTAATCTTCAAACGAAAGTGTAATCTCGTTTACTGAAAACAATTAAACCTGTCGATTAAAAGGGTCATACACTAAAAATCGTATAATAACATATTCAATGTTTGGTGTACGCACATGCAGCGTATTTCTATCAATATTGATATATATGCGTCACGAAAACAAAAGCCTTCATTCGAGTATTGTTTTTAATGCATTGAACGGTAAATAGTTTCCGAAAAGTACATGTGTTTTTTCATCGGATGTAATTGTATTGATTTTTTACTAGGCTGAATCTCCGTTGAATAAAATATATCCCTTAATTTTTATGTCGATATATTTATTAATTCACACAGTTAATGTAAACTAATCTAAGTAATGCAAAATTATTTTAAAAGTATTGATTAAACATTCTGGTACTGAAAAGGCCGGTAATTCAATTCCCACGAAGTGGGAGGCATTTAACATTGCACATTTCTGTCCGTCCGTACGTACGTTCGTACATTCCAACATACTGCAGCTACTGGGTGGATCTCGTTCAAACTTGCAGAGTTGAATGAGCCTAACGTATAGATGTTCGAACAGGAAAGGAATTTTTGGCTGCGACAAGTTTGCGCAGAATTATTGCTCTTATACTGTTTTTTCCGCTAGAGAATACATGGTGCCCAGCTTGTGTGCATTATACTCCTCTAACTGCTTGGCTGATCTTTCCTCAAACTTTTATAACTGAAAATGTAGATGATCGGTTTGGAAGGAATTTCGACTGCGACCAGTTTTTACCTTTTGTCTTTTTGTCCGCTGTATAATATATAGTGGCCTTGTCCGTGCAAAAAATGATTTTCGGTGCATTTGTGTCAATTTACATACTTATTTTTACGTTATTATTTATTTATACCGCGTATCTTGATTTCGCTTGTTTAAGTTCACGATGTTACAATTTCCATGTGAACGTTCTCAGCAGCATAATTAATATTTTATTTTGGTACGCTTAAATATATGCATCCTTGGCAATATAAACAGAGCACTATTGGAATGCAACAGTATAATTATAACAAGGACACATTTAGTACACTGCTCTCGAGACTTTTGACTTCTGAATTGGATCACTTGGTTCGTTGGCACAAGTCATGACTCTTTGAAATTTATGCCTGACATAATACCTATGCACTTCAAGAAGTACTGTTTCTCGGCAGTATGCCAACTGACTCACTATCCCCTTTATGTCAGCCTCATACGTGGTTTTCAAACGATCACCTTCCAATTATTGGATAAACGAGAGAAGTGAAGAACATCAAAAAGAGACTGAGAACTGTTTATACATTTCCAAGTTTGAATATGTTTTTAATTGTGCATTTTGCGATCTAACTACCCTTTTTCAAAACAAATTAAATGCTGACTGTTATCTTACTAAAATAAACATTCTGAAGAAATGTTAGCAGGACATCGAACCAGAGCTTTATACAATTGGAAATACTTCCCGTTTATACAGTTGATAACTATTCCTGTCCCAAGACGTATTCTTTGTTTGGAAATCGCAACTATTATGTTCAGATTGGTTCATACAACACATAGAAACAATGTGTGGTTCAGTAACACATACTAGTTAACGTGTCGGTAACGGCGTTGTGCTTTGAATGACTTTGTCGTTATGAATCAAAACACATTTGATTTGTGTTACAATTATATAGGATCTGACATGAGTTGTCATATCATACCATATTTTATTAAACGTGTTCAGGATTTTTGTTTGTAAGCGAGCCTTTGGCGTGCTTACTTACGAATTTCCTAGACGAGTTTAATAAACTATATGATATTATATGACAACGAGTGTCAGATCTTTTAATCACATGCTTTTAAATAAGCAAATGTTAAAAATATTCACGCAAAACATAATGATAAATACCGAATGTTGTTTACATTTCGTGACGTCATTTGACGTTGCAACGTCATTTCAGCAAAATAACAAAATGCGATTCGTCAATAAACGAAAACTAATCCAATGAAAACGCTTAAAAAGTATATTACACATGTGTAATTAATAGAGGATATTTGTTGGAATCGGTGGAATATCCATTTTATTTCACGAGTGATCATAGAAAATAATATTTCTATGATCACGAGTGAATTAAAATCGATATTCCAACGAGTCCAACAAATTTTCTGTTTATTTTATGCTTTTTTTTCACCGTTTTTTTAAATTATAAAGCGTTTAACTGGAGAATATCGCTGGAATAATGACGTCATTTCGTCCAAAAAATGACGTCATTTCGTAAAAAATACCAGTTCTAAATACCAGTTTTAAATGCCATTTTTATTTCACTAATATTTCTCTATAAACCACCGGAAAGCATATAATAAATGGTTTTTATTATATGCTTTTCGTTGGTTTATAGAGAAATATCAGTGAAATAAAACTGGTATTTCACTGGTGAAAAATAACAGTGAAAAATATCGGTATTTCTCACTGCTTAACTGTGAAATGACGTCATTTTTTTTACTAAATGACGTCATCATTCCAGAAAAATTCTCCAGTTTAACTAGTTTACAATGTATATAAACGGTGAAAAAAAGCATATAATAAAAAGAAAATTTGTTGGAATCGGTGGAATATCGATTTAAGTTCACTCGTGATCATAGAAAAATAAAAAGTTTCACTCGTGGCTGCGCCACTCGTGAAAATATCATTTTCTTTGATTACTCGTGAAATAAAATCGATATTCCACCGATTCCAACAAATATCCTCTATATATGTAATGGTTATACTACATGGGGAACAGGGCATGGCATGTGATAAAACAAGTTATCAAACATATGATTTAAAATATGAAAATGTTAAAACGAGTGTTGGAAAGTCAATGAAAAATATTTTAAAAATCAGGCAAAACATTAACTGTTATCAGCTCATTAATGTCGTCTTACATGATTCGGAATGGAATCCGCTTCACATAAATAAAAATTGGACTGTCAATTGCGAACATTTTGTGAAATTAAACCTCTTGCAACGTTCATTCATTCATTGCATTGCAGTCATTAACAACACATAGTTGACCATTTTTAAGCTGTGACTCACGATTAGACTTTAAAAATGATAATGACATTTAGTTCCTCTTCCCTATAACATGAGGTGTAAAATACACCAAAAGTAATGACGAGTCCCAATCCAATTGTATAAATAATAGTGTAAAATGAAATTTATGGAATTATGAAATAAATGCACAATGAACATTAGTCGCGTTTTGTCTTTAATATTTACCGATATTCAATGAAATACAAGCAAACCTTACGTATTTAAAACATTTTTAAGTAATCGGATTATTTATGTGTTTCACATCGCTTTCGAGGCAAGTGGCTCTTAAACATGATGAGCCTTCAAAAAAAACTCTTCAGAAAAGAAACATGAATTACATAAATAATAAGAACTGCCCTTAGAGGAGGATGCAATTACACCTCAAGTAAATTCCCATATCAACTTTGGATTTCTCTTACATGCTTATTACAAACATTTCCAACAAAGCACTTCTACACTTTTTAACTAACAACATTTAAATTGGCATAAACTGTTCTTTGTTGTGTTCAGTTTTATGTGAAGTTGTGCATATGCAATTGCTTATTAGCCCACGTAGCAATTTTTCCCCCTTTTTTATTAAGAATTTATTAAACATGTTTCTAACAACGATATGCGTTGTCATGGAGTATTAATTAATAGATGATTTGTTAAATGATCGTCACGTTCATTACATCTTTACAAAATCGTAAATTTTAAAACTTTTTAAACGAGCTGATATCATAACAGAAGTTTAGTGTATCATTTTACAGTCCATATCTCTTTATGANATTATGAAATAAATGCACAATGAACATTAGTCGCGTTTTGTCTTCAATATTTACCGATATTCAATGAAATACATGCAAACCTTACGTATTTAAAACATTTTTTAGTAATCGGATTATTTCTGTGTTTCACATCGCTGTCGAGGCAAGTGGCTCTTAAACATGATGAGCCTTCAAAAACTCTTCAGAAAAGAAACATGAATTACATACCGTATTAGGGGTTAACGCCAAGGTGTCAATACCACATGTTCTTGTAATTTTGACATGCGCTTACAGTTTCATTAATACTATGATATATTGGCCTAATTATTCGAAACTTAGAGGTAATTTATTCAGTCACAAAATATGTAGGGCACGCTGAAAGTAATGTGATTTAGATTTTTGAATAAATTTTATGATTTTTAGCCGTCACATGGATTTACACTAAAAAATTAATAAACATAAATGACACAAACTTTCTTCAACCGTTGATTCGTTTGCAAGTAGGGCTACTTAGCATCTAATGATTAGCTTCAATAAGTTGTAAAACCAAAGAAGTACTATTCTGAAAGACCTTATAATAATTAGTTGTAGAACATTGGATAACAATTTTACGTATCCACTTCTTGTAAAAAAGGGAACATACTTGCTGTTAAAATAGTTGATTGTAAAACATTTAAATGTACTTTTATACAATGATATCTATAGCCCTTTGAAAGACCACCGATTTCGTACAAGTATGTGTAAACCTATAGAATAGTATGTTTCACTATATTATTGCATACATGGTATAGTTGCAAGTGAATCACATGATGTGTGAAGCAAGAGAACGCCATGCCAACTTAAATTAAATGCAACATTCATTTTGGCATTGAGGTTTGATACAATAAGAACTGCCCTTAGAGGAGGATGCAATCACACCTCAAGTAAATTCCCATATCAACTTTGGATTTCTCTTACGTGCTTATTACAAACATTTCCAACAAAGCACTTCTACACTTTTCAACTAACAACATTTAAATTGGCATAAACTGTTCTTTGTTGTGTTCAGTTTTATATGAAGTTGTGCATATGCAATTGCTTATTAGCCCACGCAGCAAGTTTTCCCCCTTTTTTATTAGGAATTTATTAAACATGTTTCTTACAACGATATGCGTTGTCATGGGGTATTAATAGATGATTTGTTAAATGATCTGTTAAAGTTCATTACGTTTTTACAAAATCGTAAATTTTAAAACGTTTTAAACGAGCTGATATCATATCAGAAGTTTAGTGTATCATTTTACAGTCCATATCTCTTTATGAATATTTAATCGTTGGTGTAGGTGTGTTGTAATTGGAAAGTCAAATTAGAGTAATTTACTTCATGGGTGGTCATGCAATAAAAAACCATATTAGCAACAAATCTGACACCGCATAATCAACCTTAAACTTTACGATAAATGATATCGAAGGTGGTACTTTAAAAGCAGCAATATATAAACTGCAACAGCATCATTGTTAATTCATATTGTAGATAAAACTATTTGAAGCGTTACAACTATTTAAACACAATTTCATAATCGGCACAAGATTGTAAAAATTAACAGGCTAAGTATCAATCGTTCTAATTTCTGCTATGTGATATTCTATGGCGCCATTTTATTGTTGTCAGTACAAGTGTAATATTAGTATTTTATATGGTGTTTTTTTCAGAGGAAGTGATCAGTTGCTTTAGAAATTAAGGAAAGAAGTTTTATTTAATATAGGACGTCCATTGGTCCATAATCGCAAGTTGTGTTGCCCGGATGAAGTGGCGCCTGGAATATAAAAAAGTGCCAAATCACGATCGCTCGGAATACGTCTTTTAACCACTTCAGATTTTAACAATACTAATTGCATATATATATATATATATATTCACTTGCGAAATGTGTTTGTGAGTAGTTTTTATTGTAAGTAAAAAACATTTAAACGATTTTGGTATTGTTAATGTGCTATTTTCTCTTTAATAGTTATAGTTTCTGTTGCCATTTATGATTTCCTTTCAATATATTAGTCGAAGAATCCTCAAATTTCGTTAAAAAAATGTATGTGATATTATGGTTTGTTAACAACCAAAGTTGGGATAACGGATTAAGATGGATCTTAGATTATTGTAAGTGTTTTTTTTTAAAGAAGGCTACAAGTAATATAACAACTAAATACACTTGATTTAAGTTACTTATGATATGATTAACCTAAACTTTTTGACAGTTTTACATATATTGTACCACGACGATTAAAAAATTGGAATAGAAAATAGTTTGTAGTAGCTAGTGTTTTATTGTTTTATTGCCTTAATGGTAGATTTAAGCAATGCAAGAAGACACTAAACATGATTTTTTGTATGGCCTTACGCTCTAATGTTAGTTTAGATAATCACTTTCATAGTCCAGGTATATATTCATTTTGTAACAATAGCTATCGAGACACTGGAGTGCTTGCATTTTCGCAATTATTTCAACCACTCAAAACAAGAGCTTTACAAATTTCGCCTTTGGTGTTTTTAAGAGCACTCTTCATCTCACCCAACGAACTAGTGCACTTAACACAGGGCTGTTTGATTTATGAATACACCACTTGTAATACTTTGATCCCACNCAAATCAACAATATATATATATATATATATATCATATAAGTTAGTGTCTAATATTTAGAACCAGATAGGGAGAAACCATATCACAATACGAATCGTTTTAATAATAAACGACAACACTCACACGTAAATACAACTGAGGTCACCACATGGGAACGGTCAACGCAATCCATGTTTTAAGCAATCTACATTCATGTATGGAATTATGCTAATGCATAACTTGAACTTATTATGATTGAAGATATCGTTAACTGATTAATACTGAAATGTCATTAGATGTTAATATTCCCAGTGCGGAAATGTTTGACATTTCATATGATTTATGGTAGATCTATAGTCCAATAGCTGACATATGCATGAGTGCTGACCATTTGTGAATGGTCAGCTCGTATTAGTAATTCACACGAGAAATATGAAAAGTGGGCGTTGTTGGTACGAGCACGAAATTATTAGTAATAGCATCATAACGTTGTCATTATAAAATGTACATTAAGACACAAGTGTATACTTAATACATTTTTTATCCATTTACTGCATCATGAGATGCACATTTTTACATGATTTATAAGTCATAGTTCATTCAAGCTAAATGTTGATTACTACTCATTGATATTATTATAGTAATATGTTTATGCTTTGATCCCGGTTTAAATCATTTTATATATTATAGTTGGTGTTTGGTTATAAAAAAGGTGGATAAGAACAAAAAATCTCCCTCCTGATAACGTTTCTGGAGGTCCATTGTTTGCAATACGAATGCATGGCAATATTTTCCCAAATTTCCTATTGCAATGGTAATCATTACAAGTGACTGGTTTATAGATTACAATTGTCATAAACATTAAACCTTCAATAATGTTTGCAAACAAGAATTAGCAGTATTCGGGCTCATAGTGTGTCTCCGTGGCGGAAAAACTGAGGTGGAATGCTCAACATAAAGCCAGCGAGGACTTTAATTGCGTGATACTTGTAAAGAACTGAACCATGCATGTGCATTTAAAGATTTCAGAATTTTTAATTTGTTGAATATTGATGATGATCAGGCGAATTGATCCCCGCGTCAATACTTGAAAATGTGGTGCCGAGACGGAAAGACAAGTGTTTAATTACGTGTAAGTAATTGTGAATGTCCGTGCGCATTCGTTAAATTGTGAATGGACCCGGCTTTGTGGAATGTCGAGACAGCATGACATGTGTTTTATTTAGTGAAAGCAATTGTCAATTGTAAATACGCGTTGCTTCTTAGTGAAATCGAAATAAAAACGATTTAATTCTTATAAGTACACATTATACATCCCTAATATCATAACTAATACATGTATGGATATTAATGGGAACATTATTGTTATTGATGCATTTTTTAATGTTATAATCACCATTGAACATTATATCTGATTAATTTCAATGTTTTGGATAAAAATTATCGCAAATGAGAACAATCTAAATTTCAGCAATCGATACGAAGAACGTATGTTTATCACTTTATATACTCGAGGCCAATATATATGCTTTAGTTGCAAATTAACTTTCTTCTAATTAAGTTGTAGTCATCCCATGCTTTAAAAGCGTGGGGATATTGTATTGATCTCCGCTGTCTGTCCGTCCGCCCTGGCCACTATCTCCTACTACACTATTAGCACTAGAACATTGAAACTTACACACATGGTAGCTATGAGCATATGTGCGACGGTGCACTATTTGGAATTTTGATTTGACCCCTGGGTCAAAAGTAATGGGGGCAGGGACAGTTTTCCTTATATGGCTATTGTAAAACCTCACCACACCACACCAACCCAAAATTGCCTTTTACTATAACTTCTTCATTTGTACACCGAATCACTTCTAATTGATAGTGAACTTCTCAAAAAACAATACGGTCAATCTCAACTATGCATGACCCCATTTCCAACCCTAGGGCGCCCCGCCCACATAGACCGCCCAAAATTTTGTTTTAACATAACTTCTTCATTTATTCACCAATTCACTTCAAATTAATACTGAACATCTCTTATGACAACACGGTCTATCTCAACCATTCATGTCCGCATTATTCACCCCTGGGCCCCACCAATATAGGCCTTGCCCACCCAAAATTTCCTTTTAATATAACATCTATGCGGCGTGTGGATACGCGTCGGCCTCTGCCGCGCCATTTCTAGTTTATATGTTGGGTTTGTTGTTGGTAAATGCAAGTAAACAAGTATAGTTGAAGCTTTTGCTATTAATGTCTTTTAATCGATCCCATTTCTATCAATCGTAACTCATTTAAGTTCTAAACTTTTAATCGAATGTGCTTGATCAATAACAATAAAGAGTCACCATGGAAAGTTAAATTCATGACATTTTAGAGAGATTGTATGGTAAATGTAGTTTCATGCCACTGAAATTTAGTTAAGTTATAAAGGAGTGTAAATGAAGATGTTGTTGAGTGTATGTTTACATGAAGAACTTGTCTACTAATTAATTAAATACAAATGTTCAGTGTTTAAAGCCCCATTCACACTCAAAATCAACGAGTATTTCGTAAAATATTTCGTAAAATAAAGTTAACCCATAAAACATCAGTGTTCCTTATAGCAATTGCTAAAATTTCAACGCTATATGTGGTCTAGTAACAAAGATTTAAAGCCTCATTAACACTCAAAATCTCGTTTAATCATGTTACCAGACCACATCTGCAGTTCACATTTGGGCTATTGCTATAAGCATTAGTCAGACTTCTACAAAAATAGCATTAATATAATATTGTTATCAATGTGACCATGATATGAGGTGATTATTAAGAACCAAAGCTTACATACAGTTGTAGCGAATGTGGCTTTGAAAAGTATTCTTGCCTGTAAGACAAAGACACTTTATGTACATAATATGTACATATTTATGTTTCATATGCATTGAAATCAAAAGTAAAACACACACGAACCTATTGGCATTTATTTCTAACAACTATACAAATCTAAGATCAAGAAAGTATAGTATATCTATTTAGAACGTGCAAACACCACGACAAATTGACCTAGAGCAGACGTGCAGTTCAAAGTGAAAGCGGAATGGTATTTATGTGGAAGCATATTGTAATTTGAAGATCAAAAATTCACGGAATGATTGACGGACATCAAAATATCCAAAAGATCAAAGGGTATCACACGCGATGCAAGCATTTTAGGTAACTGGTTTAACAATAACTTATAACTCATTCTTTGAGCAGATTATTCATAACCATTTTTTCGTAATCCTGATGATATAAGTCAATGGATGAAACCGTTGAAAACGAATAGAGTACGATATCCAAATTACTTATGTTAATTAAGAAAGACGACATTGTCCTCGAATAACTATATGCATTTAATTATACATACATGTGTGTATGCATGATATCATTTGCAAACGTACTTTTCTTAATGTTCATGTGTGTGAAAAATTACTTTCTGTTCAATGTGTTATTTATTTTAATTACTTAACGAGATAAAAGCTTTATTGGACTTCCTTTTGTCATCGATTGAAAGAAAGTGTATTAACAATTTAGTCATTATATGAGTTCAAAATGTTAACGAGTCTGTGCCATATCATACATGTATCATACAAAGGATAACCCATTAAAAACGCATTTGGAATTTGAACATGTTTAGAGTTTTCAACCAATCAGTCATTCATCGTTTGTATTAGTCCATGTAAACACTGTTATAGTGTCTCGCGATTGTCGCATGCACGTACATTTTTATAACCAAGTAGTCGGACAGTATCAAAACGTGATCATAAATGGTGTACATTAGTCATAAGACACAATCTGAAATGTACGTAGTAAATTAAAGCTTGAATGCACTAAACATCTGATTACAAATGCGTTGTTGATGTATTAGATATTATTTTTGCCATCAAGTACCTGGTTGTGTGAGCTGTTTAGCAAGTGTCACTTTGACCGTCCATTAAATTGTAATTTAGACTCGGTTAAATGAAACATTAGAAGCGATTGTAAGATCTCATTTTACAAAATATAAAAGATCGCACTCACACATTTAGTATTAAATGGTATTTGTCTAAGTTAATGTTTCATGTTAATCTAATTCAAACACACCATATTAAGGGTGTGACTCATGCACGACAACATGATGACTTGTTGGTTATTGATGTTATTTAGAAACAATAACCGTTGTTTAAATATAAGTTTGCGTAACAGTCTGTTTATTTCTGCTATAATGTTATAATTTGAATGGAAAAAAAAAACATGTGCTGTATTGTCATCTGAGTCATGTTCGCACATCACAAACATATGCGTTATCGTTGATGTATGTGTGTATATAAAATGTAATACCCTCATTCAATATATACAAAGAAGACATGACGTATATGTGTAAGCATATATTTAAGACTCTTGCGCATTGTCTCTAAAACATAATTTAAGCTTAAGGTATATATTCCAGATATTTCGGTATGAATCCATAATATTAACTTTACGCAGTTCTGACGCTCACTGCTGGTGCCATCCATGAGGTCAATGTCATCAGCGAATCTCAAGTTGGACATGGGTCTACCGCCAAAGGAGATGGAGGTGTGGTGGTTTTAAAGGGTCCCCTGCATTATATTCGCAAATAAATATGTTGAAAAGGTCGGTGGAGAGCAGACATCTCTGACGGACGCCCACTGATGTCCTATTTTAATGATAAAGAATGTTCACCTCCCTGTTCGATTTCTGGTATTATGCACGTTAGTTCTGGCTAGTGTACTTCTCAAGTCTCAGCTCTCTTCTTTTGTCACAGAGGTCCTTGATCTCGCTCGTCAACCATGGTTTATTCATCCTCTCTCTCTAAAGAACTTCTTTGTCATCATCTAGGATGTTCAGGGCTGAAAATATGCCATTCATCTGTGCTTGAAATACCTCTGCTATTTTTGAATCTTTCAGTTTCTCCATGTCAAATACAATTCTAGGGTTCTTGTTGATGCGCTTGTTATTTAACATCAGCTTGATTGTGGTGAGCACTTAGCCATGGCCACTGTCGATGTTTACGCCAGGAAGCGTCCTTGTGTTCGCTTAGTGGATGCATAAAACATGCCCATGACAGTTAACAGTTATATCAAAGTACATTAACCCGATGTAAGACGCACACAATTTTTTAAAGTGCAGTGCCCCGTGCCATATGATGTAACTGTGTTTCATATTCGTCTTACCTTGGGCTTTTTGTTAATGAAAGCAAGGACAATAATCGCATAAGCAGTAATAACATCATTGTAATTGTAATATGATGTTAAACTACAACTATAAATCTTATAATGATAACTGCCACATCACGCAAATTGGATAATCTCAGTGTTTGTATTTGAGAACGGAATATTGAAATACGAGCTATTGCTAATCCTATTATATAGACCTCTTTCAAACCGTTATGCACTTCGATGACCACGTCAAAAAGATGACCCCTAATTATTGACAAAGTAAAAAAACACAACATAGTCGAACCCGCCGTTCAGAAATAAGAACTGAGTTCGGATTGACATGAACAATTTAGCCATATTTCAAAATGAAATGAAAACATAGAAGTACAAAAAGCATTTAAACGACTGTACGGAAAATCAATGACCTGATGATAATAGAACAAGTTTGTGCTCTTCAAATATCTGATTGTGTAAGATGTTCAACAGGTGGCATCTGCTTTGTCAATTATATTGTTATTTGGCCAAGGGCAATGCGATTTGATATAATCTATTTCGAGAAAAGAGCTAAATTAGAATTAAAAAAAAAATAAAAAAAATAAAATAGAATTAAAAAAACAAAACACTTTTGCGTCTTTCACATTTGCATCGTTATTGAATCCTATTTCTACTTCAGTTGATATCCTAGTCCAAGTCCAACATTTATTGCATAAACATTAAACAATGCCAAAGCACAATAAATACTATCGACATTGAGAAGTACAAAGTCAACAGAACATACAACAAAGTATTTAGCATCCCAGTGCCAACTATAAAGCCAATAGTGACACATTACACATATAGTAGTCTTAAATGAAAAGTGAAATTCTCGGCATTATATATAGATTTGGCAATATTGTGTTTAAGCATCGAGAACATTTTTTAATATGATATTTTCTTTTACAAATGTGTGTTCCTCACAAAATCTAGAAGTCAACAATTCCCAGTGGGCAACGCATACGTATATTGTTTGCAGTCAATAATTTATAATTGTACTACAAAAACTATTAGCCACTCAATTAATTTTCCATTGTTATTTACATACACTACTTCATAACACATAATTTTAGTTATTAAATAATATATCACCATCCTTCGTATATGCTTATGTCTATTTCTGAATGATTTCAAGCCTAGTGTGATTATATTGTTTGCGAACTTTGTAATCCGGTAATTTAGGCGATGGGAAATGAGCGCCAATGAAAAGAAGCGAACCACTTAATTTTTACATTTTTCATGGCTATGAACCGAATTATTTTGATTTAATTTTACATAAACTTATGGATATAGTGTTCTTGTTTTTTCTTTATTTTGCCTACCGTAAAACTCATTATCTTTTAAGTATTTAAAACAACGACGTGACGATGATACATGTCTGTAAGTGAGTTTATTGTCACCTGAGAGAGTGAGTATTAGACCACTAGGATCAACTTTAGGTTGGTCATATCTCACTGAAAACTCCCTGCTCACCAACAATAATTAAATTCCTGCAGAAATAACCTCAGTTAATACGAAGCAAAGTGAAGTTTATTTTAAAAAAAATCCGCTTGTAAAAAAAATACATATACATATGTTATCCGGTATGTTCGAAAGCTCTTGTTATGAATAGAATGCATACTTTACCGTACGGTTGGTACGACACGTTAGTCCAGAGGCATCACACGCAATCGCGTTTTTGAATCAATACGATTTATAATCCCCACATCTTTAATATAAGTCCGATTTTAATGATTGTTTTTCATGTTGGTAATTATGATGTTCTACTGACAATGTTTCTGCATTATATTTTTTTAAAGATCAAGCGGTCTGAGACTTTAAGGCAATATTGGAAAAATACAATCATGAACATTTTAACTAAAATATAAAAAGGGGTAAAATTCATCCTTACATTATTATAACCGATGAAGCAACAAAACATAAACCAATNTCTTGTTTAAACTAAAGAATGTGTGTTTAACTTCTAACATAAATATTTCAACGACTTAATTCTTATCTTATATCTTGAGAAACGCTTTGACCTTATGATCAAGCGGTCACTTTGGTGAAAAGGAAGATGACTTTGAAGTTTGAGGTCATCAGGTCAAAGGTTAAGGTCACAGGGTCTTGCATAATGAAATTTGTTTCTGCTCATCAAAATTGCTATGCTGGTTATTTGGATTATTTCAGATGCCTGTTGATTTTGTGGTCTACAGATCAAAGTCAAATGTGCTTGTAACATGATTTTTTTTCCCCAACATAATCTAGAGAATACTTAGTATAGTATAGTATTAATAAGTATGCTGGTTCATCTTGATGAAGAATGACCCATTATTATTTTCAAATCAAGAGATCAAAGGTCATGGTCACTAGTACAACTTTGCTGCATACATGTTTTAATAAAATCTCTTGTTTCCTCAGTTATGCTGTGGATAAAAATGTTATTATCTACCAAAACTAACAAATATTCTTTTATTTAATGCTTGTATGCGTTTAAACAATTTAAAAGTGTTATACGAGCAAATTTCTTTAGAATGTTATTTCTGATGTTAAAATAATGAGGTCATTTCACAAGATTTGAATCCAGCATTATTGCCCATCCCTTATTTACATTGACTTTATTGACACTAACATGCAAACATGCTGGTTAGTACAACTGTTACATTTGTATGCTTTACTACAATGCCTAAATCACGGCCGGTAATTACGGGCGCCACCACTTTTTGCGATGCATTAATAAATGGGCCAATGCTACTTCCGAGGTGGCGCTAATGTCAGGATGTTTTTGAAGTTCACGGATAATTCTACAGGGTTAGTAGGTTTTATATGTTTTTTTCAACATATTTTGCATTATTTAAAAAATTGGGCAATGTAGTGCGATTCACTTCAGCGAAGATTAATTCATCCAAAAATGTACAGAAAAATATAATAATAACAACCAGTTTGGAAACGTGATGATCTTCATAAGTTGTGGCATGGTAAAGTTTACAAAAGAAAATCGATGAATTTTGCCTGTGTGAAGAGCAAATTTTCACCCAACGAAATTGCTTACAACATCAAACCATTGCTTTGAACATGTACAGGTTGTTGCATGCACACAACATTGATTCTTGTCAATTTAATAGATATTTTTACTTTCTTCCAAAAGAGATGGAGCCAATGCCAAGTAGGTGCGGCTAAGAACAGGAGGTAGCGCCAATGCACATGTTCAGCTATTTTAATTTTCGGTGCCGACCATACATTTTTTGGTAGGTATTCCGGGTTGCGTGTTCTATCTTTGTTTTTAATTCGATCATCATAAAATATAATCAAAAAAGTAAAGTCTTCATAATAATTAAGAAACATATCTTGCAAACAGATTTTGAAGATTTCTGTGATTGCATATACTATAAAACTGGAAAGTAACTTGAGTATAATAAAAAAACGGTTAACGAATAAAGATTGAGCTATACTAATTTTTTTGCGATGTAAGTGGGAACAAATGACATAGTATAGCCTAATTAAGATTCGTTGACCTTTGCCATTTCGTGAATTGAGCATTTGGATATGGTGACAAAACTAATCGTTTGAAGCAGAAGTAACATCTTTCAATAATTTCGTGAATTATCTTACTGTATAAACACATTTGTTGCAGAAAAAAATATTTTGAGAATGTTGAGAATTTAGTTATTGGATTTATTGAGTATTGCATATTTTGGTATTATATTGTACAATATATTTTATTGAGGTCGCTGACTTCTTACCCCGGTAATTGAGTTGGTTACTTATATATTTACAGATTAACATCTTGTTTTTTTATATAATGTGTATATGTTCTGTTTAGATTTCGCATTATGTATTTACGTTGAACAATACAAAGAAATATGAAAAAGGAACATTATCTATCAAATGTAAGTCATGTGATGATTCATATATCGAGTATTGGCCTCTTGTCATTACCCCCACCTCCTTGGCATTGGCTCCATCTTTTTTGGAAAAATACAAAATTATCTATTAGATCTTCAAAAAGCCAATGTGTTCTTGTATGCAGCAACTAGTACATGTTGAACGCAATTGTTTCATGTTGTTAGCGAATTAATCGAGAGGAATGTGCTCGTCACCAAGGCAAAATACATCGATTTGCTTTCAAAAACTCCACCATGCCACAACTTATAAAGGTCCTCACGTTTCCAAATTGATTGTGATTGTATGTTTGTTTACATTTGTGGAATTAATCTTCGCTGAATCGCACTACTTTGCCCGATTTTTAAAATAAGTCGAAATAGGTTTACAAAAACATATAAAACCTACTCACCCTGAAGAAAAATCTGTGAAAATTAAAAACATCTGGTCCTTAGCGCCACCTCGGAAGAAGCATTGGCCCATTTGTTAATGCATCGCCAAAAAGAGGTGGCGCCCCTGATTACCGGCCGTGTAAATTTGAGGTGATGGACCCAGGGATTTTTTATCCAAATTGTTTTGCGAAGTTTTAATTTAAAATTAAGTAAGATAACAAGTTATATTCGATACTTGAAATAAAATAAAACGTATCACCTGAGCATTCTAGGTCCTTCAGGGCACTCTTGTGTAATTTTTGCAATTTTAAACGAGATTCATGTATGAAGGATGGTCAAAAGTAAGTTGACACGTGTTCAACAAAACCTTGATAAAAAGAGCCTCGTACTTACTGATGATTGTTGATATGGCAGGCATGACATATCAGCTGATTGTGGTCCTCACAGAATCCTGTCAGTTTTTCTTTCTTGTGCTTCTGACATTGCTCTAGTGCATACACATTGGTCTCTGGCCACTTGCTGATGTTTTCCTTGCCCAAAGTTGTGTGCTTATTAAAAAGTGTGTTATGGAGCTGAACACATTTCTCACAAAAAAACTTGGAACATTTCTCACAGTAAAATCCAGCCTCTGTATTTCTGTCATTTTCCTGACAGGTAAAACAAGAGTAGTCAAAGAACGAGTCTGATCCTCTATAAATTGAACTTTCAAAATTGGAAGCCATTACACCCATTTTTTTCACTGATAACTTCTTTCGTGTTGACTTAAACATTGACATTCAATCGGAGTAACCAATGTAATGTGATATCGGGCCACGTGATTGTGTATTGTGTGCAATTTTAGTATTTACAAAAACCTTTACCAACTGTCGATTAGCAAACATGTTAAACTATAAACAGTATGATACGGTTTAACAATTTTGAATGAACACTTCGTATACGCTATTGAATTTGTTTAGTCTCACCAATAATCAATTCATCTACANGTGTTTTTTTTTTCAAATCATTGATACAGCTAATCAGTGTGCACAGGCTAATCTTATTTGACATGCATTAAGCCCAGTTTTCCATGAAAGCAGCCAATATGTACAGATTTCAATGATAAACACTAGACTGGCCAACGTTGTCTTACAAGCTGTTAAATACTTTTGAATACATACACACTATGTAGTGTACAGTGGGAACTATAAATAGGCACATGCGGTGGTTACAGCAGACGCTTTTAGCATTCGTCGTCTGCATAATTTTACTGCAGTTATACACACAAGCAGTCACGGGTTACGGTTCCTAGCGTAGTTTAGCCAATACTGATTTGCAAAATTGCCTCTACATTATTTGTGAGCTAACGCTTTTCACAATTTTCACATTGTTACGCCAAATTTCCATATAGCAAGTAAGTTTCCGCGTTCAGAAGGCTATCCCAATCACCACCTTTAATCTAATCATCATTGTGCAAACCATTGATAACGAATACATTCATCGTTTCCAGATATATACAAGTTTGATATCTAAAACTCTAACTTTCTTCTTGTCAAATTAAACATCGATCGTAAACACATTGGGTATTTGATTGTATTGTTATATGACCACTTACGTAAGCAATGTAAATACGATAATAAAATACATAATACCTAACATACTAATTGTGAATTTAAAATAAAAGAGTACAATGATAAAATAGTTGTTGACCATTGTAAAACATATATGAGAATTAAATGGAGATTTACCATAAATGAACAAGACATTAATTGTGAAATCAGAAGCCTTTATTTGAATGACACGTACTTGCTTCTTGTGTAATGTATTAAGCTGTTTAGCAATCAAACGCTTACCAGTCCAAGAGTTCAATTAGATTACATTTATAGACAAACATAAATATTAATTTTATATTAAGAAAACGACAACTTAGTCCCAATAACATGCTTACTAACAATAGATCTTAATTAAAGCGACGATCGTGAATGTGTGATCCAGTTCAGAATCATTGTTGTGAGTGATATTTGCATGACCGAGTGTCTTAATGGAAACGTAGTTGGAAATAAATGAAACTATTTACCCGGATATTGAAATAGCATGGTAATACCCATGTTAAAGTCTGGTACATAAACAAGAATATTTTAACAGCACGTTTATATTTTTAACGAATGCATTCACATTAATTCTTGCATTAAATGTAACAAATTATTTCAAAACACAATAAAGGAGATCGCGATCAAAGAGAGTTTTGCATTGTGGATTGCTCATGCACGCGTTTCAGAGATAAAATAATCATTGATGAAGCTGAATGAGAAATTTAATCAACCCAATGAATAACGATGATTTGTAAAACAACACGCTTATGTCAAGATCTCGAGATACACCAAGAGATGAAAGTGGACCAACCAGATCGCAATGTCCGATAGTTCAACACTACAACAGATAAATGGTTAATGTCCATCAAAGTTCTAAAGCATACAGATAATAAACGGCGATTGATAATGTACTAGGCGACAAGCGCACTGCAAAATGATTACGTTTTCGAAGAACCTCATATATACTTTTCAGTCACCGCAAATGAA
The DNA here is from genome assembly GCA_007657795.1 of Dreissena rostriformis. Classification (NCBI taxonomy): domain Eukaryota; kingdom Metazoa; phylum Mollusca; class Bivalvia; order Myida; family Dreissenidae; genus Dreissena; species Dreissena rostriformis. The sequence continues at coordinate 344,745 of VMBQ01000506.1, read as the reverse complement.
ACCTGTTCACAGTACGTCAATGTTGAGATGTGCACTAGTGTTTAACTAATTAATTAATAGTACATATTTCAAGACATTAACTGGGTCAGTGGAGTAGTTTAGTTTGTCATGTATACTGTTTATCAAAACTTTCATTGTATTGTTCAGATTTGTGTCACATTTCAGTTTTCGTTGTGCCAATAAGGAGTTAAAACCAAACAACGGATGCACTCATGATCTACAATGGTTCGACATTCGTATCTCATCGTGATGGTAGTTAAACACACGTGTTGATTATGGATAAGTTTGTTTTTTAAAACGTCGAAAAATAATTAAATGCAATAAACGTTTAGCACAAAAGCCGATGCAGGTATAGGCATTTTGAAGGAACAAACTCCATAAATTATAATAAAACATTTCCTTGCATATGACTAATATTTTGTTATACCTAACAACACAAACTAAAGACTAAACCGTCGATTAAAAAACAAACTAAAATGGTACAAATTGCAACCGTTTAGTGGTCTTAATGACGAATAAATTGATTTCTATATATATTTAACTTTCATTGGATGTGTTAAATGAATCCACAACTATTTAGCAAAATTATTGAAGAACATAGAACGCTCAAAGTAGTTTCAAATATCTTAGAGTGCTATATAAAAGAAAAAACGCCTGGCTGCATTATAAGTGTCGGCACTTGATGACGCACGTGAAATAGAATTTGCCAACGTTGCTGTCGCCCATACTATGGGGGCATTGTATCGTGATTAAATGACTATTCCCTTTCCATAGAGAACTACACTATTATATACAACACTAATCGTTTAAAGACATCCTTTAAAAACAAGCCACATTTCTGTTATATACAGTAGTGGGACGAATTTTACGAATGTATGCAAATAGCACATTTACATATAGCATATGTTTTTAAAAGGTTAAACAGAACACATATAATGAGATATGTTATATTCTGTTACTAACATGTATCATTTCCATGAATCCGTTGAGCGGCCGAAGGTCCCTGGTTACCTATAAACTTTAACCCATGTTTCAAATGTTTCAATTTAATATGACACCAAATGGAAATTTATCATTTCTTTCATCTCGTGTTCAGAGGACCCATTGATAGTAAGTTGTAGAATTAATGCATTTGATTGGCACGAATATAGCTTTACAGATTGAAACGTTAGAATAAATCACAGCCACCATTCACTAAACATTTGTGCTATTATTATTTGTTTCCGAAAGAGGTCAATGTGTTCGGGGCCTTCTGCTAATAACTAGGTAGCAACAGTTCCTTGACAAATGTTGAAATTTATTTCACGTGTTATAACTATATGAAAATAAAACTACAGAAACATTAAGAAAGGATTTTTTTTTAAACATATCCAAGTCTTCTATTTATGATACTTTCAATTGAGATTTATTTTTCGTTTGATCGGTCATATTGACACATGAAGTCGAGTACCAATTAATGACAATACGTGAGTTCAAACATAACGAGTTTTTAAAATAGAATCATACTCTCCACGTTCATGTTTCTTTTTTGTCGACTGGCCGTATTTGCATTCTTGAGGAATATGAATCTTGTATTGATAATTGCTCTTGCTGTGCGTTATGCATCTTGATTCAAAACATAACACACCAATCCAGGCAGACAATTGTCTGCTTCGATTCAACTTAAATTTAGATCATGCAAAAATTAATTGAACATTTACATTATACATTCAAGTTGTTATGTCATTATCGTCTGATTCCAAATTCTTTCATATATTAAACGTAGAAGCGACTGTCTGTCTTAGTTGCATAAGTTTTAATATTTAATGAAAGAAAAAATATGATTATACATGTATATTGCTTTGCCACATACGAATATATTTGTTACATATTCAAATTGGGTCAATTCATTTTAAATGTTTGCAATTAAAAACTGATATAGAGAGAATAACAGGTTATTACCCTGTCGTTATGTAANCTAATAACTAGGTAGCAACAGTTCCTTGACAAATGTTGAAATTTATTTCACGTGTTTTAACTATATGAAAATAAAACTACAGAAACATTAAGAAAGGATTTTTTTTTAAACATATCCAAGTCTTCTATTTATGATACTTTCAATTGAGATTTATTTTTCGTTTGATCGGTCATATTGACAAATGAAGTCGAGTACCAATTAATGACAATACGTGAGTTTAAACATAACGAGTTTTTAAAATAGAATCATACTCTCCACGTTCATGTTTCTCTTTTGTCGACTGGCCGTCTTTGCATTCTTGAGGAATATGAATCTTGTATTGATAATTGCTCTTGCTGTGCGTTATGCATCTTGATTCAAAACATAACACACCAATCCACGCAGACAATTGTTTGCTTCGATTCAACTTAAATTTAGATCATGCAAAAATTAATTGAACATTTACATTATACATTCAAGTTGTTATGTCATTATCGTCTGATTCCAAATTCTTTCATATCTTAAACGTAGAAGCGACTGTCTGTCTTAGTTGCATAAGTTTTAATATTTAATGAATGAAAATATTATTATACATGTATATTGCTTTGCCACATACGAATATATTTGTTACATATTCAAATTGGGTCAATTCATTTTAAATGTTTGCAATTAAAAAACTGATATAGAGAGAATAACAGGTTATTACCCTGTCGTTATTTAATATATAAGGAAACGCTAACATTGATATAAACACGAGGCTTGCCAAGCCGTTTGATTTATTTGCACCGAGCCTGATATATAACAACAAGATATGGTAGTCACATGTTTTGCAGTTTATCATACCTCTACGGCCCTATTTTTAAAGAAATTGTTAAATATAATCACTACGACTTTACATTTTTGGCAATACAGTATATGTTGAATGAAGGTCACTTACTACAAATGACGTCATGAGCTTAATATTTGTAAAATACGTTTTAGCTTTTTTGTTGCTTTTTGTGTCTTAAATGTAGTACGTCTTGGTATCAACTTGTTTGCTTTGTTGAATCTGATTCATTTATATCGAAAATGAAGACTTTATCGTTGATAACGAGAAATATGTCGTACCCCAAACCATGAACAAATATAAAGCCCCACAAACTTGATATGTAAATTGTTTATACCAGGCACATTTGTATCAGGTTGATATCAACGTAGATATATAATAAATAAAAAAAGTTAACTTACTTTATTGTTATTGCAATAACTTATTTTTTTGTTTACTCTGAACAGCATCAATCGGAGTTATAAATCAATATTATCTGTATCTGACAAGCTATTTATCAGACTCTATCTATAAAGCAATAATTTTATAGTGCTATCAATTTGGCAATACTATGATCAAGCCATTTATAATTATGAACACAATACAGTTGCTAAATAGCGCGTCTTTCCTAGATTTTGGTATATGCAGATGAAAGTATATATGCTGTCATAACAATTTGCAAACAGTTTATTAACATTATTATCGATGGAATCATGTATTTGACTTGCGGATCCAGAGGTGTAGGCGCACCTGCCCTACAGGTCAAATTTACGAGTACGGACATACAGACGGACAGGCGTACACGATGAATCCAGCATTCCCACATATGTTCGTATAAGGGTTTGACTTAACTACTCACGTTTTTTCTGTATTAACCGAACCCATTTTACGTATTTTCCATTTTTTTGTCGATCATAATAATTGAATGGACTCAATTCGTGTACCTTATAAGGTCGCTATTAGATTACTGCCGTTTACTCAATAATTAGCCACATGGCTTCGTACATTTACATCAAAGTTAAGTGATTTATTTAACTGTTTACCGCATTTTACTTGTTTAAATGAGACGCGATTTTTGATTGACGATGCATGTTAGATTTATGACTTCGATTAACAATCAAATCAATAAGTGAACACATTAAACACAACATCTCGCCATCGCGTCACATTCTATATTTGTGTGGCTTGTATTTCTATCGTAGTTATGTCTTGTACGTACAGTATATATTTCATTCGAACTTAGCGCTGTTGGTAATTGGTTATTTTTCATTTAATAAAGACTATGTGGTGTTGACAGCAATTTAATTTTCTGGTTATATTTTATTATTCTTATATATTAAACACAGATCCCTTAACGCGTTCTTTTTGTGTGATACTTTGAGTGGTAATAGTGAAAGGTGAACGTAAGCTGTCAATCAAATCACTTTATTGTGCATTAAGGTTATATTTGTTTTTATTTTAAAAACACAATTCTTAACTGACAATCGATTGATCATTTTTAAAAGTGTCAGTTACGAAAGGTACTTGCATGTTTAAATATAGATGTGCAATATGCAATTTATTCTTTTTTATGTGGTTTAAAAACCTTTCGGTTATTGTTATAGTAAGTTATTTTAGATCTATTACATGTAGGTAAACGAGTTTGATAAATGATAATGTAATATCTTATATAACTTTTATGAAGTGACACGACTGTACTGTATTATGTTTTTTCTAAAGCAAACATAAATTTTATTATTCATTTAGTGTAAACATATTTTCTTTATTTTCTCAGACATATAATAAAACTCATAAATTTCTAGAAAACAACATATATTAAAGAAAAAAAGCAATTACGGAAAAAATTTAATCAGCATTTTTAATGCCGAAAAGAACGCTTATGTGTGTCTTTCAAAAAATGAATGAGAGTTTAATATTCAAATTAAGCAAGAGTTATTACATGAGTTGATTGCATGAATCACTTCATCGAAAGGCGTTAAGCTCACACTGACAAATAACTTTGAAAATCGGGACATCTACAAAGAAAAATTGACACTTTATTAAACACTTTATTACAATATTATATCCTGCAACATTATTGAATGTTTTCATGAACTGTTGTGTTGCAGTAAAATAAATGATAACCTATATATATGATATAATTTGAGAATGTATTTGTGTGGCTACATATTCACTACTCACCAGTAAATGGTGAGACAATGATGAAAAAACATATATATTTCAATTAACACCTTTAACACGAAATATCAATATATTGCGGTAATTTGCAGAATTCTCGTTATATTTCATGGTATCGTGATTCTGATACAGTGTATATATACGAGGTGCACACAAGAAAACTGTCTTCTATGGTATTAAGTTAATTTTTTTCTGATTTGATTGATGTCAAACTGCAGTGAAAAATGCCGCTTTTTAATTATGTCAATAAGTGCCTCTGATTGTAGGGCTTTATTGCAACACACGCTTGGCTAGTTAAGATATAAAAACCGTAATGCTGTCTCATTGAATAACATTTAAACATTAATAATCCCCAAAAAAGAAAAAGTTGATATATATTTGGCACAAGGAGATACGTAATTAACATACATTTTAAGCAACATCTTGTCTGAGTGTTTTACTGCTCATAGACTGCTGCTTTAACCTTGTTTCCACACTACGTTATTTTTTTGTCAAATATTTTTGTTTATAACTTAACTTCTTTGAAGAATGGCATGCTGGGCGCTTGTTTAAAAAAAGACATTTATAACTGATCTTTAATGCATCGATTATACATTATTCGTTATTCATACTGTTTTTTTTTGTAAATGATTATTGAATATTGAGTTATGTCCAAGGTATAATGAGATAATACAAACCAGGAAATCCACAAACATAGTTAGCATTTTAATTTAAGACCAATTTAAGATCAGACATTCTTTTTTAATAAAGTCGCAAAAAATGTTTGAAACATACATGTGTATATTAGAACATGTAGCTTGAAAATTAATTCCCAACCAGAAAGCCATATTCTAAATATGTTATAATTGGTTTTATGACGCCATTTGCCTTCAGAATATCAACTTTATATATCGTATTTATCGTATTTCAAGTCATAAATTACCCTTACAATGGGAAATATTACCTTTATACGAGGTAAAAAACTACCACTTCGACACACTCAAACGATAACATCAGAAGTCAAATTCAACTTTGATATAACACAAATGATACAATCGTCATAATAACACACTTGGAAATAAAGGATATCTTTCCGATAGATAACGAACGTCTGTAAAATAGCATGCGCCCGTAAAACATACTATTGTAAACCAGCCAAAAGGGTGGCTATATCCGTAATCAAGAGATATCCATGTTGACTCCTTTCGGATCCCCGAGCCGACAAACGTTGGAAATTACTTAAATAACGGGAAAATTGACATCATGAGACACAGTTCGAAATCAATCGAAGAGATTGAGAACTGAATTACCATGTGTCCTCTAGAATATATAATTAGAAGGAGCACTGCACACGGTACATACTATAGCAGTATGCTGAATTATTATTTTACGTTATAGCGACATGTTCATTGGTTTGAAAAATCAATTTTGCAAATAATAACAATACTGGCGAAATAAATGGGTATTTTACATACAAATTTAATACTGGAGATCGGAATAAAAAAGAACATAGATTTGGTTGTCACGCTTGCATTTCAAAGATTTAATAGTCATTAATAAATCTGAATGGGGACTTAAACTAAACAACAGGTATGTGCCAACGACAGGAGATACAGCTGATCAAAGATGTCCGATATTTGAGCTCTTTTGTTAGATCGGCTTAGATCAAGCATCTCGTATACACAAGTCCTAATAGTCTGTAAGTAATAATTTTAAATTGTATAATTATCTTATCACCAACAAGACATTCAGTTTTGACTATCATATTTTCTTCAGTAATTTTTATCAAAACTTTCAGCTTAATTTACTATTTATTTTGACAGTCCCATTTTAAGTATCAATAAACATTATTTAAATAAAAGCACACAACCCGAGAATTCAGAAATGCATCATTTTTTTTTTGTTCAAAGGATGTCTTTTCGAAACCAAAATCCAGTCTAATCGGAAAGTTTCGTCCCATATTAGCTTGCACGCAGATATTAGATACGCACATGCATTAATCCTGGTTTTCACTGATACCGTCTCAAATTATTGTATAAGATAACGATAAGAGTGTGCATGAACGAGTCAAAGCGGAACATGAGATCTATTGATCCTAGAACACAATAGTATTGGGATAAGGACTTTTAGAGCTTTTAGAATTATTGGCGGACATCAAAATATCCTAGAGTTCAAAGAAAATACCATGTATTTAATGCATTGAATAACTGCTACTGTTTTAACACTTAACTTAATCATCATTGCGTATGTGCAATACGGGCCATTGTCGTTATTTAATTCAAACCATTGAGTATGCCTTTATTTATTTTATACATAAACATACTGTTTATAAAATGACGTAGTTTTCATGTCAGTTTATCCAACAAAAACATTAGTATTAAAATCCTTCTCGAACTATAATGTAATAGTCAAGTTGCAATGCGAATATTTAAGGTTAAAGATGGAAGGTGGACATTTTATTTTCAGTGACAAAAAAAAACGGTCCTTCATGTGCACACGTTTGTTCACACAACTATTCAATGTGCACTCTTCATTACATTTTTAATTGATATTCATTTAATATCTGAATGTTTTAGATGTTAAGCAAGTGTCACATGTGATGTTAAATGTCAATCAAACTGTATGTTTTCTCGATGACATCTTTAAGTGATTTTATTTAATGATTTTTTAGATGAAAAAACTCCCACTATCAGTAACATTTAAATGCGGGCATATACGTCATGATTTGTATCGTTAATGAATGACAAATCCGTTGAAACATGATTGCACGTGTTTGTTAATGTTTTATATACAATACCTATTGTCAATTGTAAAGCGATACATTTATACATCTGGTCCGTTCTAACATTTCTGCTCGCTTGTGAATCACCTAAGATCAGTAAAATATTTATATCATGACAAAGTTTGAGTATAGTTTTTTCCAAAATTCTGTAGTATTGTCAAAAAAAAACGCAAGCATCTCGTTTGCCGAACATAAACATGAACTCAGTAAAGTACAAAGGTTATTCTCCGCTTCTGGATTTATATTAAACTTCAGTTGCCTTTCGATATAGAAAGGATTCTTTTGCAACTACCTCATTCAATATATACACATATACGGCATCAAAGCATTTTGACCGTATCCCTTCATAAGTAATGACCATTTGTCGTGCTATGATCTATCTGTACTCCATCAGAAGAATCGGTCTGGAATTGAGGATACTATAAAGACATCTTTTGATTGCCCAAATGGAATGATCTTAATCATTTGTGGTGCGATTGGCGAATAACATTAAGTGTAAGACAGTATTATATCGTATCTTCCAACCCGTAGGAAAATTAAACATTCTATATTTTTACCGTTTGGGTTATTGTTCAGTTGAACGTAGTTGGTAAAAATTGTATTCAGGTATTCTGCAATCCGATGTTTAATGATATAAAAATATAACAATAAAAAAGTAATTAAATACCACAGGATCATTTGCTCTAGATAAATGGGCATGTTTGTGATTCATTTTGAACAGAACGTATACGATCAGATAAAAACAATCAATTTGTCATTTCAAGCGATACGAAAAATGTATATGCCTATGAGTTACAAAGTCATCCACTTAAATATGAACGGAAAAGCACACATATTAAACAATAAAACGTAGACATTTATGGATTACGTCTCTAGGTTAATCGAGGAGATGCTATTTAATTTGCCTTAAGTATTTTCTAATACAACAACATTGATTATGAGTTATATAGGTACCCTTCTGGCTATTTTGCCAGTGAATTATTTGCAAAAACCGATGTATTAACTTAAAAAAACGACCGAGATATCACGAAACTGTCGAACATCCTTGCAACATCCATTACGGATTAATTAAATGTTATTGCTTTATATAAAACATGAGTGTAGTGATTTATGTTCCTTGTGGCATTTAAAATTGCTCTCAGTAAGTGTTTAGCTTGAATTACGCATACCGGATAAAACTATATGCGCCGACATGATGAAAAATAACACATTCATATACATACATTCAAAGCAACCACAAGGTAACTTGCAATATTACTTTTTTACTGTTCGACTACCAAAACATCTGTTATTTCATCGAGATGCAACCCAAAACCTGTGTTTAAATGTAACTTACAACTAAGCAAATAGGTGATGCAAGGTTTGTAATTCAGTTGGGTACACCTCGCGAAAAGCTTATGGATGGCGTACACACGTGCGTGAGACATCGGTATGCAATTGACGCGAGCAATACAAGTTTAGTTCATGAATCATTCAATATGAAACGATGTAATGCTTACTTATTACTTCTCAATCGAGAGATCTGACGGTCTCAAAAATGAAATGTATAATATACCCAGCAGCGCGTTTAATGTGTTATTGCTTAGGGTGTTTCAATAAAAATGCACGCTTGTTAATATTACATTTAGATAACGGAAGTTTCTCACATTTACAAGACAGAATCATTTGTTTTGTAGACACACGAGTACATTGAACGTGTTATTAGGTTTACATTTTAACTGTACACCATGGATGTTAGCACTATATTTTTGCCTTTCAATGAATATGAAAAATTGAGAACATAGTACTAGAACATATTCAGTATTGATCTATTTAATCCTTGTTAAAATCAGAATGTATCAAAAGTAGTAAAATTGAATGCATTGGCATTTCAGTCTGTGTTCAAATCAACTCTGGTGTTCAATTTATAAATTAATTTAACCCAAAAGACACAATAATACATGTATTTGCGTAATCAAAGGAGACCGTTGTTACATACACTTAACATTTGACGATATGTTACTCATATAGTCTTCTCCGATTAATGTTTATAATATTTCATGTTTATAATATTTCATGTTCCTTTCACCTTTCACGCTATAATTCTATTGTTGGCTATAAGTATGCATTGTGCTTTTTTATGCCAGAATAAAGATATGATATGTAATGTTATGTTATGTTATACAGTATCTATGAGAACAATCGTCATATATTTTAAATAGCTTCGTGTCGAAATTTCAATAACCGCGGCTGAGTTGTGAAACTTTAGGGAATTATCACGTGTCATCTGATACGGGAACGAATGACTTAGGTGGCTGTTTTTTGAGATGCTCTTGAATACACTTCAAACATTGCGTAATCTCGATGCATGTTGTATGAAAATTGTGAAGTATGGATATGAGGTTCATGATACAAATGTATAATCAGTGTGTGCATGCAATTGGGCTAACATGATGGCGGCATTCTCAGAGAAAGGAAAAACGACGCATGGAGAGTGTATATTCAACAATTATCAACATTCGAACAATAACACCAAGTATGATGTTTTAACTAAAATAGACCTATTTTGATACTTAAAAATGTGTTAAATTAATTTTTTACATGTATGCTGATTTTTTTGTGTTTTAAAATATTACAGTAACCTCAATAAAAACACAGACGTATTTTGACACGGAATGTTAAGCAATCAACAATCAGTCTTGTTCGTAAAACTTCTGCATTTATCATGCTCAGCGATTACGTTCAGAACATTGCTCCCTGTATACGTTATTTATCAAATATATGTCGGTTGTGTTGCTTATGGCAAGAATTGGGCGTTTGTTTAAAAACAAAACTCGATAAATGATATGCATCGATATCTCTCAATTTAATCAGAGACCCTACTGTCCGCCGTTCAAGTTCTGATTAGTTGATGCTGTGGTAGTGCATCCACATCTGTCGAACGTTTCCAGTGCATACATATATTTAATTAAAGTTGCTCTGTCTGCAGGCTCTGATTGCTAACGGATAAAACGAGCAAAAATGATGCGGTCTATGCTTAGTGTGTTTTTTTTTGGCAGCGGTGGGTAATGCATATTACATTTTTAATGCTTGCCTTTAACGTAATGGCTCGGAATGTAAAAAATGTGTTTTTGCAAGATAATATGCCATTTGTGTTAGATTGTACAGATGACATTTATATGAAATAAAATGAAAACAAACCAGAAATTAGTTGGAATGAATAACAAACTAATAACAACCACATACGTGTGTAATATTGTATTTTTTTGGTGACTTTCTACCATTTACATATCATCAGTAATAAAGACTCTTTAATAGACGTCTGAATTCCGATTAAGGTCCCAATCACCACTGATACTAAGAAATAAATCAACGCCAACAAAACAAAACAAAAGTATTGAAGAAAAAGGGTCAAATAATACCATAACATGCAATCAATATATATATTTTTTTAACAGATCTATAGAGATTACATCCTTCAAGCAGGTAAGGAAACGATTGATCCCGTGAAGCGTAAGAAATGAATATAATGCAAGCTTTAACGATACGCCTCTATATGTAAGTGCGGTCAATATATTTTAGCCTTTTCAAATGGACACGCTGTCAACTATATCTGTAATTAATAAAAGGCATATGAAGAAAACTATCCAATAAAATATGCAATTTGACTTTAAATCAGATGTACTTACTCAAGCCTTGCACAAGGCCTTTTGATATATGATGAGTGGATTTAATGTAAATTGACCCGAAATGCAAAAATAAACAGGCCAGAGCAGATTGTTCATGCTCAAAATATGTTGTTAATTTGTTTAATTAAGCCATCGGCGCTATTGACCATTTACTATATATATCACACAATCATACATCAAACTTAATTAATACATAACAATGCAAACAATTTATTTAAGCAAACAATCTAAACGATGCTTTTTGTATATGCCCAACGTATACATATCAACCCATTTCAAATATTGTCAACATGTTGGTATCTTATTTGAAATAAGAGTATTTTTTTAATGAAAACAAGTTGTAATTATACGTTCACAAAATTTGTGCATTTTTTTTTATAAAATACAAAATGGCAATATGCATCAATATTGACATTATTATATACAAAAAAGTATACATGTATTCATTATTTTGTGTATTCAAAATTTGACTCACTATAAATATAATAAAGCGGAGAGAAATTAATTTATCCAAATGAAAGAAAAAACATGACCCGTCGGATGTAAAGGTCACCTATCCTATAATTGTCCGTCGACCATCTTTGAAATAGCAGTCGAACGTTTCAAACGTATTGAATCTCGACACAACATGTTCCGCAATGAATAGCTATTCGTATTGACGTTTTTACTATAACCAAGCCAACAAAGGAAATTAATTATAGTAATAAGGGGGTGATTGACAGCATGTGACAATGCATAGAATTAATGTGTGAGATTGACAATTTCATGGCGATGTTTTCTATTGAAACATTCTTGTTTGCAATGAATAAAACACTGACCATGAGAAATCCACTTTTAGGATGTGTTAAATACAGAGAGCTGCTCGGGCTAAGTAGTTTTAGATTAAATAGTGATTTGTAAATCTAAATGATAACTTTTATCGACACAATAAATAAAGGATGATTTGTAAAACAACTGGTGTATGCCATGTACGCGAGATATGACAAGAGATGAAAATGGATCCTTTCATATCGCAGAGTGAGATATTATATCAGTATCAGTACGGTTTAGATAATTAATGCTACTGCATCCTCTTCTTAACAGCGAGTGAATATTGTATATGCAGAACAAAGAAGAAATAGTCATGACTAATACTGACATATGCGAGATATAACCCTTTTTTTGTTTTTAGTGAAAAGAAACGGTTCACTCCAGAGATAAATTAACTATAAGCTATAGAGGAGAACATAATATGTGAAGTCAACTTTGAATGGAATTGTTGTTATAGATACTTAATTTGGTTTTTCTTAATTGTCATTTTTGCCAAACTGTGAACAAGTCCCTTTAATTGAACATTAACATTGCAAGATGTTAAGCAATGTGGATTGAAAGCTCAATATTCCTGAAGTATTGCTTGCAGCAATTTATCTTTTTTATAAAAGTAATACAAACATGTTTAAGATGNGCTCTCGTTTCTTCTCGAACTATCCCGCCTTTGGTGGAGATTTAGTTTGCAAAAATGTTTTCCATTGTGGAAAGTGTGATGAGTAAACATTATGCATATTGTGTTCATATTTCACTCTATTAAATAATTCATCTTCGGTTTTGATCCAAGATGACATCCACGTTGGATATTCGTGTTGCTGACGTCTCGTCTCGTCTTGGTACGCTTGCTTCGCTTTCCGAGTTAGAGTGTTGGTTTTGGTCTCATGATTCCTACAAAAGAAATATAAATATTGTAAGAAAACAAACCAATTAAGTTCTTATTATAGTTCAAATATGAACAATATTCATTTTTTAATGTTTTATCTGTCTTATTTACATCACAAACAAGACACGTTTGGCATGTTTTTAATTGACCCTTTTGCGATTGTTCCCAATATATAGGCAACATGTTTTCTGTATATGAAAAACTTGGAAAGGTGTATTTTGAGAAACGCTAGATTGCAAAAAAGTAGACGGAATTATATTTGCAAGGCGATCTCGGCACAAAGGTCAACATCGGTCGGGTTATACAAAACGTTTTGCGCTATACCGCAAAAATGTTGGTTTGATGCATTTTTTTTTAATTCTATGTTTTCAAGAGTTTGTATGTGTCCAAATTAAACCGTACTCTATTGCAGTTAAAACTGTTATACACTTGGACGAAGAGTCTTATTTATGGTAACATGATGTCTGAATGTCGATTCAGTAGTCATTTATAAGTGCAGATTGTGTTCATTTGTTCTGTTTAAACATCGTAAACGTGTTATTTTTTTATACATTATACATGGCTGAACGCACACACATACAGGACGTATAGGGCACAGAATTTCACAAAGACAGTAAATAGACACGAACTATACAAGGGACACACACATTAAAATAAATTGAAGTTTATAGTTTGACAACATAGAAGTTACCAATTCTACACTTATAACTACTAGTCGTTCTAGCCGAATATCGACTTGTCGTGCTTGCATTGAATTTCGTTGCTTGTCGTGTAAGCCAAATTGTTTTTGTACATTAGAAATGGCATTAGAAGGTGTTTTAAGATATTGTTTTCGGAGAAAACACATTTTATCTTAAATTATTTACGTCCGCATATATTAGTGCACTTGAAAAAGGAATATACAACGGATATTTTGGCAGATTTAAAATGTGCTTGTCGTGCTTGCGTGCATTGTAACGTAAAATCTAGGAATTTGCCTCGAATGATAGACAAAACTACTCATCTGGTGTCAAATATTTATACAACCGAGAGTAGTGCTCAACTTTACCCTTAGCCTGCGCTTTATTTCGTCCAAAAAGAGTAAAAAATAAGATACTTACGTGGATTTGAAGTTTCTAAGCGGAGGCAATGTTTACATTTTTTTTACTTGACGTGCTAGCCAAAATGAAGTCACGAACGACGTGGTATGGCCACACTGAATGTCTAACAATTGAAAATCTTATAACCAATATTTTGGCCGAATGTCTGATGTTTACAGATCTCACTTTCAGTTAAATGTTGCTATAGAATTTGCCGTTAGCTGTTTTAAGGTGACTGGAATAATTTTTACAGTTAACACTGATCGATTGTTTTAATAAGGTCGTCATCCGCTATGACTATGCACGTATATATTTGTATGTAATTCACTTTCTCTTCAAGCAAAAATGCAATTCGTCGCAATGCAAACGCATAAAGCACCATGCGATAGTTTTTTTTAACTACTTAAACAAAAATGAAAACTGTTAAATCGAGAAATGGTAAAATATACCTAATATGTGTGTTGGTTATGCTGCTTTGGGTAAAAATATGGTTATATGCTTAGTGTTATGCCTTCTTGTAAAAGATATATGGTTTATATACATGTAGTGTTTCAGTTATTATGGATTTTTATTTTCCAATATGGTACTTATGTTTTCTGTAAACACAGTAGTATGTTAAGTGTATTTATTTCAATGAAAACAATTATTACTATGAAGTCTTTTCTGTATGTTGTATGTACATATTGCATGTTACAAATCAATGACTACATTTTAACCCATTTATGCCTCTCCAATCCTTCTAAGTTGGATCAATTTATTTCCAAAATTAGGGATGTCAAGTATATTTATTTCTATATTTAGAATTTTTTTTACAGAAATTCCTCCAAGCAAACAGCGCAGACCCTGATGAGATCATGCGGCATCTCATCTGGGTCTACGCTGTTTGCCTTGGCCTTTTTTCTAGACGCTAGGCATAAATGGGATAACTACATGGTTTACCCTCTGTTCGGTTCCAAACACAATTTCATTAATTTGCTTTATTTGTTCAAGGTGAAAACCGATCTTCTTTAATTACAGATGTTTAACCATATTTAAAAAGAATCGAGTTTGAAAGGAAATTAATTGACGAGGCAAACCTTGCACTCCAGGTGGCACAATCATTGCAGGGGGGCATGGTAAATATATCACAGGGACAGAAAACGCATTTGTTATCAAATACCAAATGAAAAACATATAAAAGAACAGTCAGATTGGTAAAATGGAAGAAGATGTAGGCGGAAATTGGGGGTATTTGAGATCGTTGAAATTGGTGGATTTTGAAATGCTTCAGCGGGAGGAATGATAGTCAGAAAAAAAAAGGTGTCTGTTCGTGTGTGATACTTTAGCAGCTCTGATTACATTTTTTTCCCTTAAAACATGTTATGCGACGTGACATCAACGTCTATTTAAAAGGAATAAAGTGTTGGGGCTTTCTGTGCAGGATAAAATGCTTGTCGGTGTATACTTTGCTTGACAGGAACATGTGTAACAAATGGTACATGTATTTGTTTTCAATTACTCAGATGAATAAGATTAATTAATTGAACAATTAAGTAGATGAGCTACTTTGCACAACTAAACACTATTGGTAACCTTTATATGATTATTTTATTTATATGAATGCTTAGTTATTACAGAGTATTATATTTAAGGTTATGTTTTATGTTGTTGTTATTTCTTTAGTGTATCGAATAATAGTCACTTTCCTTGAATAACAGACTTACGAATGTTAACAATACTTTCTTTCCTCAAAATGTTTCCTATGTTGATTATTCATTTTTTTTAACATGTAGTGTACCGGAGATTAGGTAACATCCACCATTAGGTTGTTACATTTAATTTGGTCTAAAAAGCTGTTTAAGTTTACATTAAATACTTTATGCCAATTCTCGGCAATATTTTCCGGAAAGTAGAATTGATTTCATTTAGCGGAATATTGGTGAATATTGGCGATGATAAAACGAATATATATATACCTTCTTTTGTCAAATGGTCTAAATCGATTTTTGCGTGTTTTGTGGTTTATAAGATTTTAAATAACTGTGCTCGCTTATTTAAGCAACATTAAATCATTCGTGCTAATTACAAATACATAAGACTGAGTTTTGCTCCCCGAACCTCCCACTCCACCTCCTGAAAGTACTGAAAAATCATTTTGAAAGTTTCGATGAAAAATGATGGTTCTGAATATACCGGTAGTTCAATTCACAAGAACAGGAAGGCATTTAGCATTGCACATTTCCGACCGTCCGTACGTCCGTCCGTTCTTAACTTCATCCTGACGCTTGCGTGTTGAACGCATCTTTAACAACTGGATGGATCTCGCTCAAACTTTCAGAGTGGAATCGCCCAAACGTGTAGATGTTTGTGCATAAAAGAATTGTTGGCTGCGGCGAGTTTTCGCAGAATAATAGCCCTATGAATGTTTTTTTCCACTATAACATTTATAGGTCCCAGATTGTGTGTGTTAAACTCCTCTTACTGCTTGGCTGTTCTTACCTCAAACTGTTACATCTGAATATGTAGATGATCATTTCTGAAGGAATTTGGAATGCCACCAAATTTGGCCCATTGTCTTTTTGTCCGTTGTATAATATATAATAGTTGAGTTGTCCGTGTAAAAACATACATTGTGTGGGCATTCGTGTCTGTTTGCGCACTTCAAGTTATTATTTATTTAAACCGCGTATTTTTATTACGCGTGTTCAAGTACACACTGTAAATATTACATATGTTCATTCTCAGCGGCATTATGTTTTAGTTTATTTCGGTTCGTTTTAATCTGTGCATTCTAAGCAATATTAACAGATCATTGATTGAAGTCAGCAACACAATTATTATAAGAGCACGTTAAGTACACAGTCCTGGAGACTTTGACTTGTTAAGTTGGATCAGTTGGTTCGCTGACACAAGTCATGACTCTTCGCAATTTATGACTGACATAATACCTATGTACTTCAAGAAGTACTGCTTCTCGGTAGTATAACAACTGACACTGCATCACACTTATGTCAGCATCATACTACGTTTTCATACAAACACCCTCCAATTATTGGATAAACTGGAGAAGTAGAGAACATCATAAAAAGACTGATTTTTTTTATACCAATCCAAGTTTGAATATCTTTTTAAATTGTGCTTTCACGATCTTGCTACTCTTGTGTTTAAAACAAATCTAATGTTGACTACTATCAAACTAAAATAAATGTTCTGAAGAAATGGTACCAGGTCAACGAACCAGAGCTTTATATAATTGGAAATACCTTTCTTGTATACAGCTGGTAACTATTCATTTAACAAGACGTGTACTATGTTGTGAAATCCAAACTATTATGTTCAGGTTAGTTCATACGCCATGTAGACACAATGCTTGGTTCTGCAACCAATACTAGTTAACGGGTCGGTAACGGCGTTGTGCTTCGATTTTTATTGAAATAACCAACATTTGATTTGTTTTTGGCGGTGACCCCAACTTTATTCTACAATGTGTGTATGTTGTTTCGTTTTGTGCCGTACTGTTTTGGCAATTGGTCACTTGCCATAAATAAAGGACCACGAACGTGTGTACAATAGGAATGCAATACTGCTGGATCAACTGGAGTTTCCCTTCTATAAATTGTGTTACAATAATCATGTTATCAATATATTATTTAAAATATGAAAATGTTAACAACGATTGTTGATAGTCAATGTAAAATGTAGTTACAATCAAACACAACTTTAAATGCTATCTGCTCATTAATGTCGCTTAAATGATTCGGAATGAGATCCGCTTTACATAGAGTAAATTTCGACTGTCTCTTTCGAACATTATATGAAATTTAACCTCTTACATGTACCATGTTGATTAAATTATTGCAATGCCGTAACGGGGTTAACAATTGTTAAGTTCTGACTCACGGTTAGAATTTAGAGAATCTGTGTGACTGAAGGGAATTTCAAGCTTTGATTTTTGTAATGAAATGAAATGTAGTTCCTATAACCCATAAAATAAAATGAGCAAAACAATACGTGACAATATAGTACCAGGTGTTAAATACACCTGATAAATCATATCTTGTGTCATTTCTAAGTTTTCAGAACCTTTAACAAACGAGGGCGTGTTCTCGAATTTCGAACATTAACCCGTTCAGCTTACACAATAGCTGGTTTGCCTTTCAATTTTATCATCAGAATTATCAAATGAAACAAATTCTTAATACATACTTGCTGCTATTTTTATACTTCTCCAACGAGAGATTCCGATAATTTTGACACATTAAAACATACAAAATAGGCCAATAATATCATCCGTCAAATATATATATATATGTAATAAAATATAGAAAAAAAACTGATTGATAATTCTCAGCCTGCCAATTCCATTCAGATAAACGTGTGAACAAAACTTATTTTTATTTTAAATATTTAAATATAAAGGAAACTGTGATTTCATAAATAAAGATAGAACCATAAGTATTATTACGAACTAAATGTAAATTTAACTGAAGAAAAAAACTAAGGAATTAATTATTAAGCAATTCATGTCATATTTCATGTTCACATTTCTTTTATCACTCATTTGTTATTTTGACGACAAGTAAGTAATATAATCCATACAAGAGGCACAGCTTTCGATTTCTATCCATAACAGTTATGATACATTTAGAGTATGTGGTGTCTGTTTCAACAATTGCCGTCCATTTAAAAAAAAATAGTATGTTTAAAGCGGCGCTAAATTCCCACATGTTGTGATTGAAAAGATCACATATTAAACACATATATTGGAACAAGTCGACGTAGGATTATAAAAGAATCATCGACATGTGACATATGAATTTTGTATAATATTATATGACCTCATATAATGCTTAAGTCTTTGAACGGTACAATAAACACATACAAAAACTTAACTTACGTAAATAAACATTATTTTCAAAAAGGCCTCCGTTTTCAGCTCGACTTTTCGAAACAAATAAGTGGCGTTATGTCATCATTGTGTCACCGATATTCAATGAAATAAAAATAAATCTTACGTTATAAAAACCACTACAAGTGATCAGATTATTTCGAAGGTTCACTTCGCTATCGCGCCAAAAGGGTCTATGTATCACATCGCTATCGCGGAAAGTGGTTCTTTTTATCACATTGCTATCGCCCCAAGTGGTTCTGTGTATCAAATTGCTATCGCGGCTAGTGGTTCTGTGTATCACATCGTTATCGCGCCAAGTGTTTCTGTTTATTATATTGCTATCGCGACAACTGGTTGTGTGTATCACATCGCTATTGCGCCAAGTGGTTCTGCGTATCCATTCGCTATCGGGCCAAGTGGTTCTGGGTATTACATCGCTATCGCGCCAAGTGGTTCTGTGTATCACATCGCTATCGCGCCAAGTGGTTCTGTGTATCACATCGCTATCGCGCAAAATGGTTCTATGTGTCACATCGCTAAAGCATGTGGGCACAGTTTCAATAATTATACGGTATTTTGACCTTATTATTCGTTACTTAGAGGTGATTTATTCAGTCACGAATTATGAAGTTCACACCAAAAGTAATGTGATATAGATTTTTGAATTAAATTTATGTTATAAAGTCGTCATATGGATTTGCACTTGAATGAACATAATGAAAAACAACTTTCTTCAAAAGTTGACGTTTGTTGTTTAATATTCGTTAACAAGTAGTGCTACTTAACATTAACAGATCAGTTATTAGCTTCAATTAGCGGTCAAAGCATGGAAATACAATATCATTCTTAAAGTACGTATTAGAATTAGTTGTAGGGCATTGGATAACAATTTTACTTTTCCAATACTTGTTAAGAAAAGGAACATACGTTGATGTTTTAACAGTTGATTTTACAACATTTAAATTGTACTTTTTTTCGATGATATGTATTGCCTTTTGAAAGAACACCGATTTCGTAAAATAATGTGTAAACCTCTGAAATAGTATTTTGTTTCCCTATGCTATTGTATACATGATACAGTTGCAAGTGAATCACAGGATGTGTGAAGCAAGAGAACATCGATGCCAACTTTAACGCCTAATGAAGTTTGGTATCGAGGAATGATACGATATGATATAAGAACAATTACAATTTGGTTAAAATATACCTCAATTATTTATTATCCTATATATTTCATGGTTTCATTATTGTGTAACTAAATAAATCATCAACTTACATTGATATATATATATAAATAGGATATGAGGTTCCCACTTCAAAAACATGTATCTCCATACCCTGTTTTATCCGATATAAACACGAATTAAGGTATATAGGGGCACCTTATATATCATTATATATACATACGTCATTTATTTAACGTCTCATGAAATATATAGCGAAATTAATTGCAAGGTATATACAATTTCAATTTAAGACGTGATTATGGTTTTCGAATTAAGACCTTATTGTGAAATTCGACTGCATTTCCTCCCCGACCCCCCCGTTTTTTATATTGACCGCGTAAGTATAGTCTGAAAACTACCAAGACCGCGTAACTGGCAATATGTATATATATATATATATATGAATACGTCCATACCAAGGATTGAAAAGTGTTGTGTTAATCGTTCAATGGATGAAGTAAAATGTTTATCATTCGGCATGATCTTAGCGAGTTTTCTAAAGTGTGATTTCTACCTCCCCGCTACGCAGCCGATGGGTATACGCTGGAGTCACCATGGACGCAGTTCCCGCCTGTCTGTCTGTCCGTCTGTCCTTAGAGGAGGAAGCAAACTTCAATCGAATCCCCATATCAACTTTGGATTTCTCTAACATGCTTAATTACAAACATTTCCAACGAAGCACTTCTACACTTTTCAATTTACACCATTTAAATTTGCATTATGACATGATTATAACAACGACATGCGACGTCATGGGTTAGTCTTAACTACTGTGACAAACCCTAGAATATTTTATAATTGAACGTCACGTTCATTTCGTCTTTAAAAAAATCTTAAAATTGAAAAAGTTTGAAACGAGTTGATATGATATCAGAATATTAGTGTATCATTTTACAGTCCATATCTCTTTATGAATGTTTAATCGTTGGTGTATGTATGTTATAATTGGAAAGTCAACTTAGAGCAATTGACTTCATGGGTGGTCATGAAATACAAAACCATATTAGCAACTAATCTGACTCCGCATAATAAACCTTAGGCTTTACGATAAATGATATCGACCTTGGTACTTTTATGGCAGAAATATAGTAGATACAACTATTTTAAAATAATTTCATAATCGGCACTAGATTTTACAAATTAACAGACTAAGTATATATAAATCTTTCTAATTTCTTTAATGTGATTTTATACGGCTCCACTTTATAATTGTCAGTACACTTGTAATTTAAATACATTGACATATGAACAACTTTACTAAACAAAATTCATTTATTTGGTGTATGCCTGTGTTGTAATTTCAAAACCTGAAACAGATGTGAAATATTTCGAAAAGTCTGCGGCTTTGTTTGCTGCTTGAAAGTATTATTTCAAACGAAGTTATCAGTTGATTTATTTTGTTAAAATTTAGGAAAGAAGTTTAATTTAATTAAGGACGTCCATGAATCCATAATGACATGTTTTGTTGCTCGGATGAAGTGACCTTTGGAATATCAAAAAGTGCCAAGTCACGCTCGCTCGATCTACGTCTTCGTCTGTGTCAACGTGGCTGCTGCGTTTACGATGTGCAGCAAATGAGATTACCAGTGGTCAGTGTCCGGTGAGATTTTTTCCCGGTCTCATGTGGTCAGGTACATGTAGACCTCTCGCGGCCGGTTCGTCACAGTAACCAAGGAGAGAAACACGATTGTAAGTACTCTTGTTTACCATCCATTGTTACTATTATCATTAAACTGTTCATTTATGCTGCATGGATTTCTATAAATAACTTTTAATTAGATATTAAATAATACCTTTTTCTTAAGCTATACTTATTCCTAATTCCTAATCGCTATTCCTTTTGATCACTTGATTCGTAAACCAAAGTGCGAGCATGTGTAAACATTTCTTAATGTATACATTCCATGCATACCCTCGGAGATTGCCTTATAATTGTTCTACTTATATTTTCAACCGAGGATCATCTGTGTCACTAAAGTAACACTGTATAGATAATTGTGTTGAAATTACAGATGAAGTGCACTTCATTCTATAGTGCAAGGAACGTTCAACGTTTTGCATAATTACTACATGCATTGCAACTAGACCTCCATTTAGATATTGAGCATCGCAATTACTCATCGATATTTGTGGTCACTTGATTAGTATACACAATTTCGGACGTCTGTTAATGTTTGTTGATATATAAATTACTTGCGTACCCTCACTTATTGAGCTCAAAATTCTTCAATACTTATAATTGAACTTAAGAACATCGATGTTTCGGATTGGACCCTCAATTGTATTAAAATGATAAATTATAGTGTAAATGCATGTGCTGTTATGTTGAAACACGTTCTGTTTGGTCACATCTGTGTGGTTAGAACATAGCGATAGCGAAAACTAGTTATGACACGATTATGAATGGATTAAGAGTATGTACCCCGCCTCTTTTCAGCTCATGCTTTAGTGCAGCTTATTTGTTGTATTTTGCCATTGAATATACACACAGTAGGATAGAAACCTTATGGGGTTCTTTATTAATGGCAAATAAACTATTTACCAACAATGAGACAGAAACATAATGCACTTGACATGACATACATACACGCAACAAATGGAAGTCATTGACTGTTGACATCAATCTATATCAGGAAGAACATCTTAATACTGTAGAACTGAACGATTTCTTAAAAGAAGTGGTTACAAAATATGTTTGCATAGTACAGACATGTACGAGTCTGTTTAATAAATCGCATCATCCGCCATAAGCATGATATGTAAATGATGACATTCGATTAATTTTATTGAATGAAGTTATATTTCATGTCAAATATAAAGCGTATTAAAATGATGAAAAAGAGATATATTTAAACGTAATATTCTATCAAAATAACGGGTTTGTTTTGTTCCATACAGTTGTGATTTTTCTTGATGTGCAATGTGACTTTGTACCACTTCAGATTTTAACAACATTAATTGAAATTATAGTATAGCAGTTACTGTCTAATACGAATCGTTAACGGAACTTGGAACGGTCAACGCGATCCATGTTTTAAGCAATCTACATATGGAATTATGCTAATGCATAAAGTTAACTCGCTATGATTAAAGACATTGTTAACTGATTAGCACTTTAAATGTCATTAGATGTTACTATTCCCTTTGTGGAAATGTTAAAAATTCATATGATTTATTGTATATTTATAGTCCAATAGCTGACATATGCCAGAGTGCTGACCATTTGTCAATGGTCAACTCGTTTTAGTAATTCACACGAGAAATATTAAAAGCGGGCGTTGCTGGTACGAGCACGAATTTATCAGAAATTTCATCGGAACGTTGTCATTTTTAATGTACATCATTGTTGTCATGTACATCAAGACATAAGTGTATACTGAACAATTATATGTAACATTCACTTCCTCGTGAAATGCGCATCTTTAACAGTTTTTACATGTAGATACATTAGAATAAACCCTCATTTTTATTATATTTCAGATAAGTATAATGAAGACTTGTTTTTCGACCTCTTTGTGGCTTGCTAACAAATTCCGTACTGCTAAGTATCAATATACGTATAATAAAACATGTTTAAGTATATATTTTTCGTTTGATGTCGATAATTTGTTTGTTTTTTTACTTCAGATACATACGTGTACTTGACATTATTCAGACAATATTTATGTTAAGATGAGCTAAGGTTTAAAAGTTCAGCACTCTTTTAATAACCGAAAATTAATTAGTTGTGAAGGTTTTTGTCATGTGGTTCACTTATCATTTCAATAAAATACTTAATGCGTTTGAAGTAAGCTTTGTTAAACAAATAACAGAACAGGAAAGTTTTATATGCTGCGTAATGGAAACGGGTAATCTTGATAAAAAAAGTGCTTGACCTATTGAATATATCTAACATTACACATTCTGACGCGCTGAATCTAATAGTATACATTTGTGTGTTTCTTGCGGTACAGGATGGTACTGAAACACAAATTATAGTTCACGATAAGGAATACAAATAAACTTGTAAAATCGTATTTGGGTATTAGTTTCCCGATACAGAAATGCATAGTTAGGATATGTCGATATATTATTCAATGTGTTTCGGTATTCGATATTATAATTTACAAAAGCAGAGAGTTTTATACTAATTTTGAACTTACGTATACACTTACTTAAAATATATTAAATAAAGACGCCTTATATGTGCATACAGTACATTGAAGGATTTGTATAAGAAATGGTAGATCCTTCCTGGGCAATCGGATTATTTGTTTTTCCTTCCATTATATTTATTTCAAAGAAGACATTGTATATTCAATTATATTCAATACATATCGTTTGACTGTTTATATCAATATAGTCATTACTAACAATTGAATGTTTACGTTATTTAAACACAATGTTGCCACACAGCGCTCGAATAGGTCGATTTGATTATTTTATAGTAAAGATGAGATTTTGGGATGTTTTCTCAGAGATCAAAGGTTGATATTGATTGTTTATGAACGTTGTTCACATGGAATCTTGAAAGTAAAAAACAACACTACTGACTCGCTCCAATTATGACATTGCAATAAATGAACAAAGGCTATAATAGGTCTATTTTTATCAAAATTCTCAAGATATATGACAGTCGTATACCAATTAATGTCAAGCGGGCCTTATTGAAAAACAATTAAAACGAAATTTATGTGAACGGAGCCCTTTAGTGTTTTACTTGCTTTAAATCTTAATATCGGTAAACCTGTTTTTATATTAAGTGAGTATTTGCTTGTATGTTGAATACTCATAATAAAGGCAGTATTTTGATGCAATTACGTAAATAACACCTAAATAACTATCATCTATGTTTTTGTATTTTACGTGTGTTTGCCAATGGTTTCACAAGTTGTGTTCATACCGTTGTCTGGTTCATTAAAATGTAAAATATGACAAATATGATGTTTATCGTAATAATGATCGTAAACTAATACAGGGTTACTCCACATGATTATAACAGACAATTTCATACAATAGCTTGTCAAAGTATCATAACATGCACAAAGCCATGAATTCAGAACCGAAAATATTAAATGAAATATTTTCAACATTATTTTCGATAACATACACAACTATAAATACTATCAATTTGACACAAGGAGACATACATTTTTTTTTGTATAAACGCATGCCTTATAAAAAANGATGGTACTGAAACACAAATTATAGTTCACGATAAGGAATACAAATAAACTTGTAAAATCGTATTTGGGTATTAGTTTCCCGATACAGAAATGCATAGTTAGGATATGTCGATATATTATTCAATGTGTTTCGGTATTCGATATTATAATTTACAAAAGCTGAGAGTTTTATACTAATTTTGAACTTACGTATACACTTACTTAAAATATATTAAATAAAGACGCCTTATATGTGAATACATTACATTGAAGGATTTGTATAAGAAATGGTAGATCCTTCCTGGGCAATCGGATTATTTGTTTTTCCTTCCATTTTATTTATTTCAAAGAAGACATTGTATATTCAATTATATTCAATACATATCGTTTGACTGTTTATATCAATATAGTCATTACTAACCATTGAATGTGTACGTTATTTAAACACAATGTTGCCACATAGCGCTCGAATAGGTCGATTTGATTATTGTATAGTAAAGATGAGAGTTTGGGATGTTTTCTCAGAGATCAAAGGTTGATATTGATTTTTATGAACGTTGTTCACACGGAATCTTGCAAGTAAAAAACAACACTACTGACTAGCTCCAATTATGACATTGCAATAAATGAACAAAGGCTATAATAGGTCTATTTTTATCAAAATTCTTAAGATATATGACAGTCGTGTACCAATTTATGTCAAGCGGGCCTAATTGAAAAACAATTAGAACGAAATTTATGTGAACGTAGCCCTTTAGTGTTTTACTTGCATTAAATCTTAATATCGGTAAACCTGTTTTTATATTAAGTGAGTATTTGCTTGTATGTTGAATACTCATAATAAAGGCAGTATTTTGATGCAATTACGTAAATAAAACCTAAATAACTATCATCTATGTTTTTGTATTTAACCTGTGTTTGCCAATGGTTTCACAAGTTGTGTTCATACCGTTGTCTGGTTCATTTAAATGTAAAATATGACCAATATGATGTTTATCGTAATAATGATCGTAAACTAATACAGGGTTACTCCACATGATTATAACAGACAATTTCATACAATAGCTTGTCAAAGTATCATAACATGCACAAAGCCATGAATTCAGAACCGAAAATATTAAATGAAATATTTTCAACATTATTTTCGATAACATACACAACTATAAATACTATCAATTTGACACAAGGAGACATACATTTTTTTTTGTATAAACGCATGCCTTATAAAAAAAGAACAATAATTGATTCAACTGTAATTTAGCTTAATAAAATATCACTCACTACATTCGAAATAAGTGAATACTTCTGAACAAATTATATGTCGCCCAGTGCGTGCAAAGCGCAATGCAATTAACACGTTATTATCTTTTCAATACTGAATAAATGACATCTCCCCTACATGCCCAATCGTAACAATGATGTGAACGTTTAAAAGTAATTAAACTATTTTACCTCAAGTGCAATCAATAAAAAAGATAACAAAACATTCGACAAAAGAAATGCGGCCACTACTACGGGTAATTATGTCATCAAGGTGAAATATGCAACCAAGTTCTCGTAAGAAAACTTTTTAAATGTAAAGAATCAAAATCCAACTA
The DNA here is from genome assembly GCA_007657795.1 of Dreissena rostriformis. Lineage (NCBI taxonomy): Eukaryota > Metazoa > Mollusca > Bivalvia > Myida > Dreissenidae > Dreissena > Dreissena rostriformis. The sequence continues at coordinate 317,790 of VMBQ01000506.1, read as the reverse complement.
TTCTGATAACAAAGTTAGCCTGACGGAAAATAATTATATCAAATTTCTTCTGAATGTTTATACTTACTGATGCACTGTTTGCAGTCTCGTCTGTTGGTAGCTTTACCTCGACTAGCTCAACTACATTTAATAATTCAATAACACACATTAAGCAATAATAACTTTGTCTTAAAGAATCAATAACAAGTTAAGAAATTAAATGCATAGCGTTTAGATTGTAAAAAAGTGTTGTTTTTAAGCTTTTATGTATACAAATCCCTAATTACAATAAATCGCTATCATTAACTCACTTTAAACAGAATCCGCCCATTAATTACTTCGCAATTGGATGATTGAAAGTTATGTTGTTAATGAAGCATATCAATTGCAACCATGCTTCGTGATTAAATTTCGCTATTCGTTGTCTTCGTTATCGATTGCTTTAAGGTAGATCGTTCTCGTTTTAGGATGTTATTACCTAACAAAATCATTGAAAGTAATGAAAAAACATTCATTTAGCGATTCATTAATGCAAATAATTCACCAATTAAAAGTAATGTTCACATATTTTGCATTAAGTAATATATTGTACAATCTGTAAAGTATTATATATTATCACGACTTTAACACATATTAAAGACATATCTTCAGATACAATCAATATCTCTCATTATAACAGCATGTCTTCATTTTACAATTGCTTACAGCCTATAAAACATCTGTCTTGCAATTTGAGCCGACTGGACCCCACTTAGCTGAGGGTAAATTTACCATTAAACTTATTCACGAGGACATTAATTCGTTTGATCACCGTAAATATTCCAATAACTTAACTGTAATAAATTCTCAAATGAACCTGCATATTCAATTATTTTTATGCATCAAGCACTAATTTAAAATTCTTCTCCGGCTATTCGGAAAATAGTTCCATGGATGTGTATGGTCATTCTTTTATTCTTACTTACGTACACAAATAATAGATCTATTTTTGTTTGTGAACGATGGTTATTCATTGATGCAACGTTAAACAGGCTAAACTAAGCATGTACCAAACATATGATGTAGTTCGTGACATTTTAGGATTCTATTAACCCATCCCGAACATTAAAAAAGTTTGCTTGCACCTTGCAAGTAGAAAATGCACAGATCTTAACGCACTAGAAAAACGAAAAAGATACCTTATACAACAACACAGCAGCAACGCATAACGAATGAATGGTCAGCAATGTGCATATGACAACTGTATTTCATAAATCACAGGACTTTTTTTTATCTTTCCCCAAAAGAAATATTTAATCTAAATGACATTGTGAGGTACTATATTGTCACGATTTTCTTCACTCATAAGTTTACAATGAGAAAACGTGAGGTATTCACAAAATTCCATAAAAAGGCTTGAAACAGTACTAAGTATTGGCCTGTTTATGCGACGTTCCCAGTCTTATACAGTTTGTGTGGGGCTAGTAATTTTGTGATGTGACTGAGTGTCTGGCAGTTGGTCACTTTTCATAAATACAGTACCTCGTGCTTTTATAAGGTTTAGCTCTTGATGGTTTGTGAGACAGAAGACTGTGATACTACCTTTTCTATGACGTTTTTTGGAATCTATATTTCGGCGTGGAAAGTCTCATTGTAAATTGAGAAAGAGAGGGAATTTTCACAAACACTTTGAGTTCATGGATCACGTTGACTTCGATCGTTGCCATCTCGAATTGTATAAACACTCTTCTCTTTTACGTCTATTGTGCTTAGTTTGCGATGGATTGTATTGAAGATCCTGTTATCTTTAATCTTTGCTGTACGTGACATATGTGTCCACTGCGCTTTTACCAACAGTCGAAATGGATAATTTAAGAAACATGATATATACGAAACAATGAATAAGCAAATTCTGACATGGTAGCATAATTCGTCTGTATGGTGCTAGTGTTACTGTATTTGTACCCTTCTTGCATCTTGCAAAATAATAATATTCAATATACACAATCAATGCAAGGCATCCTAACGCTATTCCGTAGCAAGCAAATCAAATATTTGATTCTTTTAACTGTTGTATTTACAGGAAGTGCGGCTTTCAAACGCTCTTTTACTACATGAAAATTAAGCTTGAGATGTGTAATTTCGTATTTTTTTTTTCAGAACCCCAGCTTATCACTGAGCACATAACAACATAACGAAACATTGTAGTTAAAATAAGCAGAAAACATATTTTTATACATACATCCATACATAAGTGTTTTTATCGTTATTCACGTTGCTGATTCTAAATAATTAATAACATCGCATACTATCTGACATTACACTGCCAAACACTACACTCTGAAATTAATCAATTTGATGTCACCCCGCATGACATAATCAAAGAAATGTTTAACAAAATGAACAGCATGTGAACTTGCACAGCTCCATACCTTGATCCGGATGTGTTCGATATTACCGTAGATTATGACCTTATATTTAAGCACATAATATTTTTTTATCTGAGTGTTTAGGCATTAGTTTAGGTTTGAGACACATATGGAATAAGGGGTCATCCATATTCTACGGACACTTTTCGCGTGTTTGTTTGAATCTCATTAAATAGGTGAATGTTCGACCTATTTTGAACGTTCCTAAACTAAATTTTCGATATCCGATTTTTTTTGGTAATAATTAACAAAGTTGACTACGTACTTATCGGTTTTCTTGCGATAAAAATTATCGCAATAAACATTAACACACCAATCGATGAAATAGTCACGCAACAAAACAGATTTACAATTACAGTTAAAATCCCGATATTTTATCGAAGATTACATGATAGTATAATTTTAAAGTGAACATTATTGCTTTTTTGAAACAGTCATTTTAACGAGCTATATATCCAGTCTTAAAAGAACGAGCATCTATGTAAGACTCTTCTATGAAATATACGTGTGTAGATGTTAATGCCCATCCCCATAAACATATTAAAAGGATGTATTATTCTATATTTACCATTATATATACTTCTATTTGAGAAAAGGTTTCTTTTTTTGTATTAGTTTGCAAAGTCACTCTTTGCTAAAATGTAAAATGCATTAGTATAATGCATGGTCTTACTCAAGCAAAATGAGCTGACGGTCGTTATCAATGCACATTAAAGGGACTTGTTCACAGTTTATCAAAATGATATTTTTTCAACTTTTTATCACAGATTCAAGAAATAAATTAACAACGTACATCAGTGTGCGAAATAACACTAATGCCGCACATGTTTACTGAAAATACACTTTCGTTTACGAAAAATCAACGTTAGAAATTTGAAAAAAATATAAAGCGTCTCAGTTCTTATGTTTATATTTATCAATTTAAAGCATTAAATGACAAATTTCAAAACATGCCAAAATTTGTGAACAAGTCCCTTTAAACAATAATGTATAGATTTGATCTCAAATGATGCGCTTTTATTGGTAATATAAAATAAGTTGCACCGCTTCAAGCAATGCAACGTTATCTATGGAGCTTACAATCGATATGTAGCAAATTGCAACATTAATTTTCAATCAAGTGCATCTATAGATCAAGAGATATTAGGACTTAAAATATGCAGCATCTGCAGTCAATGATAGAAGGAGACAAGAACGTACACGTGATTTTAAGAACTTGAATATGATGATTGGTTACCGTTGAGACGTTCTTCCTGAACACAAGAACATATCTATTTTGGCAAGTAATTTAATGTTTTCATACACACACACAGTAATTAAAGAAACGTGTTTATTATACCAGCATGTTATGGAAATAAAGATTTTAGATTTATTACGAAATCCGGAAACATACCATACTGTATGAGATTGAACGGAAAAATGAATATTTCAGTGATAATAAATTGCAACGATGGTCAATCTTGACCCCTTGAAACGGTTTCGTTACCAGATTTTTACACATGATAAACGCCAATGACTGTGAAAAATGTATATGTGCTGCTATTTTGTTTATAAATACACTGCACATAGTCATTTCAAATAAATGTACTAATTGTTCGACTAATCATAAACGGTCCATATTGAATTCTAATCAACGAAATGATAATTATTTATGAGGAATCATACTACCTTTAAACAGTTTTCAAACAATCAACATTCCTTTTCTTTCAGAAAATTAATATATTCCTCCGAATGATACCTGTTAGTAAAATGATATAATTTTAGCTTTCCATACAAAAATATTGTTGAATTATTTATCAGATATATTATATTCCTTTAATATTCTCTATATAAGTAAGCAAATTGATTTTGTTAATTACATCTCTGTCAAACCTTCACTCAGGTTTCATCGTTTTGTACGACAAAGTTACTTAAGTGTGTCCCTAATTATACTATGAAAATGTTCCAAGTACCTAGACACTACTTTACTTATATGATTATCATCGGCATCATCGATTCATCATCATCATTGTAGAATTGTGTACGTCTGTTATTTCAATTAATCTGTCTAAACACAGGATTTTGTTTTAGTTTTATCGTTCGCTTAATGACCAATCCGTAACACAGATGATCATCGGTTGAAATATTAGTAGGATGATCATGGACACAATCTTGAAGGAATTTATACATTTAGAAATGTTACCAAACACTCGCAATTTGGTTTAGGAATCAAGTGACCATAAATAATAGCGATTAGGAAACGTGCGACTTAATATCAGAAGTACTTATGACAATCCATGTAGTATTTATATACAGTTTAACGATCATAGTACAATACATGCTTAAGTGTAATAATCACTGATCAACGACAAAGCCGGGGAGTGGTCCAGTGGACCTTATGAGGTTAAAGTATCTCACTGTATATTAAACGCCCCATACTGATCACTTAATCTGCTGAACATCGTACATGATGAGGTAACATTGACCCAGACGAACGAGAGGTGGGATCGTGACATAGCAATTTTAATCACGAAACTTCATCGCACAAGGGTGTCAGAGTATGTATTTATGTTCAGCCATACTAAATAAACGGTCTTAAATCAGTTAAATTGTTGTCCCTGAAGTGTCGAAATATACTACGACTACAGTTGATTACTTTATTTTAAAAACAGTTGCATGAATAAAACGAGATTGCAGGCAATTCCAGTTTATTCACACTACACCTATACTTGTTAATACATTCTGTCCTTGACAAAGTGAATTTAACTGTGCTGTTGCTGAATGAAGGGGCGATTTTTGGAAACCCCGACTACCCAGTATGGGGACCAACAGCTAAACCTACATGCAGCGAGTGCTACTTAATCAAGTCCGCGTTGGTTTGAAGCGAATGTACCAAGCACGAATCTAGCTGGATAGCCGCGCGAATCTTTTCTGATAAAGTGATCGAACACTGGCAGGATTTGAACGTTTTCAGCATCAAGTAATTGTTTAATGAGAAATTAAGGAAATGGTGGAATAAAATGTACATTCTGTTTGATAATTAAAATGATTTAAGCTGGTACATAGATTTTTAACAACAAAAATGTTGTGTTGTTTTGATATTAGCTACACTTTATGTAGCAGTAAAATATGAAATAAGAGGAAATAAAATAATTTGTGAGCGAATTACACGCTCAAACGTGACCCACTAGCAACGGGTTATTCAATATCAAACTAACTTAATAGATTGTGATATTGCCATCAACAAAACAATTACAAAAGATGCTGTTGTAACGTATGTACTTCTGATTTATAAGTATCACCCAGACCACGTTGCCATTAGAATAACCTGTTCAATACATCAGACTGTATCAGAATATTAGCCCTCGACATCGTTTGTCATAAAACCATATGTGATGTTAGATCTGTATCTAATGCGGTGTAGCATTTCGTGACCACTCATGAAGGCAATTACTCTAGATTTACGTTCCAGTTATAACACGTGTACATTAAACCAACACATAAACAGATATAAGCCTTAAATTATATACACCAATCATGATTAAACTCGCACATACAACGAAAGTATGGGCCTAAACAATAACATCTAATACTGATAAGATATCCATTTGTTTTACGCGTTAAATATTGCAAGTGAAAACTTTCTAAAAACCATTCTTTCTCAATAATGAAATTATGCAATATAAGAATGCTTATTTTTTCCGTATTGTTTTAACCAAATTACGTTTCTTTATGACTGTTGCAAGTCTCAAAACCAGAACCAATATATAGATATTTCTATCTTATCAATGAACGACAAATTATTGTAAATAAGAAATAGTTTTTCCCTGATTTACACATATTGGCGTGTGCTAGTCGGTCAAAAGGCTTTACAGATAATATTAAATAAATAAGTACCAGTCTCCGGCTTTTAAATCGTTACCCGAAAATTGTAAACAAGAACAAGTATTCATATATTTTACAATTATTTGAATAACTAACTTGTTATCCTATGATTTAAATTGTTTATACAAGACTTTTAAAATTAACTTACATTCAAAGATGTAACAAATAAATTTAAAGAAATAATTAATATCTTTAATTCTTTTACCAACTAGTTTTTCTTGTATAATTGCTAACCCAAACATATGTAAACTGTGGAAGAAAGTATGTGTTATTTATGTTTCTTCATTTCTGCTCAAAATGAAATTTATTACTATAATAGGTATATCAAGTTAACAAATATATATCACAGTTCTGTTAATGTGTTCTAAATAACTTGAAAGTGAAGAAATTGTTCGTACTTGTCAGATTAGTAGATCAAGATATCTTATTATTATTTTATCTTTTAACACATATCAACATTACAAGAACACGTGCCGTTTGCACCACGGTGTCAACCCTACAATACGTGTGTATTTCATGTTCCTTATTGAAATGTCTTTGAAGAATTACCATATGTCCGTACCACGTACGTGTAGCATAAGCGATGGGAAACATACACCTATAATCTGACCTTGAACTTATGGCTATGCATCTATGAGATGGAGTTTCTTATATCCTTTTCATATTGTTTTGTATAAACATGTGTACGTTGCATCTAGTCTTGGTTAAAATTTCATTTACCAAAACGTTAACAATGTGAAACAACAAGTGTTCGTATTTATCGAGTATCACATTGTATAGTACTCTATCATATGCAGTGGATTCAATTACATTACGTATTATTTTTATTTCATACAATATCTGTTACACAATGAAGACATAGCAAATTTTAATGCAGAAAGTAGAAATGAAAACGTACGTTAAAAACGGTGTTTATTTTGAGCGAATTTGTTTGTATTTCATATTGTGCGATGAGACGCTTGTATTCATTTAACGATACAAAAAGTAGGGTAGTAAAATATAGTACATATGTCATACATCAACGTCTGTTTGTTTTACATAATCCAGATCCACATATCAAGTCACTTTCTGTTTAATATGAGCCGTCGTAAATCATAAGCAGGACAGTAATCATTGCCCTACATACTGTGGTTTTGCTGATATAGACCCCCGTATGGATGTAAGCGTCACATTCACTTATATTATTCTTATAGGTAAAATGAGCTCTGATTGTCAAACGATAAATCACACACTCCAAAATAATAACATCGGTAACCAATATAATCTGATGTCTGCAGTTTGAATTACAATAGCTTTTTTGAAGACAAGTAAACATTTAAATAAACCTACAAGTATGACATAAATAGTCCCACTATCCTGATATGTACATTAACTTATCATGTTTTATCATTTTTATTATAAAAAAATCCGATGCTATACATTTTCTTGTTTATCTGTGTTGATTGGCCGTGTCCTATATGTTCATGTCTAATTATTCAATTAGGTAATTGCTCAATTAGGTAGTACATTTCCAGCATTGCGCGATATATATGACGGTTGAACATATACACATGCACATGCATATTCTCGGATAAATAGGACTGGAAATTGATACTGATGTCAACAACACCATCTTAATATACTTATTGTCATACACACGTTGATGTGACAGAAAATGCATGGGTGGAAAGAAACGTCATCTTCAATGAACATTACATGTGAGTAAAATATGGGCACGGTACGAATACCCGGCTGTAATATCATTCAATGACCAAAACGATCAAGGCAAGACGATGAACTAAGTCATTAGTTTAACTTGACTCTTAAATAGTTAAATGGGCTAATCATCATACGCCGCATAGTAATATTGTTCAATTTGTCAAACTGATTGACAACGCGCTGAACAAGTCCAATTACCAGTCATTACGTGTATGCAATTTTCTCCAGTTTGTTATTAAGTTGATTAGGTTGAAACGTCAAACCAGTTAATACCTTATTTAAACCAAACACAGAGTTGATACTGGATACACGATGACACACCCTCGTATTCGTCACATTTCAAAAATGTTTGATGCAGAATTGCTATGCAGGACTACATGGTACTGTATATACCCAACATAAATTATATTTGTCTGAGTGATATGTCTTGTCATTTGCAATCAGTTGTCTTGTATTCTGAAGAGAAATCGTTCATATACAAACATACACTATAAACACTATTAAAATCATATTATTTGTAGGTTATCTTTGAATATGTATTTAAAAAAATGGTTTATACTATTATTATAGTCGTATGTTAAATGCACACCTTAATTACACAAAATACTTCAATCTGCACAATCATTTCATCTCATTAACATAACAGTGTACATTCTCATTATGTCGTTATGTTTTCAGTTGTTAATGCAATTTTCAATTTGTATAATGTCATACAATTTGACATCAAGGCTCTAATTCAATTGTTTATAGTTGTATTCATCGTTCACACACATATTTTCAAATTAATTTTGCTCAGTTTTAAAATCAAGGAGCCACTATTTTGACGGAGCATACACCTGTCAACACCGACACTATCATAAGACACTTAAGCATGAATTCGAGTCTTGTGAACTTTCTATTATGGACATTAACAAACAACTGAAATTCTTGCATTTCTAATTTCACGTGTCGGTATGAAAGTTGTATGCATTATATTATTATCATAACATAGATTCTTATTAACGTCCACTATTTTTTTTATTTAAGGAATGTGACCAATGGCCTTGACAATACTTGAAATACATACAACACCACATACAATATAAAATTGACGAAGGCTATGGTCTATGTATTTGCATTTACTATTGTAAAATGCTTTTCATATTGTACCTCGTAAACCGCCACTATTGATACACACATGTTGAATTCTTTAATTATCAATATACCAGTGTGCATTAATATATTGCTATTGTAATTATGGTTTGCATATGAAACGGAATGTCAACAATGTCTTAAAAAACACAATCATGTACTCGTTACCATCATTTATTTTTACAACGAACGAAACCAACAAATACCATGATCCTCAATCGTTTTTTTGGAACACTCGTTCATGGTAATGTAAGTCTAGTGCGAGAAATAAAATCCTTCGATATGTTTTTTGTTATAACTGAATAATGGGAGTCAATGGGGAATGTGTTTGAGGCAATTCATTAATAGTGTTATTGCCTTTGTTTGCTTTTGTCAATTGAATCATAATTTTGATTTCAGAGGTCCCGTTAAAATTGTATTATTGTACTTGTAGTTAACGAATTATCGTGTTGTTTATTGTATCTGTTGTATTATTACTGTGCATAGCGGAATGGTTAAATGTGTGTTAAAATTGTGTTTGCAAAAATAACTTTACAACAGCTATCGCAGCTAATAGTCAAGATCAATTTGAGTGATCGTTTAATTCTGTGTTCTACAGAAACAGGAACATAATCAGGACTTAGACAATCGCATCATTCTCATTATCATTAAATTATGATTATTTATTAAGTTGATCGCTTTTGAATTATACCAACACTTTCGAAAACTGCCTTCAATATTTTCAGGCTGTTTTAAATACTTCACAATGTTCATAAGAATTGTACAGTACGTTATTCGTATTATCAATTTTGGTGATTGTAAGTTCGTTGTTGCATTCAATTAAACAGCGATCGATATCAGTAAATAATTGCAAGTAGTTGTAACGTTTCGTTTCCCACGAGTCCATTAACGTTAGATTTCTTAGAATATTGCAATGCGCAATAGTGCATGCATCGCACAGAAGGCGTATGAAATTACGGTAATTCATCAGCATCAAAGACGAATACCATAAAAACAGTGAATCATACGCGCATCGTTAATTTTAATGCAATACAATTCGTACTCAGGAGGCTTCCTTTGTGTTATTTTCGCTACATTTTCTTGTCAACCATTTCTCATTTATGTGTTCATGTTTTGAAAGTTGAGTTAATACCGTTTTATGGTTTATGAGAATGTTTAATACGATCTGTTTTAATGTTCCTCATTTAGATGCACATTTAAATTTGAATGTCTATCATGACCAAATTAACTACATGATTACACATGTTATAACACATATGTAATTCGTTGTCGTAGAATCATAACATAACAAAAGATATAGATACAGAACAGACATATATAAACAATATTATTTAACTAATATTTCAATAATATAAATACTAATAACTTGACAAAAGAGAACAATATAGTTCCGAATCAGTTGATACAGCGCTTTAATACAAATCCGAGTATCGCGAGTTGTATCCCCGGCAGGCCATATAACTTGTGTGAGCATTGCTACTGAAATCCTGCTTATTGCCATTCTCTCCCTACCTCTGATCCCAGTATGTAAACTACTGGCATAAGTATGTGCATTTATAACTAGTAAACCAGCTAACCTAGTAATCAATAATCACGATAACAATTTCTTTTGATAGCAGACATCAAAGAAAATACGCCTTCTAATACGGGTAATTATGTCATCAAGGTGAAATATGCGATCCAGTTCCCATAAGAAAAGTTTGAAAGTTGAACAATTTAAAACAAACTCAGCCTAACACAAATGTATTGTGATATTGAAACTCACTAACGATTAGAAATAAAACACCTTTCGTTTTAATGGATTTGTCTACTAACTGATGTTTGCAGTCTCGCCTGTTGGGGGCTCCACTCTACATCCTTCCTGCATTGAACGTCGACGAGTATTTGTTACCGTTTTAAGTGGCTTGTGTTTTGCATATATTTCCACTGAAAGACAACTATTTAATTTTTAACATGTTTCCTAAGGCAAGTACATATTCTTATTAAACCTATTAATCTGAAATTTATACTGTCTGGAAAACGTCGTGAGTTTGACAACACGTACATATGAAAATGTTTCGCATACGCATAAATCAACCATTCATGTCTTTGGTCACATTAATCGCTTTGGTCAACTGATGAAAAGTCCAGGGCATTGCAATTAAACATTTAAATGGATACAACACAAATACTAGACAAAATATAATGTTAATTCTTACAATTCGTTAAAAATATTGTCTTTCCATGACTTCAATCAGAATCGTTGGTCACCAACATAACATCATCTTATTCCGACAGATGGGCATGTAAGGCTATAGTTAACACATCACTTCTCTACGACATTTCAAAATAACTCTACCCGACTCGAATGATATAGCCTTATTTATTATGTATAGATGTTTTGAGAATGATAAATATGTTTTTGTTTCATAATCGGTATTATTTGGTTCATTGTATCATTAGCAAGCAGGTGTGGTATTAGACTGTGAAAAATAGTGTGATTTAAAGGTTTAATAAAACTCCATAATATTATCATAAGCGAAATTCTAGTAAGCATCCGCCAGTCTTTTATGTAAGGATATGTATTGCCTTTTCAATACATGAAGACGGTCCAAGTTGTTACCTAGTGCGGAGGCATTGATTGGAGTTCAATATGACAATACATTTATATAAAAAGTTTTAAAGATGATACGCAGATGCAATCGTTTCTCATTTAACTCTGAACATGTGTTTTAATTAATTAGATAGAAAAATCCTTTACAAATACACACAAGAAATGTTTTCCTTACACTCCGTTATTACTTAACTGGAGATCAGCCCAATTCAACTTAATTTACAATTCAATCTCTCTCAAACAAGTTATCGATTGGCAACTTAACTTTCCATGGTGACACTTAATTGTTATTGGTAAAAACCATTAAGCAATACGTCAAATACATTCAAGAGAAAGTTTAGAACTTAGATAAATTATAAAGTTATAGTTGATTGTATTGGGATCGATTAAATGGCATGTTTTGTACAAGACATATATGATTTTTTTTATAAGTATAAAACTATAAGTATCCTAGTCTATGAATAAACGACTTTGTTGGGTCCTGTTAAGTGAAATACATCGTTTACTATGTGTTATATTAGCATCACATTTGTAAGAAAATTGTAAATTCATATATAATGTAAATTTGAAACGAAAAACATGTAACATAATTTTAAAAGTATTATCGATTTCGAATATTATCGTTTACATAGTACAATTCAACACACTTGCAGAACCCTGTCTAACCTAACTATTATACGTTAATGCGACTTTGTCGGCGATGTACTTAACAAAAGCTTCGATTTCTTATACGGAACCTGTACTTAAGCCTTAATCATTCGAACACATTTGAAAAAAAAAAAACACACATATGTATTGTTTATTAACATTTATCCTTCATTAAAATATGTGAATGGTCTGAATCACGAGGATGAGTGGTATAAATAATTTTTGTCAAATGTTTAAATTAATCTGCTTCAAATAAAGGTTTATCGATTGGTTAATTAAAGTTCAACATGGTCCGTTTATTTCCGTTGTACAATTTATACGCATATTTTACACCACACTATGAAGTATAGAGATTTGCACAATATCGTGAAGAGTTATTTTCATCAACTCTATAGCTATTATAATGTGCCAAACCTCTGATCTGAGAACTGCACATTTTACTTGAAGTCCAAAAGGGGTCAATAAATATTGAATATTTAACTAATTACTACTAACGAAAATTCATTCGACAGTCGTTGAGATTAATAAGAATTGAATTTTTACCTTGTTCCGTTTACTGGTTTACTGTAATAAAAGTGTTTGGTGATACTTGAAGTAAGCATATATCTTTTCTAAGACATTTTTATAGAAACAAAATGCAGTGGGCGACATGTTTCATATTCTTTTGCTAACTTGGAAAACATGTTTAAGTAACCAGATTATATAATATATAGTTTGTAATGTCCAGTAACTACTACGGTAGCCAATCATCAGAGTCAAGTTGAAATCGACGAACATTTTCTGGTTGCTTTATTGCACCAATTGCAGATGCTGCATAATTGTATTGTTATACCCCTAAAGATAGGCATCACGTTATTTAACAATTCATGTTTCAATCTGCTGCGCACATGCATTTAAAACGCCAGTTATTCGGCCTGCTTATATCGGTATTTGTTTGTCTTTGGTTAAAGCTCTCGTGACAACGATTTATATTTCATTACATGAATAAATACATTCGCAACACTTTCATATCAAATATGTTACCTTTGATAACAACTGTGCTGGATGTCTGCGGTACATTGGATTTATTTATGATATCTGAATTTCTTATCATTTAATGCATTGATCGACCTTCAAAGGTTTATTTCGAGAATTGAGATTTCAAGAAACAATATTATTACACTCATCTTCAACAGATATGAACAAAAACCGAACAGGAAATGGGACGAAACGTTTAGGAATGTAAATATAAGGTCGAGAAATAAAATATGGCGTCACTATATAACATGTGATTTATAGAAAACTACCTATATTATCATGTAATATATACATGTTGAGACATTGGTTATTTCCTATTGAACGACTGGTTCATTTTTATGCCAAGTCAGCAAAGGCAAAATGCTGAGTTGTAAAGGTTTTGTATTTCAGAATCGTGCTCTCGTATATTGACACAATATAATTTGAGAAGTGACTTTCGTTTACAACAAGCATCGACGTGGTATTATTTAATCGTACTAAATAATTAATTGTAGCGAATATATTCAGAATAGTAAAAAAACGATATATAGGTTAAATGTTACTCTTAAGTACGTAAATATTTGTTAAGGGCCGAGTGATAGCAAAAGCTCACCATGGGCATGCTGTGCTAGGTGTGCTATTAAAAAGGATTACAGAACAGAAAAGTCAGTTTTAGCAAGTATTTTCTCCAAACCAAAAAACTGAAATTCAATTTTATATCATATTCCGGATATTCATTCAATGCTAGTTAAATTAAAGTATATGGTAAACGCTATAAAACATTTATGTTTTGTTGCACTCAAAACTGTTTATTATTATACTCTTAAATAATAATTGCGTATGTTAATTCTTATTTTGTCTACAATTTTGCTTTGCGCCTTTTATGTGCGCACTGACATTTTACATTTTCACGACATATTCGTAGTAGCATCTTAATTAATTGAATAGTTGTTAAATGGAAATATATTTACATGGTAAATAAAGCGTCCCTGGTGGTACAATTCAGTCCGGGGGATGCTTATTAAATAACAAGATAGAAAACAGTTATCATATGTCGAATGAAAACATATACAAGAACATTTTGATTGATGCAGTCGATGTTTATAAACACGGATATAGGAGATGTTGAGTAGATTGCCTGTGGATTTTTTCAAAATGTTAATGAAGGAATGTCAGTTTGAAATGTATTGAAATTTTTAATTTCCTTGCGTGTGGCATCTCTAATTACATGTTGAACTTTCCTTTTAAATGGGTTATGCGATGTGACACACATTTTCACTAATTAAAGAATGTAGCGTTATGACAGCCATGTCAGATATAATGCGTTGTAGCGTATATATTTCGTAACAGAAACATAGGCTTAGATTATGTTTTATGTAAAGTCATACATTTTTATCGTTTACTCAACTTTACAGTTAATACAGTTCCATATGACATGAAATTGTACACACATTTTCTAATTTTCTTCTAGTACAATGTATTCATGACATAAGCAGGATTTGTAGTTTGTATATATTCAAACGCCGAACATACGTTTTTTGGGTCTACTTTAGTATTTTTAAGTCTAAGAATACGGACACAGGGTTAATTCAGTATGTTGTCAGTAAATTATACATTGTAATCTGAATAATGTTGCTCAAATATATTATATAATAAATTAGGATATTTATTTCCACAATTGCAACCTTGACAAAAGCTTTACACTTACACAGACACAATATCAAATACATAACGTTTCCTTACTTTTTGCTGTGTTAAGACATGGTCGACAAACTTATTTCTGAAAATTGCATTTAGTGTGAATATTCCATTTCGGTAAAGGTTAATATATTCCTATGAAGTATGAAAGATTAATAAGAATTACGCACCATCAGTGATCATTTGCAAATGACCATCTCATATTAGCAATTTGAATGAGAAATATGAGAAAGGCGAGTTGTTTGTTCGAAATTATGGATAATTGCATATGAGCGTTGACATTATAAACAGCTTTTGAGCGAATAATAAATTTAACATATCATATATGCATATACTACATTGCATATTGAAACGCACAACTAAAATCGCATCGCTTTATGTTGTTGTTATGTTATTGCTCTGAGTAATGTATTAGTGTATGAAGTATTTTTCTCGAACAGCGCGGGATCAGCTTTGTGTATTTACATTACATTTTGTCAATGTCATATCCATCTTTGCTTTGGCACATGCTTTGTTTCATCTGATTAAAACGTGTTCATATTTCATGCAATGCAGGGGACATGCTCAACGAATAATAATGGTTGTAACGAAATATTGAGATGTAAACAACTGCCGTAGAGTTTTTATTTATTGCTAAATGAATTAAACGAATTAGACCACGCAAGTGCATTGTATTCCAGACTAGCAATTAGTGGATGTTATGATGAGCAAATACATTAATTGCAGCGTAAATAAGTTTAATGGAAAAAGGACCCCAAGCTAAGTGGGATGTCGAGACCGCTCTAATTGCAAGTGACGCGTGTTATATCGCAATTGTGACATGTAGACATGACCAATTATAATACATTTAATTTAAAGGCTGCATTTTAAATTTTGCAAAGCTACGCTTGGTGTTAGACAATCTACAGCTTATGTAGCTGTATACGGTGAACTGGGTAGATACCCATTGTATACAAACCGATATGTACGTATTACAAAATACTGGTTAAAGTTAAAGGATAGTGATAACATTATTACCAAGTCAGTTGTAAAAGATGCTATGCTCGATGTAAGTATAAATAGAACGAATTGGTTTAGTAAAGTTAAGAACCTTCTTACACGTTACGGTTTTTACTATGTTTGGTGTAGTGACATACCTATAAATGCCAACCAGTTTATTTGTACATTTCGGCAAAGGCTAATTGATGAATATTTGCAACAATGGCAAGAAAATGTTACAGATAGTGGAGTTTTAACTTTGTATAAAACACTTAACCTGTCACATGGATTTGAATCTTATATATATATATATGCATTTTGCTTCAGATAAGTTACCTTAATTACATGTTATTCCACTCAGTTAATGGAATAAGCAATGCAATTTACGATGAAAACACATGAGTTCTATGAAAAAGACTACGTAACAGATCTTAATAAACAATGACAATCGGGTTTTATATATAAGGCTTTCTGTTAATAAATAATGTATGCATGCCTAGGTGCGCGAAAACTTCACAACACAAATATTTTAGCTCTGAATATTTTACGAGTAATGTGAAGCATAATAGATGCAAAAACTCAATTATATGAACATAAGATATCGGGTATATCGCTTCTAATTACACACAATCATTATACACACTCGTACATGCTCTAATTGGCAATTAATACGAAACAGTAATTAAACTTTATGCGATTTATACTTGCACGATTTAAAAGTCTACTTCAAAGGTTCTTTCAAATAAAGTTTCAATGGCTCAGATGATGGCTTTATTGCAAACATATATGAATATATTTACAGTCTTGATAGAGACTACCTTTAAAAGTTATTAGAGCTGTTTATGAGTACTTTATCTAGATCTTCCATTAAAACTCGTTTAGTATAATGACGTTTTTTAAGTTTAAAACACTACATGAAGGTGTCAGACTGTCAGGTAAATTCAGTGGGAGCAGTGGTCCAGAGGTAGGACTCGGGCTCCGGGATCAAAAGGTCTCTGGTTAAGAATAGACACTTAATAATTTACTATTTATATACTTTTTACTATTATGAATTCACCTCACTTTTCATTTACGACTACTAATGTATTATCTGTGTACTTTTTCACTATTGTCTTTATAGTAAGTACTTTGATGCTAAATACTGTGTTGTATGTTCTTTTGACTTTATACTTCTCCATGTCGATATTATTTATTGTGCTTTGATATTGTTTATGCAATAAAGGATGGACTTGGTTCAAATCCCACCCGAACCTTGGAAAGTTAATGAATATTAATGCGTGTTCTTGATCATTCGGTATCAATCCTGTGTTAAGTTTGGCCAATATAATCACTTGTTTGACTTTTTAATTCAATCACCTTAATTATGCACTGAAAGAATGTCCATACACATGATGATCGGGAATTAGGTCTGTTCACTTAGTTTGACACATCGAACAATGTTCATCAAAGGTTTGTAATGAGTTGGCTATTAACATATTTTAACTTCAAGTTAAACCTTAATTAAGTTTAACGTCCTTTTCTTAAATGGATTTACCGGGTATAGTGTTGGTGGTTATTTGGTATGACAACTGCGTATACTTAAGAACTGTAAACTAGTTCATCAGACAAACAAATCACATATAACATATACATGGTTAAGCTTTGGTAAGATTAAATTTATTAGAAACATAATTGTGTTTATTTGTGTTTACTCAACCAATTAGTCAATACATTTTCATATATTATCGTTAATTTAAATGTTATTACAAAGGTTGTATCACACCCAAAGTAGAAACAGGTTCTTTCTGTACATGTGTCAAATACAATTATTTATTTAGTGATTTATGTGTGTTCTAAAAATTTGCGTCAATTGTAACATAAATTATAATATGTTTATTGTGGCAGCGACATCAATACGGGTGGTCTATATCAACCATACCACATCACGTGTGGCCCCGTGATTCTCAGTATTATGATTTGCATGGTCTCATATTAAACAGATAGTGACTTAAATATGAAGACCTGCATTATCTCAATACCGGTACCATTAAAACAGACGTCTGTATAATACTGAATGACCTAATAATGACTAAAATGCTTTGCAAGATAAAAAGAATCATGTCCTTGGAAGTTCAGATGTGCAAGAACAATAAAACGGCGTGAAATAACGCTTTTTTTAAAAGAACGATTTTCTACATTTTCGCACACTTACCGAGAATTAAAAGAAAAGTAAAGGGTTTAAAATGCATATAACTTGACACTCTATTAACAAAACCTATATATTGGCCACAGTAAATCCACAAAACAAAAAAAATCAAGATTATATACAAAAAGTAAACGAAATAAGACAATGTATCTCTTATTCGCGAGACATTTGTTGGAGTTTCCTAAATGGTCAGATCATTTACATGTTTATTTGTGGCTAGTTGTACGAAATTAAAACGGCACATCGACGATATAACCCCTAATTATAATAAGTATAGACAACTATTAAAAACAATTGCATTCCTTCTGTTAAGACTATTTCCTTCTATAAACAATGACTTAAAGATGGACAGATTTTCATACATGCGTTCAGTGGGATTCGAACTCTTCTCGCCTACAAAGATCATGCACTTTGTTGCTTTACTATAATGCCGTAATTGCATTTCATGGGACTGTAAGAGTCTTGTGGAGATCTCTGAACACGAGTATTCTTATGCGTGTAAATATTTTCTGTTATATATAGAATGAAGCACTTGGTGTTATTACTGAGTATATGATCCGAAGCTAGCTTTATTCAATTCTACATAAGAACACCATTTGAGAAAGAACATAATGAATCTTGTATATTAACTTTACACGAGGAATGTTAATACAGGCGATGCTCTACATACGTGTATCGTTCGATAATTTAAGGCTTTTATTTGAATTGTTCACAATCTATTGCAGACATAGTCACTTTAAAAACGAATAGCGGTAGATCGGATATTTTGACCTTCATTGTAGAGTTGGAGCGATACAGCGTGTCGGCTACACTACACTACACAAGGCTACAACTGCAACCCAATCTACCATTCAGTCGCTTGTCGATGGTTGTTCGTGCTGACACGTTCCATCGCACTGCAAAGGATTATTTAACGTATCGACTGTTTGTGTACTTTCTGTGGAGCAATGCGGAATAAGTGTTAAGAGGCTTAAATTGATATATGGAAATATTAATTTGTGAAAATGACATGGATATTTAATTTTATATTCCTTTCGCCGTGCGAGAATGTGTTTTAATATATAATTAAAATGTGAAAAATCGCGTTGAATAAATAAAAATGGATCCAGTGAAATTCGTTGTAGTAATATTTTCACTCTTGTTGGGAGCCGAAAACGGAAGATGCCAAGGCCTTCATCCCGACGGTGACCACTGGATTCGCATCCGAACGCGTCTGATGCATTCGACGAACTTCGTCGGCGTTCGAGTAAACGCACATGGCGAGCGCGAAACGCGAATCGCCTTCAATAAAACACTGTCTTTGGAGACGTTTCTCCCAAGCGGGTTCTCGCCGGATTATGACATGACGTTACGTCAGGTGACCAACGGCCGGAAGATCCTTCAGGCGGTGTTTCAGGGAGGCGCGTTGAAAGAGTGCGACCTTTCGTCAGACTCAAATCAAATGTTGGATTTTATATCATCTTTTGTTACGGGTGATCGAGAAATATATAGGGAAGACTTCGGGGACGTGTTTGTTTCCACGTCAATCACAAATTATACAACAAACAATATGTCGCTTGCTCGCTTTACGTTCCAAGACCCAACAGAACTGGGAGAGCTTGAGGATTACGTCAACATAAAAGCATTACGAAAAGAATGTCGCTATTTTTTGGACCAGGCCATTGCGACCGCAGAACAGGAAGCAAAATCCGGAAACATTACCGACCTTTATGCAGAAATCATCAGTTCAATCGATACAAAAATACTGAAAAGCTACAATGACATTCTCCCTGCGCCTAATAAAACGCGTTCACAGCCCAACGATCACAACGTTTCCAAACGGTCTGCAGCGGCACTGTCCGTCAAGAAGAATCGGCGTTCGAAACGCGGCGCGTTCGACTTCAGCAGCGTTCTTATTTTTCCTGGCACGAAATGGTGTGGCAAGGGCGACCTGGCGCAGTGTTTTGATGACCTTGGAGACGATCAGGAGCTAGACATGTGCTGCCGCGACCACGACTGTTGTCCCTTAGTCATCCCGCCGTTCACGTCACGTCACAACCTCTTCAACTACCGCTTTCATAGCCTGCTGCATTGCGAGTGCGATCACCGGTAAGTTTTTGAGTGAAATAATGCATTATAATAGTACATATGATTATCACTTACTAGTAATGCAATTTGAGTTCGATCAGCGAAAAGTTACCATACGGAACATAATGTTATATGCCGTGACCTATCCATATATTTTGCCTGTTATGATCACATAGTGCGATTTTGAGTGCGATAAGGGGTAAATATGACTATAAGAAAACACCTTCTATAGGACATACACTATTATTGCAGTCTGGTGGTTATTAAATAATACAAAATGAGAACGATCCGCGTCCCTTGATCCTATCTAATCAAAAACACACACCATATTAACATTGATGTAAACATAAAAATACCATTTGAGAAGAAAAATACAGGAATCATACAAGATTAACACCGACATCAGGATAACATAATTTCTAATACATCATTTACTTGTTTGATATCTTTTAAAATACCAGTTTTTCAGACAGGAACCTATACATATAGAACAATGTTTCAGGTAGATACGTTTCATTTTTTTTTCCTAAAATAATTATCCGTGTACTTATTGTTCCAGTGCTAAGCTCTTCGATAAAACATGGCAATTTACAGAATGCGATGATTTCGACTATATAATTATAGTTGTTGATGTTACACAGCGTACATGCTATTGCATTTATTGAGGTAAAAAATAAGGAAACACAGACGTTGTGATATGACAACTCTACTCGTTGTTTATGAAGCTGAGGGTTTGATGTGTTCTTGTACTCATATGATCAAAGTGTCCACGAGGAACTAAGAAGCATCGTAATGTGAAACTAATCGTGTTGTTATAGTAAAAAGGTTTATAATTTGTATTTTTGATATTTGTGAAATTTGTCTAAAATGTCATTTATTATTCTCCTCGGTTTATTGCATGAAACACGAACACGTGTCAACCATTAACTTTTGATTGATGATTGAAGATACTGATTCAACGCTCTTTAATGCGTTTTGCTTTCTTTTACACATCTGAGCTAAATAAAATCAATTTAAAACCGCTTACATTTATCGTATGGATCAATATGCGAAGTCCCGAATGAACAATGTCTTGTTAAGATGCGTTGCATGTGGTTCATAAATTAGTGGTAAGCGAGTTATTTTTAAAATAAATACTATATAAATCGTTAAATACTTTATATTGAAAACAAACAATATTTTACTGCGTAAAGTGTTCCTAAGCATGTTTTAACTCTTATTTCGCTATGAAAGCAGGTCGTGAAAAATGCTCAGAAAAGTAACTGTCATATCTTACTAGTCGGTGCTTCTCTGTTTTCACGCACTGCAAAAAATACACATATATGTCAGTGAATGTTGGCCCATACATAAAACTATAGTAGAAAACAAATAATATGCCATAAATCCGGGCCTCTTGAATACCAATTGCGCGCCAAATTCTTAAAACAATCAAAGAAGACTTAATTGACAAATGTTCCCGTTAGCTAATTATCTTTTATCACAGCAAACAGACACTTTGGCACTTCTGTTCACCTATTCTGAACCAACCTGTGGAATGACACATTCAGGGCGTGTGTTATTATAATAGGTCCACAAAACAACAGCGCAATATTGCAATTACAATGCTCGGTTGCTTGGTTCACAGAGCTTATCTTTTATATTGTTGATTCGTGCAGCCAATACATAATTATTATGACGCAACAATAATCCACCTCTGTTTTTTTATGGTCTAATGTATGAATAAATCAATGTCAACCTTAAAGTCGTGTTATTCTTTCATGTACATTTGCACATTATATCAAACACGTTTAATCATTAATTGACGTACACAAAAATAAAAAAAAAATGGAAAAAATAAATAACAAAAAATTATAAAAAATGAGTATTGTGAACATATATAAATTGAAGTTGGAAAAAGGAATGTATTATAGAGCATTCCATTCGCAAGCCTTTGGCGCTTAGAATATCTGTGTCAAATTGTATTTCTTTTCACATGCATTTCTGGTGACAGCTGTCGTCTGCAACACGCGCGAAAAATGCACAGACGAGAAATCAACAACACCATCAAACGATATTTGTTGCTTAGACGCATGAACGTTACTGTTAGTTTCTGTGTTTTGGAATAACCGACGGTGCATCACAAATGTCCGTGTTTCAATGCAAACATCCCTGATCAAAATTGATATAGTTGGCAACGTTCTTATTCAAGTACTAATTTGGAACTGCAAGGCGCTGCGTTTATGGTATATAAGTATGCACTTTTATGTCTTAAATATACAATTATGTTGTGTTATTTCGTCGACACAACGTGAACCGAATGAACACGAAAATAAATCAGCGTTCAACAACCCCACAAAACCAGAATGTGTACATTATCCACATCGAATATTAAAGACCAGTTCCATGTAATGTTTATGAATTCGGATAGATTTAATTAGGGGAGTGTCTATTTCGTACTGCCAGTTCAAAGAAGCACTAGCCACTTATATTGTGTCCGCATTATGCACCGCGTTTTCACCGCATGGTCAATTTTTATAGCCGGACCTATCCTGAGAACACAAGAGCTATTTCCACGGCCCCATTAAACAGCAGATTCATCTCATAAATTCGCGTGCCGTCCTGAATGGGATTATCATTAACATGTGGTTTCGTGTGGCTTTTCATTCACACATTTGCGCTTACATCCATTCTTTAATATATAACATGCCAAAAAACGCAGCGTTGATGCATTTTCAAAGACGTTGCATGTGTTGATATGCATTTCTTATTACCCACTGAACATTAATACGAAATCAGGGCCATGGCCCTTGCCGGACACCAAATACCGGAGTGCATCGTGTAACAGGCTATGGCGACCGGATAATAAACAAGTCTTAAAAGCATGAATACGCGTTGTGCGTAAATTAATTTTATTTGAAATATAAATTGATTCAAAATTATATTAACTGCAAATCTCTTGTAATGTTTTATTCGGAACCAACAACACGGCATTGCTAAAGGGATATTTTGTGCAATTTGCGCGGCATCACAGGGCTCCACTCTTTCAAGCGTAGCCTAAACACGGAGACGTCGTGTTTTCAATTCATTAACGCTCTCGGATCTTCTCAATGGGCGCCATTTCATTGATTATCATAACAGAAATACATCATATCGGTCAATTAATCAAGCCTGTGTCGGATTTTAAAGGTTAAGATCACTGGTGTTGACAAATGATGATGATGATGATGATGATGATGGTGATGATGATGGTGATGATGATGATGATGATGATGATGATGATGATGATGATGATGATGATGATGCTGGTGATTGGAGTACTTGCATTTTTGAGATTAGTTCCACCACTCAAAAGAATAGCTTTACAAATTACGCCTTTGGTGTTACTTAGAGACCTCTTCAATTCATCCGACGAACTAGTGCACTTAACACAGCGCTGTTTGATTTATGAACAAACCACTTGTAATACTTTGATCCCACAAGCGTGTCGATATAAAATATTGAAGTACGCGATGAATTTTTTTTCTGCTCTTCGGAATGTTGGAGCACTTCTAGATTTCTCAATTTGCAACATTCTGCTAACGATATCATAACTACGTGAATATCTTTATGAAGTCCTCTCCGTTTTGCTGATTTAGGCTTTAGTATACGCACGATGATGTATAAATTTCATTAGTGTTTTACGCCTATTTTTATGGGGAATGAGAGCATTATCCAGATTTTAATATGAGGTAAGACATTAATAAGGTTTGAGGTTTAAAGGAAGATTCGATTAAAATAGTCTATAACTAAACATAACTGAATACATTTAATAAAGATACTTGTAATCAGGAACATTAGCCAAGATTGTTTATGTCAAAGTCTTTTTGACATGTACAGCATTTGTATGAGTTAATTTTCAGCCCAAACACATTTTTCATTGATGTGTCTTAAGACATGATATAATGTACATTGATAAAGTTTTGTACTTAATTGCTACATAATTAACTTAAGATGATAATTAACTTCAGCTTATAAAATAAGTAGTGTTAAAAATCTCATTAATTAACCAAATGTTCACTTATAGTAATATTCGTTTGCGTACAATTATTCCGTTAACCCAGCTGAGCAAGCCTTTTCAAGAACTAACCATGGAAACCGCCCGGAATGTTAAGTTAATGTTCGAGATAACTTGGCCACATATCAAGGCTCCTTAAAATGACACCGTTGAAGAACCGCATCACATTGTTTAAGCGCTTATTTATTGTTCCTTATTTAGTGCCGCAATTATGGGAACTTTTAACGTACTTTTTGTGATAAACATAAGATCAAATTATGTTTGTACTTAGCTAGACACGATATAGCACACGTAAATATATGTATGAATACTACACAGTTCTTTTTTATCGTTTGCATCGAGCAATTACAAAGTTTGGAAATGATTTGCTGAGACAACGAAATTCACTTATTTGCAGACATCGATTAAGCCTGATTATAGCCCATAGCTAAACAATGCATCAAACATTACTTATGAAGCTGGATTGCCGTATTGCTTGTGTCAGGCAAAGTTAAATGTAAAACAGTACATTTAACCCCGTTATAAACAAAGGTTTATAACTGTGCGTTAAATAAGAAACATTGTGTATACAAAATGTATACTTGTATAAGTGAAGTAGCTTTGGCAGAAAATGCAGCGTCTTGGTGAATGAATCCTAGTTTGTGCGTTAATGACGCGTTCGCTTCTTGCCTCTTAGAATGAAGCACGTCACGACACAACCTCTTCAACTACCGCTTTCATAGCCTGCTTCATTGCGAGTGCGATCACCGGTATGTTTTAAGTGTAGTTATACATTATAATAGTACATATGATTATCACTTACTAGTAATGCAATATGAATGCGATCAACGAAAAGTTACCATACGGAACATAATGTTATATACTGTGACCTATCCATATATTTTGCCTGGTATGATCACATAGTTCGATTTTGAGTGCGATCAGCGGTAAATATTACTCTCAGAAAACACTTTATATAGGACATACGCAATATTTGCGCTCCGCAATCTGGGGTATATCACATAATGCAAAATAAGAACGATCCGCGGCCCTTGATCATATCTCATTAAAAACATGTGCCATAGTAACATTGCTGTTAACATAAAAATACCATTTGCGATGCAGCACACATGATTAACACCAACAACAGGACCCCTTAATTTCTAGTTCATCATATATTTGTTTGGGATCCTTAAATATACGTGTTTTACAGACAGGAAAACTGTTTCATGTACATACGCTTTATATATTTTTAAACTAAAAAAAAGGCGTACACTTATTGTTCCAGATAGGCTCTTCGATGAAATATGGCAATTTGCAGAATGCGATAATTCCGATTATATAATTATATGTGGCTTGTTAATGTTTAAATGCTTTAGCATTTATTGATGTAAAAAATAAGGAATACACAGAAGTTGTCTATGTCTATAATTTTATTTGTGATATTTGTGAAATTGGTTTAAAATTACATTTAATATTCCCACTCTATTTCATAAAACACGTACACTTGGCTACCATTAAATTTGAATTACGTTCATCGAAATCAATATACCATGATTGAATATACTGTTTCAACGATTTGTTAATGCGTTTGCTTTCTTCTACATCCCCGAGCTAAATAACATCACTTTAAAACCGATGACATTTATCGTATTTATCAATATGCGAAGTCCTGAATGAACAATGTCAAGTTAAGATGTTTTAAATTTTGTTCAGAAACGAGTGGTAATAGAGTTATTTTTTAAAATTAATACTATACAAACCGTTAAATACGTTATATTGAAAACAAACACTATTTGACTGCGTTTACTATTCCTAAGCATGTTTTAACTCTTATTTCGCAAGGAAAGCAAGTCGTGATAAATGCCAAGAAAAGTACTGTCATATCTCACTTGTCGGTGCTTCTCTGTTTAACGCATTGCAAAAACACACGTATAATATCAGTGACTGTCAAATCTCACTAGTCAGAGTGCACCCTTATAAGTATAACATAATTTATCCAATTATGTTGTGTTATTTCGTCGAAACGATTTCTTACCGAATTAACAAGAAAATAAAGGGGAGTGTCTGTTTCGTACTGCCTGTTCAAAAAAGCACGAGCCACTTATATTTTGTCCGCATTCCGCATCGCGTTTTCACCGCATGATTCGGTTTAATGGCCGGACCTGTCCTGAGAACAAAAGCACTTTTTTTTCACGGCATCTTCAAATGAAGATTCACTTCGCGTGCCGATAATGGGATTATCCTTAACATGTGGTTTCCGTGTGGCTTTTCATTCACACATTTGCCCTTACATCAATTTTTTTTAATATCTTACATGCCAAAAACGCAGCATTGATACGTTTTCAAAGACGTTGCATGTGTTGATATGCATTCCTAATGACCTACTGAACATTAATATGAAATAAGGGCCGTGACCCTTGCCTGACACCAAATACCGGAGTGCACCGTGTAACAAGCTATGGCGACCGGATAATAAACTAGTTTTTAAACGCATGGACACGTGTAGTGCTTACACATTGTTTTCCTTTGAAATCCAAATTTGTTTTAAAACGTATTCAATTGCAAATCTTGTCTAATGTTTTGTTCGGAACCAACAACAAGGAATGGCTAATAGGATATTTTTGCAACTTGCGCGGCATCACAAGGATCCGCTGTTTTAAGCGTAGCCTGAACACGAATACGTCGTGTTTTGAATTCATTAAAGCTATCGGATCTTCTCAATAATGATGATGATGATGATGATGATGATGATGATGATGATGATGATGATGATGATGATGATGATGATGATGCTGATGATGGTGATGCTGATGCTGATGCTCTGGATGATGCTGATGCTAATGCTGCTGCTGCTGCTGCTGATGATGATGATGATTTATTAATTTATGTATTTATTTATTTATTTATTTATTTATTTATTAATCTATTTATTTATTTATTTATTTATCTATGCTGATGCTGCTGCTGCTGATAATGATGAGTATGATGATTATGATGATCATAGTGATGCTGATGATGATGGTGATGATGATGATGATGATGATAATGATGATGATAAGGAGGATGAGGATGATGTAGATGGCAATGATGATGATGATCATGACCATGATCATGATCATGATGATCATGATCATGATCATGATGATCATGATCATGATGATCATGATGGTGATGATGATGAAGAAATATTTATTTATTTATTTATTTATTTATTTATTTATTTATTTATTTATTTATTTATCTTGTACCACGGCGGTAAAAAAAGAGTAAAAGAGATTTTTTTTTTTTATATAGTTATTTGTTGTTTTCCGGCCTTGATGGTAGGTTTCAGCAGTCCAAGAAGACGCTAAACATGGAAATCAAATGTGTATAGCCTTACGCGCTTATGTTAGTTACTTTGGTGTTACTAAGAGCGCTCTTCATCTCACCCTAGTGCACTTAACAACGGGCTGTTTCATTTATGAATACATCACTTGTGATACTTTGATCCCACACACGTGTCGATATAAAACATGGACGTATGTAATTATATTTTTCTGCTCTTCGGAATGTGAGATCACTTCTGGATTTCTCAATTTGAAACATTTGGCGTACGATATCATAAGTACGTGAATGTCGTTTATTAAGTCCTCTCCATTTTGCTGAATTGGGCTTTAGTATACACACAATGATATATCTTTTTCATTAGTTTTTTACGCCTTTTTTATTATGAATGTGAGCAACATGCAAAGGTTAATATGAGGTAAGACACAAAGAAGGTTTATGGCTTAAAGGAAGATTCGATTTAAAAAAAATCTATAACTGAACACATCTAAATAAATTTAATAAAGATACTTGTAACCAGTAACATAAGCTAAGATTGTTGTATGTCAATGTCTTTTGGACATGTTATACTATGTACAGCAAACATGTATGTGTTTATGTTCGGCACAAACATATTTGTCATTGATGTGTCCAAAGGGACGATATTACGTACATTGGAAATTTTTTTTAAATTGCTTTCTACATAGTTAACTTAAGCTAATAATTTACTCTTATATACTTTAAGTAGTGTTTAACATCTCATTAATTAATAAAGTTTTCACTTATAGTAATATTTGCTTAGGTACACTAATTCATTAACCCAGAGAGTAAGCCTTTTTGAGGACAAACAATGGAAGCAGTCCGGAATGTTAAGTAAATGTGTTAGACCACTTGTCCACGTACCAAGGCCCCTGAAAAATGATACAGTTGAAGAAACCGTGTCACGATGTTTAAGCGCTTATTTTTTGTTCCTTCTTAAGTGTCGCGATTATGCCAACTTTTAACTTACTCTTTGTGATATACCGTAAAGGTAAATTATTTGTGTACTTATCTTTACAAAATATAGCACACATGAATGCATGTAGGAATACTTCACAGTTCTTTTTTATCGTTTGCATCGATTAATTACACAGTTTGGAAATGATTTGCGGTGACAACAAATTCACTTATTTGCACTCATCGAATAAGCCTGATTATAGACCATAGCTAAACATTACCTCAAACATTACTTACGAAACTGGATGGCTTGATTGCGTGTGTCACGCAAGATTAAATGTAAAACGGTTCATAAAACCACGTTATACATGGAAGAAATAAAGGTTTATGACTGTGCGTTAGATAAAAAAATTGTGTATATGTATGGAAGAAATAAAGGTTAATAACTTTTCGTTTAATAAGAAACAGTGTGTACATGCATGGGAGAAATTAAGGTTTATAACTGTGCGTTAAATATGAAACATTGTGTATATGCTTCTATAAGTGAACTAGCTAAATTTTGGCTGAAAATGCATCGTCTTTGTGAATGAATCATAGTTTGTGCGTTAATGGCGCGTTCGCTTCTTGCCTCTTGAAATGAAGCACATTAAGGTATTGATTGCCGTTCACTGTGGCAAAGACCTTTGATGAAGAAGACTCATCATAGCGGTTACCTCCCCATACGGGTGAACGGTACTTTTGTTAGCGGAATGCGCGGGACCAAACAAATCTCTGCCTTGCGGTTGGCATAAAATGCATTTAAGCGACATTCAGGTAAAGGAACTGTGTATCAATACATTAACCCCATACATATTTTGCTGTACAAAAGACGACAAATAACTGGTTATTCATAATGAATTAAATGCACAACAAGACGAAATTGGGTTATACACGGAAATTAGTGATGTTATCACTGCGCTTTTGAGCTTTTTATGTGTAAATGGAAGTAATATAGTCTCGCCGTTAATTGGATTCCACACCTTCTAAGCGTTTTAATTTACTTTTAATTTTGACATGGTTTCATATAATTCAGGTTTTTAAAGCAAAAATATAACTGTGAAAAATATAATGAAACTATCAGTGAAATGCTCTCAGATATCAAGCAAGTTTGTATTCGTTGCAAGTAAAATATGCAAAATCGCATGACAAGAATCTCAACATTTGCTTAAGACGTTATTAATGCCACGGTATTATTTCTTGGGAATAAGGCGCGAAAAACTATGAACAATAATGCATCCATAATTAAATGGATGAAGTATTCCGTAATTTGATACCCCACTTGACGTTGGTATCGCGGATATAAAACTAAAAAACTAACACGTAGTATGTCGTGTTAGACCTAAAGAAAGGTGTTTGTTTCCATTAACCCGACCGAGCCTAATATTTGGTGCCGACCCTAAAGTTTTTTTTTTTTATTCCAAGTTAAGTTTTCGATACATTTATATTGGACAAACTACCTTTTGACGTTTGAATTTAAATAAATATATGTTGCATAAGATTTGAAACATAGAACTTCTATATAGTAAAATGTTTCTCCGACTTACTACCCTCTGTTTTAGTTG
This sequence comes from Dreissena rostriformis, assembly GCA_007657795.1. Classification (NCBI taxonomy): domain Eukaryota; kingdom Metazoa; phylum Mollusca; class Bivalvia; order Myida; family Dreissenidae; genus Dreissena; species Dreissena rostriformis. The sequence goes on along the minus strand of VMBQ01000506.1, from coordinate 287,690 downwards.
TTTTAAAATGTTTTTAATACACAACGTTTTCGGCAGTATATCGGGTTCATATATATTGTAGATTTTTTAGCCGAAGGTGATGTATTTATATTCAACCGCGTTTATTCGGCGTTTATTCGGCATTTATTCAAATAGATGTAAAATAAACTTAGTGAGTTAATCCATCTGTTGATACCTCTTCAGTCAGTTATCATATGTAACCTAGGATGTTAATTAAGTGCATTCTATAAGACAGAAGGATGGCATTATTTCTTGTAAGTTGCAGATTGGTTTGTGATTGTTCACTAGCAATAGGACATCAGCTGTTTGATTCAGCAACAAGCATATTGTCGAAATGTGTTTTAATGCCTCAAAGCAAGAATCCATCTTTGAAGTTGAGACTGTAAGAAATTGTAAAATATGTGCATTTTGTCTGTCGTATTCATGCACTCGCAAACGCACTCGCATGAGTGCATTTAAACATTAGATCAAATGAACCCCATCATCTATGTGAATGTGTATTGAGTCCATTGACAACTTCAAATCTTAACATTTGAATGCGGAAAATGTGCATTATATTTCAAGCCCGTTAGATTTGTTCACTAGTCTTTGTAACCACCTAGCGCGTTTTCGAAAAATTAATGGGCAGAATACAATACCAATTAAAACGCCCGAATTCCGCACCATTTCACTCCATTTTACATGACAGTTAACACAACTATCAGAAATAAATAAATTAGCTCATTATATGTTTAAAATCTAGTAATGAAACCTACGACCGATTTGTCAACCGTGAAGAACAAACTCCCGCACAATTTGTCGTGTACCAGCATTATCTTTACTACATAGGTCTTTGTTAGGGTAATCTCTTGGTTATGCTTTATAATTCTATGATAATTAATAACCTTGCATAAGAAACGTATTTATTTCTGAGTAATGCAAGTCTTCTATGTTTTTCATATTTTCTATTTCCGTTGATCATATGCATGACTATATTATCCCATTGTTATATGAGCGAACTGTGCAATACAACTGTTTTCAGTTTTTTAACCACAGCCGATCAGTGTAACACATGATCACTCTATTACTGACTGTTGGGGTTTGATGATTTGTAAGTACAACACCTGTCAACATGAAGGTTACATATTTAACAATGGGACCAGTCATTCTTCTCATTCACGATCCATTATCTGTTATCTAGATCATCTGATGAATTCAGTACTAATGATTGTCATCATCAAAGGATTTATTAAAATGGTTATTTGTAATCCCTAGGATAAGCCAGCGACTTACTTGTCATTCAAACAACAACAAAACAATTACCCATGCATTAATGCCGTAGTGTTTAAGAACATAATACTCCTGTTAATATTATGAATTAATAGCCGTGTCACGTGACCTATGACCTGGTATTGTCAAACTACCGGTAAAACCGTTTATCTTTATTTATGGTGGCAATGTGCATTACTTACTTATAGAAAGATTAGCCAAAAGAGGATTTCGCGCTGCAAAACACATTCCATTTAAATGCCTAAGGATAAGCCTTAATTACCGCAGATCGCATGTGAACTATGCATACATTTGAATGATATTGTGTTAATCCAAGGAGGTCGTATCTAATACGCTACGCTCTAAGATTGCGGTTTCTTCGTCTATTCGTTGTTAGGCCAGACCATGAGCTTCACGTTAGTCAATTTTATAAATTGTATACGACTATATTATTCTCTGCCATGTTGTAATACATGTTGTCACATTTCAAGGCGTTACTTACACCATCGTGACAGTAAACATTCGTTCGGTTCATAGCAATTAATGGTGATAAAAATGTGCTAGAATGCCCATACAATTAACGGATGAGTATGTTCCGACAATAAGCGTGTTTTAAGTTCAACGACCTTTCATGACTTAAACTGTGATTAAACTGTAAATGCTGTTAAACGTATTGATTAACTATTTCATATTAATGAAGGTATTGGTATTTTATTAATCGATAATGGTGTTCTAAATTTATCTGGTAAATATTTAAGTAAATGATGGGTGTTTCTTAAACGTGTATTATCACAAATTGCCTAAGTGTTCCGACGGCAATAACTGCACCAACAAATGCATATTACCGTATCATTAACCCAGCTTAACGCAACATAAAACAAACATAATTGAAAATTAAACACCATTTCAAACGGCCATGATATTACTTCGGTCTGACAAAACGTGTGTTTCTGAAATACATGTATTGTAAGACATAATACCGTGAATCCTGAACGGATGTAAACATGTCGAGTTTGAGTGTACGTATACATTGCAGGCATAATAGCCAATACTCGAGAAGATTAGGTTTATTGTTGTTAGATTGGTTTTTACATAGTATCCATTACATAAGGAAGATTTTTCTGTGCCCGCATTTATTTCTACTTAGTCTATTACATGTTATGTATATCTGCTTATAAGTGAACGTTTTATTATGTAACTTTCATAATCACGTGGCTACACTCCACACAATTGTCTAGTTGATTCGGAAAAAATGTAGAAACGTAACATAATTATTACATTCAACGCGGAAAATCTAGGTTCATATGCATATTCTACATTTTTTGTCATTGTCTATATATTCGTTATAATAGAACTCATCTTCCAAATAATTTTCAGTAATGCATCAGGCGTAACAATGTTATTGGTTTCCACTAACCCGACGGACCCTCCTTTTATGCCAAAATTAAACTTTGCTTTGGTATTTCAGGTTGATTAAACAAAAGAAAATTGGCTCAATTAGATCATGTTTAATAAATTTACTTTTAGGTTTGCGATAACTTTTGCTTCATTCTATAATATTGGCTTTATTAACTTTTAATTAACTAAACATAACTAGAATAGAAAGTTACATAGAGATCGGGAAGATGTCTGCATGTCATGGCATATTCCTATTTTATTGAGGAATCGTAGATAATGTTACTAAATCATGAAACAACTATTAGCATACCAAAACTCTCCTAATTTTGTAGGCGATGTTAGTGGATTCAAATGAATTGTGTTGGCCTTATGAAAGATAACATCAATTGCCGTCTATATGTTTTCACACATAATAACTCAGAAATACAATTGTTTTTAGCCTTAGTTATACCCATTAAATTTGTGATGTCATGCATTAGATGAAGACAGCAAAATATTAACTGCAACCCTCTTGTGTATTTTTTGGTTTATTCTAATGTTTTTTTCATATACTAACAATGCATTTTGTTTACATGATTCAAAGCATAGTACATCATTAGGGGTTCGCATACCCACAAAAAACGGTTTTGTTTCTTTCTGTTCTAAATAGAGTTTTTGCTAGTTACCACCTGTTGATAAGTGATTTGTTACTAAGCAACGACATTACCAGGAATTAAAGACTACTAGACGGTATGGCCCGCGGATAACTTTAGTATTATACATGCACTATCGCGGACTAAGAATCATCTTTTGTTCTTAGTTTTCCATTTGTGACAGAGTTTATTATGGGTTAATAATTAAATATCATCTGGGCCAATTGTTGCCTATAACCCAGACTAGTTAATCAATCGATTGACACCTTATATACACTCGTGGTCATAATAGTTTTAAACGACGGCCATACAGCATCGTAACAACTTTCCAATATAAGTTAAGGTTGATGATGTTTGCAATTTCTTCTTCAAAATGCGGGCAATCGTCTCTTGATGTTTTCTATTTTTTATCTAACATGCGGCGTATTTCTAACGCATACATAAAAAACACCATGAGTTCTTCTTTACCACGACTCACCTCACCTGTTGAGTTTATAAGAGAAATTGACATGGTCTTAATTTTTTAAGTTAATCCAATGATCCATCATACATATACAAATGAGACTATGTGCCATAATTAACCACTAAAAATACCCCATTACATTGTCAACATAATAAGTAATAACTATAACATATTATGGTCAATTACAAAGTGCACTAAATACACTTTTACACTGCTCGTTTAAGATTTCGCGGGTGCCTTCGTCAGTCCGTGTCCTCGATGGCAAACATGATCGGCAAGATCTACTTCAACATTCTGGGCAGCAAGTGTTTTACGTTCTCGGAGGAGGAGGTGTGCGTCGAGCGGTCCTGGTGGGGCCGATGTCTGCGGTATGAGACGCAGCAGACCGCCGTGCTGGAGAGCCAGTGTCCTATAATGAGGAGCATGGCATTGATACCGTCGCCAATGACAACGAAAACAGACGGAAGTAGATGGGAGATGTGCGAATTTCGGGATATTTGAAAGGACGTTTAGATAATGGTTTAAAAGTCCTGGTGATGTTGCAAATAAAAATGGCAATTGTATTAAAGTACAAGTAATTGAAATTGTGGGAGATTCACGTACATGTTGTTCGAATAACGGGGGATTGCAAGTGCTATTTCGTTGCTAGTATTCAAGTCATAGACATATTTATATGATTACAACGTAATTTAGATACTAGTGTTCTAGTAATGGAAATATAGGAAGATGTCAAAGTGCATGGATTCTGGAATTAAATAATCTCAGATGGTGTGTTTTTGCTTCGAGTTTTTACCTGCGAAAGGCATTTGACATCAATAAAATACATTGTTTATGCCGTTTTAAGTCACGCACTGAATCTGATCGCAGACGTTGTGCTTGTTGTTCTGCACGTTAACTGTTCAGAGTCAGACAGTGAAGTGATATTATTTGTTCAATTATCTATTTTATACGACGGAGTGTTATTGCAAAATAATGTTTGGCACTGAAATGCTACTTGTTAAACACATGTTGATACTAAGACGCAATTGACAGAAATTATACAAATGATGTCAACTTTATATAAATATACATTTACCCATATACCATAAGAATAAGTGTTGTTATATGTAATTGGTACAGGTAATTGACAATATACATATGTATCTGGGCCAACGGTTAAGCAATTTATTCTCCACATGAAAAATTCATGATAAGATGGGACGCCGCAATACAATTTATAACACTCCTTGATTGTATGCTAAAGTGAATTATTTCTAAGCCTTGCAAGGTGGCCTTATAATAATAACAAAAATATATGCAAATTGAAAAAAAAACGAGATCTCCAACGTCAACTGTATACCTCAAAAACACTCGAACTTAAGAGGTATAGGACGCACAGATAACTATTTGTTCCTTGAAGAGTTTATGTATAATGCTTTATCAATCAGCAAATGTAAGTCAAGTGTGTTGTCGTTTGTGTCTTCGATACGAATTAGATACGAAGTGTTTCGCTTTTCGCATTATATTTTATCTATAATACCCTTACATCAACGTATGTAATGTTGTACATGCATTGTATTGTAAATAATAACAATGTTTATTTTTAGACATTGACCCTAATTGATATGTATCATGTGCCTGATTACAAAAGTCTACAAAATGTATTTGGTATTTTTTGGTATACGCGAATAATAGCATCTTTTGGCACACGCTTCTACATCAAGTTATTACAATTAACATTTCAAAAATCCACCGCAAACATAACGGAAATGAGACGCTTGTTTGACGTGAAAACCGTTATTAAATGTAGATATCCATGTTTTGCATTTGGTATTTTAAGTAGTTATAGTTTGCTCATATACGTAAAAATGTGTTGTATTTATTAATTTTTACTGATTGTGTATGCATCTAACGGATAATAATTATGTTTGTAATATTTTAAAGTGAATGCAATGTTTGTACAAGAAAAAAAAATTGTCACATGTAATGGTTAGATGTTATTGTTTTCCTTATCAAGATGTTCATTTCGAGGCGAGTTTAGCAAATCAATTAACTTGTATTTTGCCGGTTTTTATTTTTATCTGAATTTTTACCAGACAGGTTTATACAAAATAAAATATAAAATGTTTCAATGTTATCCCCATGGTCAACATCATCTACGAAGGTCATTAATGCAAGGATTCTACTACAAAAAGATCAAATTACACCAAACTACTATGCTTGGATCACCTTTCATAAAAATGAACAACTATATAACTATCGAAAACACACTGTACATAAATTGTAAAAGCTAATTAATGTGTATAATTAAGAATCCCATCAGACCATATACTCAATAATTCAGAAATGTTGGTATGGGTTGCCTGTATTATGTTACATGGAATACGAGTAATAAACGTACGAGTGAAATAAAACTATGATGTCATCTGAAATAAAATGACTGGGTACAACTAATAACTTACACAAATCAATCTTTAAGAATCGCAGTATGAGTTCACAAAATTACCACCTTGGTACATGTAGCTCCAATGAATGTGACGAAACCAATCTGGTTGTGTTAGGGGCAAATGCAATTCGAGAGTGGGAAAAATATGCAAAATAGTTCGTTGTACAATTTATTTGCAAGATGTGGGCTTTATATTTCTCGATGTATTTTGGCACGTGGACACTAGAATTAAAATTTGTTTGCCCAATCTCAAAGACTCTTGCTCTGGACATTTGTTTCACAAATACATATCTTTACTACAAAAGGATTATCAAGCAGTTTTCACATAGCAACTGAACTCTTATTGTAGACAAAACAGAACGCTGTCTATATTTCTTAGTTGATGTTTGTTTTAAACAAATACAAAAATAACGATGATTTATTCCGGTCTACTGTATTGTACATGCTCATGCGCTAGGCATCTTCACTGTTTGTACAAAACAGTGAAACAACATGCAATATGATAACAAAATTATTAATTATTGGTTTTTATCATCTAATATTTACAATTACAATTATAAATGTATAAAACATACAGTTTTCATGACAGTTTACAGTTCTAACTTAGTACATTAACCCGATGTAACACGTGCACATCTGTTAAATTTCAGTATTACGTGCCATATGATGTAACTGTGTTTCATTTTCGTATAACCGTGTGCTTTGTGTGACTGAAAGCAAGGGCAATAATCGCATTAGCAGTAATTACATGCACGTAATTGTAATATTTTTTTTACACTACAACGCTAAATCTGATTATTATGATAACAGCCACATCACACAGATTTGATAATCTCAATATCGGTATTTAAGCACGGAATATTGAAATGCGAGCTTTAGCTGATCCTATTATTGATACATCTTACCAAACGTTATGCACTTCGATGACCACGTCGAACAATAAGATGACTTCTAAGTATTGACAAGATTAAACAGAAACATAACACAGTAGAACCCACAATTAGACGTAAGTTCAGATCAACATGAACAACTTAGGCACATTTCAACATGAAATAAAAACAAAGAAGTATAAAAAGCGTTTAAACGTCTGTACGGAAAATCAATGAACTGCTGTTATCAATAAAATATCTGATGGTGTGAAATGTTCAACAGGTGTCATCTATTTCGAGAAAAGAGCTGACTTAGAATTAAAAAAAAACTGTTGTGTCTATCAAATTTGCATCGTTATTGAATATTATTTATACTGCAGTTGATATAATGTTTAATCATCGAGAACATTTTAATACGAATTTTGTTTTACAAATGTTTGTTCCGCACAACATCGAGAAGTCTACGATTTCCAATGGAAAACGCATGCGTTTACTATTTACAATCAATGTTTTATAATTGTATAACAAACACGTTCAGCAACTCGATTAATAAGTCATTATTGTTTATCGACTACATAACACTTGATTTTAGTAATTAATGAAAAATCACCAAATTTCGTATATGCTAATGTCTATTTCTGAATGAAGTCATGCGTTTTGTGATTATATCGTTTGTGAACTATTTAATCTGGTTATTCAATAGATGAGAAATGATTGTCAATGAAGCGAGCCACTTCATTATGACATGTTGCATGGCTATACGCCGAATTATTTTGATTCAATTATACATAAACTTATGGAAATAATGTTATTGTTTTGTTTTTTTTGCCCATCGTAAAACTCGGTTATTATCAACTAAGAGAGTGATTATGCGACCACTGATCAACTTCAAGATGGTGATTTTTCAACAATAATAATTCATTCGTGCTAAAATGGCATCAGTTCATACGAAGGAAAATGAAGTTCATTTCACCAAACACTAGTCCGTTTGTAAAAAAAAAAAATATGCATATAAATATGTGAACCGGTATGTTCGAAAGCTCTTGTTGCGAATGGAATGTACATTGTAAACTGTTTCGCAGGCTTGGTACGAAACGTTGTGCTCAAATAATTTAGTTCAGAGGCATCACACGCAATCGCGTACTTTGAAACGATTAATAATTACCACATCTGTTATATAAGTCCGATTTTAATGTGTTTTTTTTTTGTGTATTTTTAATACGTATAATGTTGTTTTGACAGTTGTTCTGCATTTTTTTTTCAAGTTTAAGCGGGCTGAGACCTTAAAGCAATATTGGGAAAATACAATGCAAATTTCAACTTAAATAAAAAAAGGTGTGAAATTCAAGCATACATTCTTATAACAGATGAAGCAACATAATATAAACCAACAAAACGTCGACCTTTTATGACAAGTAGATATCCTATTACGTCTCCTATTATTAAGAGACTGTATACGATTACATTTAAGTTTAACATTGGTCTTTTACACCAGTAGTAATTATGCGACATACAGTTACCGCTCTCACCGATAATGAAAGTTAAACCTTTTCGACAACTAATACATTAATATTATCCAACCATATTATAACATAATTTCTTGATTGGAATGAGGATTATTTGAACGTGGTTTCCTTTTAATAAATGAGTGTGTATAAAAAGCAACGTCACATTCATCATTGGTCTACATGAGTGTAAAGTGTATTTAAAAAAGCAAATAAGACTATAATGGTTGCTCGCATGCATGCTTACAACAGACAGAACAGGGTTTTACCCCAGTGATTTTGTTTGAGTATAGCCTAATAAACCTGAGCGTGTAAAAACAATTGAAAGAAATAAACTTATAATTATTTCTGTTATTTATACGTTACCATGTTTTATACCTTTTCGTTTTTATATACAAAATACACTAATAATTAGGGAGATAGCCTTTGATCGTCTCAACTAAGAGAGATAACCTTTTGATCGTCTCAATGCAGAGATACAAATATATGTTCGTATTTCTTAAATGCCAATCGATATTCAACAGAATATACGGAAAGTGTCGTCCCTGATTAGCCTGTGCGGCCACAGGCTAATCTTGGACGACACTTTAGGCATATGCTTTTAGTTCGGTTTTCCCAGAGCGCGGCTCATTTACTTTTTAACGATTCAAAACTCATGTCATGTTAACAATGCAACTCCTGTGTGGTGAACAGGTTTTTAAATGCATTTAGATACCACCGACAACATCGCTAATGGATGTTGTATTACACGTGCGTGAGCATTGTGGTTTTTAATTAACGTAAATGGTTTGTGTTTATTACCTGAGTCACTTAAACAAACAGGGCAAAACTTACAACATTGCAAATTACTTTGCAAATCTGGAGATCTACAAAGAATATATCGACAACAGTTAATACATATGTCCTCACTGAACTGTAAAATGTATCCTTGCAATTATGTCTTCTAGGTAAATTAAACGTTAGGCAAACCCTAAGTATTCTTAAACTAATACATCTTTTATGTTATATATTTTATGTCGAAAACACCTGAACCAAAATATGAAAAAGCGCAAGTTCACATACTTGTACATAATAATTCTTGTACATTTTATCACTCTGTCAGCAATACTGTTTTATATGTGCACACGGCAACTACATAGATATGCTTGATAAACAGACGAATATTAAATGAAAGACAAAGTGATGAGAGGCAACACAAAAATCAAATATATTGTCTTGTCTTACTCAGACACCATTGACAATCGTATAAATATATGTCAATAAGGCGATGCCTTAAGATGCTGATATGTGCCTTCGTTATCGAAAGTGAACGCTTTGGTAGAAAACGTTTGCATCGTCCAGTCGTTTCCCATCTTCTGTCATAGTAATAACATTGTCATTAATTCGTGTCGGCATTGTATAAGCCGCTTCGAAATTGAAAGACAAACTTAAGATTATTATCAAATGACCTTTTATACGGTAAAAAGTATCAAAAGCCTGTCATTTGAGAGGTTCTCGTAATACAAAAAGAACATCAACAAACATAACGTAATATCGATACATGTTTGTAAGTTTATGATTTATTTGCAGGTATCACGAATAGCTTTTATCATGATGTAAATTATTAAAACATTTCTAGAATTGTATAACGAAATGACATAGGTATAATTGTGCTGACATGTTCAGTGCAAACGAGTGGATGGTAAAACGACGATGGACGATATATCTACATACTTTCCATGATTTGGTGATAAGCTGCAAATGATACAGAGCATTGATGCATTGTGAAATTCAAGTATGTTCTGAAAATGGTCTTTGTGTCAAGTGATTTCATTCTAGTCTCAATACAGTATAATTATAAATTCAATCAGTTGAACTTCTAAATAATTATAAATATTACCTTGAATATTACAATAATAAATATATAGTGTTGAATTGCTTAAGTCTTTAATTACAAGAACTATCAATCTTTTCTTTGCAATAATTAAGTGGGCTGTTGTTTTACAGAAAAATCAAAGGCAAAAATAGACACACGTTTGGCACAACGAAACATCACATTATCAACACACATTCTTTAGCAGAATAACAGTGGTTTCTTTTACTGTTCACAGATATAAATCATGACATGTTTCCGGTGTCCTTTTTATTCAGTCGAATCTTTCGATTTTATTACTAAAGTTCTTTCAAGAGTTCAGTGCTTTGGGCGTTTGTGTCTCAATAAAGCTTGATAAATGATCGATAGTAGGTAGATAACTCGCAATAAAACTCCATACCATGACGTCTGTGTATTTTTGAACTTATTATTAGATGCTGAGTTGATGTAGAGACGAATGTAGCGTACACTGTAATCAGCTTCCTGTATACCAAAGGTGTATAGTGTTAAAATCGCTTCTTTTGAATGCGTCATTATTAATGAGATATTCATACAATGTTGATGTTTTTGTCTGTTGACCTGGTTGTTCACTTAGACTTTATACCGAATTATAAAATTACTTGAAGTATATTGGTGTTGACGTGAAGCGTTTCGTAAAAAATTGCAGAGGGATGGGCAAGTTTGCAAGAAATAAAGGAAGGAACAGGCGAATAATGTTATCGCAAAAAGAATAAGACATGATACAAAATCATAACTCGGAAAACTCGCAAATACTTTGAACATTGAAGTTTTCACACCGGTATGCCCAGTTTTTCAAAAAGCAAGTAAGTACCCGCTTTCAGACGGCTATCCAAATCACCACATTAGATCTAATCATCATTTTGCAAATCAACTTTAACGAATTCATTCATCGTTTGAAGATAAAAAAAGTGTAAAATCTAAAAGATCTATTCAATCACTTTCGGCTGGTTAATCATCGATCGTTAACATATTGAGTATTTGATTGTATTGTAACATGAACAATTAAGGTCAGCAATGTCAATACGATAATAAAGTCAATAATACCTAACAAACTAATTGTGCATTTAAAATTTAAGATTATTATGTTAACACATGTTGACCATTGATAAACATATATTAGAATAAATGGAGCTTTAACAATAATCAACAAGACAGCAGACATAGCCAAGCTGGAAACTTAAGCCTCGGTGTTCAGAGCTATCATTTGTACACAGAACCTCATCTCATACATAACATATACGATACAAGAGTGACCTTTTGACGAGATAGATATGACTTTGAACAATATGTTGCAGCACAGTAATGAAATCAGACGCCTCTATATCAATGACATGTTATGGTATATTCATATTTATAACACTATATTATGTTATAGTATACACTGTTTAGCAATAAAACGTTTACCAGTGCGAGAGTTCAATAGATCTAATAATGATATTGATACACCTAAACATTAATTTCATTTTACAAAAATGACAACTACATCTCCATAACATGCTTGGGACTAAAGGTCATTCATCTATAAACTGCTCGTCGAACATTGATGAAATAGCAGCCACCCATTATCAAACGTTTCGTAAACAAGCTTCGTAATGATTCTTTATTAATCTTGACTATTTACTGTATTCGTCCAACAGTTAACAATTGCAATTGATCTCAAATAAAGCGACGATTGCGAATGATTGATACAGTTCGGAATAATTGTTGAGCTTGATATCATGTTTATATTTATAACGAAGGAAGTCAGGTTAATTCTTGTATTAAATGAAACATCAGATTTCAAAACACAATGAATGAGATGGCAATCAAACAGAGTTTCGCATTGTGGTTGTTTCGTTCACGCGTTTCATAGATTTAATACTTATTGATAAAGCTGAATGAGAACTTTATCAACACAATGAATAAGAAAGATTTGTTAAACAACAAGCTTGTGTCAATATCTCGAGATACACCAAAAGATGAAAGTGTACCAAACAGATCGCAGAGTCCGATGGTTCAACAGTACAACATATGCATGGTTTATGTCCATCAATACTCTAAAGCATACAGATAATGAACGGCGATTGACAATGCACCAGACGATACGCGCACTGCAAACTGATTACGTTTGTGAAGAACTTTATATGTACTTTTCAGTCACAGCAAATGGAACGTTTTCACAGTACGTTAATGTTATGAATCGCATTTGTGTTTAACTAATTAATTAATAGTACATGGTCCAAGGCATGAGTCAGTGGAATTCAGTTTAGTAAGCTATTTATAATGTTAATCCAAATTTTCATACTCTTGTACAGATTTATGTAACATTTTACCTTTTCGTTGTGCCAATTAGAAGTTATAACCAGACAACGGATGCACTCATGATTTACAATGGTTTCACATTCGTATCTCATCGTGATGGTAGTTAAATACACATGTTGATTATGTATACGTTTTTTAAAACGTCGACAAATAATTAAATGCAATTAAGATTAAGCATAAAATCCGATGCATGTATAGGTGTATTGAAGAAAAAGTCCACACATTATAATTACACAATTCTCAGCATGTGACTAATATTTTGTTATACATAACAACACAAAATATAGACTAAGTCGTCGATTAAAAAAACGCAAATAGTACAAATTGCAACCGTTTAGTTGTCTTAATGAAGAATAAATTGATTTAAATATAAATGTAACTTTCATCGGATGAGTTAAATGAATCCACATCTATTTAGCAAAATTATTGAAGAACGTAGAACGGTCAAGTAGTTACAAACATCTTAAAGTGCTATATAAAAGGGTTATGGTAACAACTGTTTATGATACAGAATAAAACGCCTGTACGCTTTTTAAGTGTCGGCACTTTTGACGTTCTTGAAATATAATTTTATCAAATTGACATACGCCCATGGATCTTGTATGGGGGCATTTTTGTCTGTGATTACATGAATATTTCCGTTCCATGTAGAACCATGCAATTATTAACAATACTACTGGTTTGAAGACATCCTTAAAAAAATAAGTTACAATTCTGTTTTATACAGTAGTGGGTCAAATAATAACATTGAATCGATAATGAAATGTTGGCCGATGACATTAATTTAACCGAACAAGTATGAACTCTGTATAAACATGTTATTCAAATGTATTCGAATAGCCCATCTAAATGTTGCATATGGTTTAAATAGCATAAAAAGAAAACACATAATGAATTCTAATCTATTTTTCAAATGTTTAAAATAATATGACCCAAAATGGACATTTTAAATTTCTTTTATCCCGTTTTCAGATGACCCATTGATAGTCAGTCGTAGAATTTATGCATTTGTTTTGCACGGAAATAGATTGACAGATGAACACGTTAGAATAAATCACAGCCGACATTCACTAAATATTTTCTGTTGTTTATCAGTCCTCAAAATCTGCAAAGTGCTAATTATTGTTTGGGTCCGATTAAGGTCAATTCATTCGGAACCTTCTGCTAATAACAAGGTAGCAACAGTTCCATGACAAACGTTGAAATTTATTTCACGTCTAATAAATATATGAAAAATGAAACTACAGAAACATTAACAAAGAACTTTGTTTCTTAACATCTCAAAGTCTTGTATTTTTATCTTTCTATTAAGATTTATTGTTCGTTTGACCGGTCACATTGGCGAACGAGGTCTAGTATCAATTACTGACAATATGTCAGTTCAAACATCACGTGTTTCTAAAATCGAATCATAATATCTGCGTTCCTGTTTCTCTTTTACTGGCAGTATTTGCATGCTTGAGGAATATGAACATTTGATTGAAAATTGATATTGATGTACGTTAAGCATCTTGATTTAAAACACAAAACATCAATTCAAACAGAAAACGGTCTGCACCTTTAATTTAGATCATTTTGCAACGATTAAATGAACATTTACATTATGCGTTCAAGTTGTTATGCCATTATCGTCTGATTCCCAATTGCTTTATATATTAAACGTAGAAGCGATTGACTGTCTAAGTGATATAGGTATAACTATTCAATAAATGAATTTGTTTTTTTTGCCACATACGATTATATTTCATACATATTCAAATTTGGTCAATATATGTTAAATTGTTGCAATAAAAAAATGATATATAAAGAAGAACAGGTTATTGCCCTGTCGTTAACTAATATATAAGGAAAGGCTTAAAATGATATAAACAAGACGCTTGCCGAGGCGTATAGTTTATTTGCGCCGAGCCTGATATATAACAACAAGATATGGAAGTCACATGTTTTGCAGTGTATGTGTACGGTCCCATTTTAAAAGAAATTGTTAAATATAGTCGCTACGACTGTATATCAGTTTTGATATATGTGTGCAATATGCAATTTATTATTTTTTATGTGGTTTAAAAACATGTCGGTAATTGTTATAGTAAGTTATTTTAGAACTAATATAATGTAGGTAAACGAGTTTGATAAATGATTTTGTATATATCGTATATAACATTTATGCAGTGACACATGTGTGCTGTTTTATGTTTATTCTAAAGCAAACATAAAGTTTATGATTCATTAAATGTAAATATGTTTTGTTTATTTTCTCAAACATATAATAAAAACTCATTAATTTCTAGAAAGCAACATATATCATAGAAAAAAAGCAATTACGGAAACAAATTACTCAGCATTTGTAATGCCGAAAAGAACGCTAATGTGTGTCTTTCAAAAAATGAATAAGAATTTAAGCAAGAGTTATTACATGAGTTTATTGCATGAATCACTTCAACGAAAGGCGTTAAGCTCACATTGACAAATAACTGCAAATCGGGAGATATACAAAGAAAAGTTGACACTTTAATGAACATGTTATTACAATATTATATCCTGCAACATTATTGAATGTTTTCATGAACTGTTGTGTTGCAGTAAAATAAATGATAACCTATATATATGATATAATTTGAGAATGTATTTGTGTGGCTACATATTCACTACTCACCAGTAAATGGTGAGACAATGATGGAAAAACATTTATATTTGAATTAACACCTTAAACAAGACATATCATTATATTGCGGTAATTTGCAGAACTCTCGTTATATTTCACGGAATCGAGGTTATGATACAGTGTTTATATACGAGGTGCAGCTACGAGAAATGTCTTGTATGGTATTACGTTAATTTTTTACTGCTTTCATTCATGTCAAACTGCAGTGAAAACTACCGCTTTTTTATTATGTCAATAATTGCCTCTGATCTAAGGGTTTTATTGCAACACACACTTGGCTAGTTAAGATATAAAAACCGCAATGCTGTCTCATTGAATAACATTTAAACATTTATAATCCCCCCAAAAAAAGTGTATATATGTTTGGCACAAGGAGATACGTTATTAACATAAATTCTAAGCAACATCTTGTTTGTGTTTTTTTTTACTGCTCATATACTACTGTCATAATCTTGTTCCAGTCTACCGTTTTATTCTGTCAAATATTTCTGTTTATAAATTAACTTCTCTGAAGAATGGCACTTTAGGCGCTTGTTTAAAAAAGACATTTATAATTCTTTGATAATGCATCGATTATACATTATTCGTTATTCATCAAATCACAGACCATGGTTACTGGTTTTTTGGAATGATTATTGAATATTGAGGTATGGCCAAGATGTAATAAGATAATACAAACCAGAAAATCCAAAAACATAGTAAGGATTTTTATTAAAGACCAATTTAAGACAAGACATTTCTTTTTAATAAAGTCTCAGATAAATGTTTGCAACATACATGAGTATATGAGAACTTGTAGCTTGAAAAATTAATTCACAATCCAGATAGCCATGTTCGAAATATGTTGTAAATTGGTTTTATGACGCCATTTGCGTTCATCAATATCAANATATATATATATATAACATTTATGCAGTGACACATGTGTGCTGTTTTATGTGTATTCTAAAGCAAACATAAAGTTTATGATTCATTAAATGTAAATATGTTTTCTTCATTTCTCAAACATATTAAAAAAACTCATTAATTTCTAGAAAGCAACATATATCATAGAAAAAAAGCAATTACGGAAAAAAATTAATCAGCATTTGTAATGCCGAAAAGAACGCTAATGTGTGTCTTTCAAAAAATGAATAAGAATTTAATATTCAATTTAAGCAAGAGTTATTAAATGAGTTTATTGCATGAATCACTTTAACGAAAGGCGTTAAGCTCACATTGACAAATAACTTTGCAAATCGGGAGATCTACACAGAAAAGTTGACACTTTATTAAACACTTTATTACAATATTATATCCTGCAACATTATTGAATGTTTTCATGAACTGCTGTGTTGCAGTAAAATAGATGATACATTATATATATGATAGAATTTGAAAATGTATTTGTGTGGCTACATGTTAACTACTCACCAGTAAATGGTTAGACAATGATGGAAAAACATTTATATTTGAATTAACACCTAAAACAAGACATATCATTATATTACGGTAATTTGCAGAACTCTCGTTATATTTCACGGAATCGTGGTTATGATACAGTGTTTATATACGAGGTGCAGCTACGAGAAATGTCTTGTATGGTATTAAGTTAATTTTTTACTGATTTCATTCATGTCAAACTGCAGTGAAATCTGCCGCTTTTTAATTATGTCATTAATTGCCTCTGATCTTAGGGTTTTATTGCAACACACACTTGGCTAGTTAAGATATAAAAACCGTAATGCTGTCTCATTGAATAACATTTAAACATTTATAATCCAAAAAAAAAGAAAAAGTGTATATATGTTTGGCACAAAGAGATACTTAATTAACATAAATTCTAAGCAACATCTTGTTTGTGTTTTTTTTTAACTGCTCTTATACTACTGCCATAATCTTGTTTCCAGTCTACCGTTTTATTTTGTCAAATTTTTCTGTTTATAACTTAACTTCTCTGAAGAATGGCACTTTAGGCGCTTGTTTAAAAAAGACATTTATAATTCATCGATAATGCATCGATTATCCATTATTCGTTATTCATCAAATCACAGACCATGGTTCCTGGTTTTTTGGAATGATTATTGAATATTGCGGTATGGCCAAGATGTTATAAGATAATACAAACCAGAAAATCCACAAACATAGTAAGCAATTTAATTAAAGACCAATTTAAGACAAGACATTTCTTTTTAATAAAGTCGCAGAACATCTTTGAAACATACATGTGTATATGAGAACTTGTAGCTTGAAAATTAATTCACAAGCCAGACAGCCATGTTCGAAATATGTTGTAAATTGGTTTTATGACGCCATTTGCGTTCATCAATATCAACTTTATATACCGTACTTCTAGTCATAAATAACCCTTACGGTGGAAAAAACTACCCTTTTAACGGGGTAAAAAACTACTACTTCGACACACTCAAACGATCAAATCAGAAGTCAATTCAACTTTGATATAACAAAAAAAGATACAATCGTCCTAATAACACACTTTGGAATAAAGAATGTCTTTCCGATAACGAACGTCTGTAAAATAGCAGGCGCCCGTAAATAAACTATTGTAAACCAGCCCAAAGGATGGCTATATCCGTTATCAAGAGATATCCATGTTGACTCCTTTCGGATCCCTGAGCCAACATTGGCAATTACTTTAATAAAGGGATAATTGACATGATGAGACACAGTTCGAAATCAATCGACGAGATTGAGAACTGCATTATCATGTGTCCTCTAGAATATATAATTAAAAGGGGCACTGTACACAATACATACGATAGCAGTGTGCTAAATTATTATTTTACGTTATAGCGACATGTTCATGGGTTTGCAAAATCAATTTTACAAATAATGTAATAGAATCAAGAAAGAATATTTACATTATATTCAAACAAGTGAAATAACACTACTGGCGGAATAAATGTGTGGTGTACATACACATATAATACAGGAGATCGGAATAAAACAGAGAATATATTTGGTTGTAACGCGCATGCGTTTTAAAGATTTAATAGTAATTAATAAATCTGAATGAGAACTTAAACTAAACAACAGGTATGTGCCAACAACGTGAGATATAGCTGATCAAAGATGTCCGATATTTGAGCTCTATTGTTAGATCGGTTAAGATCAAGCATTTCATATACACAAGTTCTAATAGTCTATAAGTAATCATTTAAAATTGTATTATTATCTTCATAACCAAAAAGACATTCAGTTTCGACCGTCATCTTTTCTTCAGTAATTTTTATCAAGACTTTCAGCTTAATAAACTATTAATTAAACAGCCATTTTTTTAGTATCAATACAAATTATTTAAATAAAAGCACATAACCTGAGAATTCTGAAATGCATCGAATTTGTTGTTTGTTTCAAGGATGCCTATTCAAAACGAAAATCCAGTCTAATCGGAAATTTTCGTCCCAGATTAGCCTGTACGCACATATTAGATACGCACATGCATTAAGCCTGGTTTCCGCCCCTCCCCACGGTCTCAAATTATTATATAAGATAAAGAAGAGTATGTGTGCATGGCCGAGTGAAAGCGGAACATGAGCTCTATTGATCCTACAACTCAATAAGTATTGTAATTATCACAACACGTGCTTTTAGAATGATTGGCGGACATCAAAATATCATAGAGTTCAAATGGCATTCTACTGCTTCTGGGTTAACACTTACCTTATTCATCATTGCGTATAATCAACAAGAACTGTTGCCGTTATTTAATACAAACCACTGAGTATTCATTTGTTTATTTACTACCAAAAGATACTGATTTAAAAATAACGTAGTTTTCATTGCGTGCACGTGTCATATTTGTATCGTGATCGAATGACAAATCCGATGAAATATGATTGCACTTGTTAGTTAATGTTTTACATACAATTGTAAAGCGATACATTGTATACATCGGAGACCGTTCTTCCTCATTTATGCGCGCGTGTGAATCACCTAAGATCAGTAAAATATTTCTATCATGACTAAGTTTGGGTATTTTTTTTCCAAAATTAGGTAAGATTGTGAAAAAAATGGAATGAACTTAATCATTTTTGGTGCGATTGGTGAATAACTCTTCTCGTAAAACGTTAAGTCTAAGACAGTGTTATAACGTTGCTGCAAAGCCATAGGAAAATTTAACATCCTCTAATTTTACTGTTACGATTACTGTTCAGTCGAACGTAATTGGTATACATTGTATTCAGGTATTGATGCAATCCTATGTTTAATGGTATTTAAATATACTAATAAAAAAAGTAATTAAAATGCAAAGTATTATTAACTCTCAATACTTGTGCATATTTTGTTGATACGTTTAAACCAGACCGTATACGTCAATTCAAGCGATACGAAAATGGATATGCCTATGAGTTGGTTTAATGTGGTGAAGTTTCGATAAATACAATCAAGAAATTGAAAGCAACTTTAATGCTGAAGCTCATCATGTTTGTGATTATTATTGCAGTGATCTTTGATTCCAATACATAAAACTAGTTAAACCGTTAACTGAGTTATGATGCTTTTGTTATATAGTAACACCTTCTGTTGGCTCATTTCTTTTTCCATTTACTTTGTCCATAACTGATTATTTAGAAATGTAAAATGTTCCTTCGACGGATGATTGACCATTTGTTGTATAGTGTTCCATTATCACAAATCACATAACATATATCCCTCCCAGACATTGAACAGTTTTGTTCATTCTTAATATTTGTATGTTTTTCTAATAAATTAAACTACATGTTATGCAATGATGCACACCGGACACATCTACCATTTATATATGAGTTGCGATCTGAGAAAAAAGTGCTTAATGCATGTGCGTAAAGTGTCGTCCCGGATTAGCCTGCGGAACGCACAGGTTAATCAGGGTCGACACTTTCAGCTTGTATTGTATTTTTCGTTTAAAGGAAAACTCATCTTGACGAAAGTCCCATTTGGGCGGAAAGTGTCGTCCCTGATTAGCCTGTGCGGACTGCACATGCTAATCGGGGACGATACGTTACGCACATGCATTAAACCCCCTTTAATTAACACAGCGAGGCTTATACAGTTTCCAAAGGAGTCTCTGTTATCTACACCTCAAGGGATTTCGTGAATTAGTGTGTTAAAATTAAGATCAACATTTATTGCACACAAATATATAACTTGTCGTAATTAACATAAAGGAACATACAAAGTTATCCATTTTAAAAAGAAATGAAAAGCACACACAACTGAGCCAATGAAACGAAAACATTTATGACACATGGATTACGTCTCTAGGTTGATCGAGCAGATACTATTTAATTTCTGTTAAGTATATTCCAATACAACAACATTGATTATGAGTTATATAGTAACCCATTCTTGCATATTGTGTCGGTGAAGTATTTGCAATAACCGATGTATTATCTTGATAAACCGTCCGAGATGTCGCGAAACTGTCGAACATCCTTGAATCATCCATTAAGGGTTTATTAAATGTTTCTGCTTTATATACAACATTCTTGCTGTGATTTATGTTCCTTGTCGCATTTATAATTGATCTAAGTAAGTGTTTAGATTTCATTACGCATACCGGATAAACCTGTATGCGCTGACATAATGCAAAAAACCCATACATACAAAGCAACCACAAGGTAACTGGCAATATTAAGTGAAATACTGTTTTTACTGTTCGAACTATCAAAACATCTGTTATTTCATCGAGATGCAACCCAAAACCTGTGTTTAAATGTAACGTACAACTAAGCAAATAGGTGATACAAGGTTTGTAATTCAGTTGGGTACACCTTGCGAAAAGCTTATGGATGGCGTACACACGTGCGTGAGACATCGGTATGCAATTGACGCGAGCAATACGAGTTTAGTTCATGAATCATTCAAAATGAAACGATGTAATGCTTACTTATTACTTGTCAATCGAGAGATCTGACGGTCTAAAAAATGAAATGTATAATATACCCAGCAGCGCGTTTAATGTGTTATTGCTTAGGTTGTTTCAATAAAAATGCACTTTTGTTTAATATTACATTTAGATAACGGAAGTGTGTCACAATTACAAAACAGACTCATTTGTTTTGTAGACACACGATAACATTGAACGTGTCATTAGGTTTACATATTAACTGTACACCATGGATGTCAGCACTATATTTTTGCCTTTCAATATATATGAAAAATTGAGAACATAGTACTAGAACATATTCAGTATTGACATATTTAATCCCTGTTAAAATCAGTTTGTATCAAATGTAATAAAATTGAATGCATTTCAGTCTGTGTTGAAATCAACATTGGTGTTTAATTTATAAATTTTTAAAACCCAAAAGACACAATAATAAATGTATTTGCGTAATCAAAGGAGACCGTTGTTACATACACTTAAAATATGACGATATGTTCTTATATATTATCTATAAGAACAATCGTCATATATTTGAAATAGCTTTGTGTCGAAATTTCAATAGCCGCGGCTGAGTTGTGAAACTTAAAAGGATTATCACGTGACATCTGATACAGAAAAACGACTTAGATGGCTGTCATTTGAGATGCTACCATGCTTAAGTTGAGGACACTTAAAACATTGCGCAATCTCGATGCATGTTGTATGCAAATTGTGTGTGAAGTATGGATATGTTGTTAATTGTTTGTTTGCATTATTTTGAAGTGTATAATACATTAGATGTTTTGATAAAGTTTAGAATAATTGTTTGTATGCACTTGTGCTAACATGATGGCCTCATCCTCAGAAAAAGAAAAAACGACGCATGGAGATTGTATATTCACCAATTATTATCAATCGAACAATAACATCAAGTATGATGATATTTTAACATATTAAAGAAACCTCAATAACAATTCAAAAACAGACAGTATGTTATACAATCAACAATCTATCTTGTTCGTAAAACTTCGGCATTTTGCATGCTCAGCGATTACGTTTAAACAAAATTGCTTCTTGTATACATTATTTCACCAATATATCCATAGATTACCCTCAATTAAATCAGAAGCCCTGTTGTATGCCGTTTAAGTTCTGATTATTTGATGCTGTGTAAAGCAATGAGTGCACATACATCTGCCGAACGTTTCCTGCGCACACAGATAATTTAAGTTGCTCTTTCTGCAGGCGCTGATTACTTACGGATAAAACGAACAAAATTAAAGGGCTATGCTTAGTTTGTTCATTTGGCAGCGTTGGGTAATACATATTATATTTAAATGGAATTTCTTTAACGTAATGGCTCGGAATTTAAATGTGTGTGTGCAAAACTGTACGGCATTTGTGCTTGATTGTACGGATGAAATGAATAAGAAATAAAAAGAAACGAAACCATACGTCAGTAGAAATGCATAACAAACTAATAACAACCACATAATTTTGTATTTTTGGTGACTTTCTAACTCTTAAATATCGTCAGAAATAAAGACTCTTTAATATAATATAAGTCTAAAGTCCGATTAAGGTCCAAAATCACCACTGATAATACGAAATAAATTCACGCCAACAAACAGAAAATCTCGAAGGAAGAGGGTCACATTATACCATAACATTTAATCAATAAATTGTTTTCTTAACAGATCTATAGAGATTACATCCTCCAAGCAGGGAAGGCAAAACATTATCCCTTGTGGGCTGGAAAATGAATATAATGCGAGCGTTAGCGATACCGCCTCTATAGGTTAGTACGGTCAATATATGTGAGCCTGTTCAACTGGACACGATGTCAACTATATTTGTAATTAAGATAAGACATATGGAGAAAACCATCGAATTTGGTATTCACTTTTACATTAAATCTGATGTATTGACTCAAGCCTTTCACAAGGTTTCTTGATATATGACGATTTGATTTAATGCACCTTGACCCGAAATGTATGTCGTTAATGGGCGCCGTTGACCATTTAATATATATCACACAATCATACATCAAACTTTAAAACAAATTAACAATGCAAGCATTTAAATTCTGCAAACAATCTAAACGATGCTTATTTATATGTCTAACATCTTCATATCAATGCAATTCAAATCTTGTCAACATGTTAGTAGTCTATTTAAAATAAGAGTTTTGTTGTTGTTGAAAAAAATTGGTAATTATATGTTCACATTATTTATGCAAATGAATATACAAAAAACAAAATGCCAATATGCATGAATATTGACACCAATATACACAGAAAAAATATCGATGTATTCATTGTTTTGTGTATTCAAAATTTAACTCATTATAAATATAATAAGGCGAAGAGAAATTAATTTAGTCAAATGAGAGAAAAACATGACCCGTCAGGTGAAAAGGTCACCTATCCAATAATTGTACGTCGACCATCTGTGAAATAGCAGTCGAACATTTCAAACGTATTGAATCCCGGTAAAAACATGTTCCGCAGTGAAAAGCTGAATTCATATTGACATTTTTTACTATAAACACGCCAACAAAAGAATCTAATTATAGTAATAACAGGGTGATTTACAGCATGTGACAACGCATATAATTAATGTGTGAGATTGACAATTTCATGGCGAAGTTTCCTATTGAAACATTCTTGTTCGCATTTAATAAAACACTGACCACCAAAATTCCACATAGAGGTAGGGTTAACCACAGAGAGTTGCTATAGCTTAGTAGTTTTAGATTAAACAGTCGTTTATAAATCTGAATGGTAACTTTTATCAACACATTAATTAAAGATGATTTGGTAAACAACTGGGATATGCCAAGTGCGCGAGATACGACAAAAGATGAAAATGGATCCTTTCAGATCGCAGAGTGAGATATTATAGCAGAATCAGTTCGGTTTAGATAATTAATGCTACTGCATCCTCTTCTAAACAGTGAGCGAATATTGTAGATGCGAGATATAACCCTGTTTTAGTTTTTACAGAAAAGAAACCTTTCACTCAAGAGATAAATAAACTATAAGCTATATAGGAGAAAATAATATATGAAGTCAATTTTATATGGAGTTGGTGTAATAAGATACTTAATTTGTTTTTGATTTTTTAAACTGTCATATTTGCCAAACTGTGGACGAGTCCCTTTAATTTAAAATAAACATCGCAAGATGTGACGAATGTGGATTTAAAGCTTTTTATCTGTTTGATAAAAGTAGTAAAAACATGTTGCAGATGAATTCTTGTCTTTATAACTTTTAAGATTGAGTGAGCAAAAAAGGACATAACGAACAGACGCGATTTTTCAAGAAATATTATGTCATGGATTTTGGCAATTGTGTAATTACTAGCAGTAGTATATAGCTTTAAATGAGCGAAGATTTTTCAAGAATAGTAAAACAAGATAAAGAAACTTACAAGGTATTCGCTGTAAACACTTGTTTATGCTATTTGTCCCCTTTGCTTACAGCATATCAATATCAATGGTGTTCCTACGACTTTATTTTCTTGTTCTTGTCTGAATATCTTAGATTTTATGGCGAATATTGGCCCATTAAAGTTTATTTCCAAAATTTGTTATTACACCAAGCACGATAATCACGTAATAAACCTTAATGGAGACATATGGAGAGTTTAGTTTTGTAATGTTAATAGAAGGTCAAGTATTGATTATAGAACTGATCTCCGTTATCGGTTTATATTGCAGATGGCGAAGTGTGTCAACGACAATTAATGTTCTGTTTGCATGTTGAGATATTGGCGTACCACTGGTGCATTTCATTTTTGTTTGCGGATACTTATAAGTCTTTTGTTGCATTTATATTACAATCTTCATGAACATCAGATAATCAAGAGTGAATCGATGTTACAACAAATCAAATATTTAAAATTTTAAGTGTATAATATATTTATATAGAGACACACGTTTATATAATTTAATTTCCGAATAAATGCAAATAAATCCACCTCGTATATTAAGGTAAAGCTGATATTCAAAAAAATCCCTTGTGGGATGTTCTGTTCTTTAGAATTCTGGGTTTAGACAGACTGTCAATTGGTCAGCTGCCCTAAATAAAGGACCGCGTGCTATATTCAGATTTCCCTCCATGTGGTGCAGCTGGAGTTTCACTTGGTTACATAACTATGAGATGTGCATTAAAATAAGGTATTTAGTTTATTGCCTTGTAACCCGTAAGTGTTTGGTTTCGATCCGCAAAAGTCATGGATTGTATCCTTAAGGACACTCGATATTCATTGATCATTTTTGAATATAAGTATACACCATAGATTTGAACATCACAAATGAAAGAAAAAAATAACAATTCAGGCGGTTCAATTTGTTTCATTTTTGTTTGTGTGTAAGTGGATGTTCGCACACTTGTGTGATATTGTAGATGTTAATTGTAAAGCTGTACCACTCAGTCTTGATCTTTGATCCGTGTCTATATACCGAAGCAACGTTTGCAATTCGCGCATTTTACCTTGATTTTGTTCGTTAATATTATATTGTTAACATAACTTGGGTTTGCGGATATGCAAAAGCATACTTACAAATACATGATACTTCTCTCCACATTAATATAATTAAATTCTTTTATGATCTTCGACACAATCTACGTTTTTTGGTAATGATAAACCAGTTTTACAATACTACCACTGTTGCTATTTTTAGATATCACGTGACGCGTCGAATTTCAGAACGAGGCTGAACGTGTAAGTGTCTTTGGCGGAGAATATCGATGATTATATACTATTTAATTGTTATTGTTTGCATTCAGGATTTTCATGAGTACTGACACTGGTTATAATAACGTCAAACATATGCATACATAACTGATAAGTAATTATAAAAGAAACATTCTAACACCTTAATAATAATTCAAGACATAATATTTAGTACCATTAGTGTATATATGATAAATTGTATTTCATCTTTATAAAAATATGAGTTACACATTCACATCAGAGTTAAGGTTGTCTGAAGACTAAACATCGATTTTTGCACAAATCAAAGATATACATTAGCCGTATTATATATTAATACATAGTATTATATAACTATAATTCTCAAAGCTATGGGTGTGTTGGTGTGTGATATTTTTCATGAACGATCGAACGTGTAAGAGGTGTGTTGAATCAACCATTAGACAAAGCACTATAAAAGGCGAAGTACATTACACATTTAAACGTTATGTTAATTTCCTTTAAAATTAAATACATTTTACAGTGAATGACAATATTGAACAATTATTATATAAACGGACGTGGTGCAAACTGACGGATCTATACATGCATATTGATATCAATTTATACGTGATTATGAGTGATACATATATATCATTTTATATCATAAATATCAATTGTTTGTATTTTTCTGAAACATTATTTAAACTCGTTGTGGTCCACGAAAATGCTTTGTTTTAATTATGCTGTTCAATACACTAACGTACACTCTTAATGCGACTACGTTATGACGGAGTTTTATTTTAACGGTATCCGCTAATTTCGTTAAATGTTAAGCATGAAATTTAAAAAAAATAAAAATGTATAGGTATTAAGCACTTAATTAGGTATCCGGACATTCGTTTCCACGGACAATCGTCCTACGCTAATTTTGACAAGGCGGACATTCGTTCCTACGTTGTTTCGACTACCCTGCATTCGTTCTTACGTTATTTTGACAACCCGGACAATCGTCCCAAAATTCTTTTGACAGACCGGATATTCAAAATCCTACATAATTTTCACACTCGGACATTCGTTCCTTCATATGTTTTAACACCCGGACATTCGTTCCAACAATTACAGGCAACACCTAAACTACGAAAACAATATGTACATTTATATATACTAAGGGACCACTCCTTTAAAATCACTTCCAACGTGGAACTTCTAACTATGCTTCTAGGGTCACTCGTACCCCAAAAAATACACGTCCAAGTCCACAATACGGTGGCTATGCAGTTAAAGTCGCCCCGATTTCTGCAAGGTTTCGCTAATTTAAGATCTCAGTGTAAGTCGATATATTCGAAAAATGCTAAACGTTATCATGCTCATTCTCACGAACAATTCTTTAAACTGTATAACATATAATAAACATATGATAAAACATAGCAAACTATTTTAATAATGATACACTTGAAATACCGGTTTAAAATTGCCCTGAGTGTCATATTTATTTGGATAAAATGTTAAAATTATGACCAGGATAACAATAATTTAGGAACCAATGTCCGGGGTGTCAATATCATGTAAGAACAATCTCCGGGCTGTCAAAATAACGTAGGAACGAATGTCCGGGTAGTCAAAATAATGAAGGAATAATTGTCCAGATTGTCAACCGAATATAGGAACGAATGTCCGGGTTGTCAAAACAACGTAGGAACGAATTTCCGCCTGTTTCAAAATTATGGTAGGAACGATAGTGTGTGGGAACGAATGTCCGTCATTAACTTTATTATTATGATTAAACTGGCTAATATCTATACGGTATTTAGTTTGTAACAATCTGTTTGGACAAATTATTTTCAATTTGAGTATTTGGAGTTACATAAGTCCCAGAAATGACTACGCAATACTACTACCACGAGAAGACACGGAGGTATCATAAATTGTGTTCAATTACCAGACATTTACCACATGTGGCTAAATGGCACCTTGTTTTCATTTAGTAGTTGTATGCACAGTATCTGATCATAACGAGAGAATGGGTTGTTCTGAACACAGGGTTAATAAAACAGATCTATCAATATACAAGATTAGTGATAGATCTTTGATTACACCGCGATAAAAATGCTCAAACGAAGAGTAACAAAATGTGTGCATACAATTGAATAAAAGCAAGTACTTTAATCAAGAACATTTATTTAATGTATTAACACTTAAAATGGGACGTACATATTTAATGATAATTATATCGTCTTGTGTTGACAATATCGTTACGTCGCCGAATTTTCAAAAGCGTGTAAGGTCGAAATCAAATGCGCGTTGCCTGGTGCTATAAGAAATGGCTACACGTTCAACCTCGTTCTGAAATTCTGCGAGTCACGGGACTTCGCGCTCTTATCAATTTGGCCTATTATATTTATGAAATTAAATGAAACAAACATATATTGCAGACGTTGTTTTTCATCCAAATGGAGAGTTAAATTTTGTTTCAACGTTAACGAATTGAAATAATTGAATAATCAATATTTTGGCCGAATGTCTTACGTTAACAGATCTTACATTCAGTTAAATATTACTATAGTATTTGCTTTGTTAGCTTTGTTAAGGTTGCTTGTATATTTTGTACAGTAAACACTGATTGATTGCTTAAGTATTGCGATTGAAAGGTCGTCATTCACTATAAACGTATCCATTTGGTTGTAAATCACTTCATCTTCAAGCAAAAATGCAATTCGTCGCAATGCAAACGCATATAGTAACATGCGATAGTTTCTTAACTATTGGTGAAAAGACATGCAAAATGGTAAATCGAGAAATGGTAAAATACACTTAATATGTATGTCGGTTATGCTTCTATGGGTGAAATATTGTTATTAGGTTAGTGTTATTCCCTCTTGTACACATGAGTTTGTTTTTATACATGTAGTGTTGAATCTTATTTCAGTTAAAACGGATTTTTATTTCC
This sequence comes from Dreissena rostriformis, assembly GCA_007657795.1. Classification (NCBI taxonomy): domain Eukaryota; kingdom Metazoa; phylum Mollusca; class Bivalvia; order Myida; family Dreissenidae; genus Dreissena; species Dreissena rostriformis. The sequence continues at coordinate 258,815 of VMBQ01000506.1, read as the reverse complement.
CAATATGAAACTGATGTTTTCTGTAAGCACACTTGTATGTTAAGTTTATTTATTACAATACAAACAATAGTTAGTAGTATCAATTATTTGCTTTCTCCGTTTATGAACAAATTGCAAGTTAAACATATCAATTTCTAAATGTGAACTTCGTTTGTTTGCCCTCTGTTCGGTTTTAAACACAATTGCATTAACTTTCTTTATATGTTCAAACAGAAAACCGATCTTTTTTAATTAAAGATGTTTAACAATATTTAAAAAGAATCAGGTTTAAAGGGAAATTAATTAACGAGTAAACCTGTGCATTCCAGGTGGTACAATCATTGCCGGGGATATGATAAATATATCACAGAGACAGAACACTCATTCGTTATCAAATAACAAATGAAAAACATATAAAAGAACAGTCTGATTGGTGAAATGGAAGAAGATTTAGGCGGAAATTGGAGCAGTTGAGAACGTTGCAATTAGTGGACTTTAAAATGCTTAAGCCAGAGGAATGATTGTCAGAAAAGGTAATTGTCTGCTCGCGTGTGTTACTCGAGCAGCTCTGATTGCATATCATTTTTTTTCCTATAAACATGTTGTGCGACATGACACTAATTTGTCTAATTCAAAAAAATGAAGTGTTGTAGCTCTCTGTGCAGAATACCATGCTTATTGGTGTATATTTTGCGTGTAACAAATGGCACTTTGTTTATCATTTACTCAGTTGAATAAGATTAATTAATTATACAAAAAAATGAAACGTTTAGCAGTAAGTAAACAGAGAGATTATAATAAATTATAGTAGTGTTTATTCTATTTATATTTAAGTACATCGAATACCTTTTTGAATGTATTGTTTATACACTTAATGCAAAAGGACGTATTTCAAAGATATACTCGTTTAGCCTAATTTTATTAATGTTTTACCAATTAACAATTTCTAATACTTTCTATTAAATGAGTTTTACAATTATTTCGTTTATTCACAAACGCCAAGGTACTTCCAGTTCAATCGCACACAGTATGTTTCTTTATAGTTAAACATATACGGTAATTGTTAATGCTTAATTTAATTGTGCTTTTTACGAAGCACTGACTTTATCGGGTTATTCCGTTTGTTGCAAAGTATTGTTGGTTTTGAGGAAGATGAAAAATAAAATGCAAAATGTAGACATAAAATGTCACAATGTCAACATAAAGAAACACGACGGTAGATAAAAAGTATGTAACATGGAGTCAACAAGTATCAAATTATACTTTAGTGTCTCACAAAGGTTTCGGATATAATAAAGATTGTACGGTGAGATAATTTTGGCGCCTTGTATTTAAAAATGGGCATTTGAATTAACTATTTTGTTTCAATCATTACTGTGAAACTATAAATGAACAACGAGCCGTTGTGAAAATAAGTATGCAATTACAACGTTTCTATATTGTGATAAATTAACGGTCACAACGAAACTGCAAACTTTAGTATAACCAATCAGACTGACCAATCACTAGCGCATTTTCAGGTCATTGATGTTTTAATTAAAGAATCAAACATTACTTGCAGTGTATATGAATAGTGAATATTCCTTATGAAGAAATAAAATGTCCTTTATGCAATATTTTAGAAGATGAATACCACTTTGTTATGGAATGTACATTATATGCTGATGTCAGAAAAGCTTATTTTAAACCATATTATTACATAAGACCAAATATGTTAAAGTTTATAGATTTATTGACCTCTCAAAATAATAATATTGTTAAAAATTTAGCTATGTATATTTACAAAGCATGGGAAATAAGAAATATTTATAATACATATTACGATTAGGGTAGGATTGTTGGTATATATTTATGCACCGACTTTCGCTGTATATTGCTTTTTTTCTAAAATACCCAATATTTATTATTTATTTTGTGACAATGTACCGATTTATTTTTTATGTTTATAATTTGAATGACCTGTGACTTTTTTTTATGTATGCTGTTTTGACATTTCATGTATACTCATGGACTTATTGTCTACTGTATTATTAAAAAAAACATTAAAAAAAAAACATATGAAAACTGAAGTTTCAACTATATAGCCTTTCAATGTGTGTATTTATTGATGGTTAAGTTAATGCCTTACAGTTTAAAGAGTAACACCTTTGCAACCAAATGTTAAGTTAATGACGTACAGTTACCTTTGCAACCAAAAAGGCAGTCATAAAGTGAAAAAAAATATCAAACGCTACTGCCATCAGATCACATATAACTGAATCATATTAGGAACTGCAATCATACTTAGATTGGCATCCCTAGTCACTTTGGCATCTTCGTTTCCAATATTCAGTGAATTATGATTTTAGTATCTTATATGCTATTTAGATAATAAATAAGTACCTTTTTTATAAAGCAATAAATAGATTATATTCATATCACATATGCCTTTTAAAGAGGGCTGAAAGGCAAAGATATTAACATATACACATTTTTATCTTAATGCACTGTTAACGCTTTTAAAAATTTATTTGATGTGATGCCGTTTTATCATTAATGCTGTATTTATATAAAAAAAGGTGTTGGGGGAAAATTCTATGTAATTCAAACTAACTTAGACAGCTGAGATAGCACAAACCATATATCTAACTCTTTGTGGTGTGTAATAGAAATTATCATCAATTCTATTTATAAATAGCTATATTTCGTTCACATAAATTCACTGGTACGGATGTTGCTGTAAAAATAATATTAAATATAAGTCTCTTGAGTGGTTTTGTAAATTTTGTTGTAATGTTTTTTTTTCTAAACTACCCCTTAGTATATTTGATTAAATGACTCATGTTTTAATCATCTATACATTTGTATGTACATAAATGAGACTTTAATAAACTGTCTGTCTGTCTATCTGTCTGTCTGTACCTGCCTTTCTCTGACTATCTGTCTGTCTGTCTGTTTGTCTGTTTGTCTGTCTGTCTGTCTGTCTGTCTGTCTGTCTTTCTGTCTGTCTGTCTGTCTGTCTGTCTGTCTGTCTGTCTGTCTGTCTGTCTGTCTGTCCGCCCGCCTGACCTTCCGTTCGTCCGTCCGTCCGTCAGTCCGTCCGTGCGTCAGTCCGTCCGTCCGTCCGTCCGTCCGTCCGTCCGTCCGTCCGTCCGTCTGTCTGTCTGTCTGTCTGTCTGTCTGTCTGTCTCTAATGACTTAATTTAAACATGTTATCGAATGGCTCATACCTTCTCGTGTACGAATATCACTGAAATAACTCGCTGACAGAGAATTGTTGTGTTCTGTTTAAGGCATAATTTTTACCATGTATGTGTATGCTCCTACGAAGTGGGAGGCATTTAGCATTCCCTACGTCCGTCTTTCCGTACGTATCAACGTCCTTACCCTTGCGTTTTAAACTCCTCTTTAACGACTGTGCGGATCTCTCTCAAACTTTCAGAGTTGAATGAACCTAACATGTTGATCTTCGTACAGATTGGAATGTTTGGCTGCGACGAGTTTTCGCATAATTATAGCATTTTTACTTTTTTTTTCCACTATAAATTACAAAGTTCACAGATTATTTGTTTTTAACTCCTCTAAGTGCTTGGCAGATCTGACCTCAAACTTTAACGTCTGAATATGTAGATGATCGTTATGTAAGGAATTTGACTGTGACCACTTTTGACCCTTTGTCTTTCTAGTTATTTATTTATTTATACCGCGTATTTTTATTGCGCTTGTTTAAGTACACAATGTACAAACTTAGTGTGTACGTTTTCAGCAACATAATCAATATTTTATTTAGGTTGGCTTAAATATATGCATTCTTGGCTATATCAACAGATTATTAATGGAATGCAACAATATAATTATTATAAGAGCACGTTTACAACACTGCTCTCGAGACTTTGACTTCTGAATTAGATCACTTGAATCGTTGGCACAAGTAATGGCTCTTCGCAATTTATTACTGACATTATACACATGTACTTCCAGACGTACTGCTTCTTGGTAGTATAACATCTGACTCACTAACACAGTTATGTCAGCATGATACCTGGTTTTTAAACAAAAACCATCCAATTATTGGGTAAACTGGGAAGAGAAGAACATCAGACGAGAGACAAAGCATAAGGCTCGAGCTTCTTTTCTCAATTCTGTCGAATTGTATTCTACAGCCTTTATGTTAAAAAATACTGCAATTTCTACCTGCCTTGTATATTGTACTAAAATAGTATGTATGCTTGTATTGTATTGCTTATTATGTACTTTCGATTACCTAAATAAATAGTGTTTAAACAAAGAGAAGAACATCATAAAAAAGACAGTAAACGTTTTATACCTTTCCAAGGTTAAATATATTTTTAATTGTGCATTTACCATCATACTACATGTATGCAAAACAAATCGGATTTTGAAAACTATCAAACTTAAATAAAAGTACCAGGACATCAACGAACCAGATCTTTATATAATTAGAAATGTGTTTCGTTTATAAAGTTGATAACTATTGATGTTACAAGACGTGCACTATGTTGAGAAATCCCAACTATTATTTTCAGATTGGTTCATACGACACATAGAAACAATGTGTGGTTCTGCAACAAATACTATTTAACGTGTCTCATGACGTTGTCGTTAGGAATTTAATTTAAATAACCAACATTTGATTTGTGTAACAATTAACATGTTATCAATATGTTATTTACAATTGCACAACAATTGTGGATACTCAATGTAAAATATCGTTTAAATCAAGCAAACTGATATCTGACCATTAATTTCGTCTTTTATGATTCAGAATGAGATCCGCTTACCATAAATTAAATTTCGAATGTCAGTTTCGACAATTATGTGAAATTAAACCTCTATCAAAGTTTATTCGTTAATTACAATGCCGTCATAAACAACACGGGTTAACAATTTTATGTTCTGACACACGATTAGACTTAAAACAATCTGTGTGACTGAACGAAATTTCAACGTTTGATATTGGTAATGGCATTTAGTTCCACTTATCCATTAAATGAGCAAAGAATACGCGACAATATAATACCAGGTGTAAAATACACGAAAAGTAATGACGCGTCCCAGTCCATTGGTATACATTAAAGTAAAAAAAGTATGGAATTATGAACGAAATGCACATATGTATGAACACACTACGATCAATATGGCGTATGGATAATGACTTTTTTCTGAAAGCAAAAATAAACCAATAAGAGTTCTGTGTATAACATTTTATTTGAACGATGTTCTATTTCATACTATACATTAAACTTTAATTGAGATAAATAAGATCTACAATGGCAAACAAATTTATTGATTTTGAATGAAGAATCTATGCGATTTTTAATATAAATTCTTCATTGCAGTGTATCCAGTATTACTTCAATACTTATATAGATAAACATTCTACATCTTTACATGTTCCTATAGTTGTTTGTTAAGGATATACTTCATGCGCATAAGCACTATTTGGTGAAATTATAAATGAAAAGCAATGAACACAACTTTAAAACTACATCTATTTCAATTTCAGTTTAATATACGTTTAAACTAAAATACTTTATAACATTCGGGACGGGTCATCTAAAATCTTGTTGCAATAAAACAAATCATCATCATTACAATAAATACGTAGTATTGATACCTAGCTGTAGGTTATTTTTTAAGCCAGAACCGAAGAGATCAGGAAAAACGGTACTCATTGTTTAAATCATACATGTATATTGTGTCATTTATATGTTTTCCCAACTTTTAAGAAACGAGGGCGTTTTATCAAATTTTGAACATTAACCCTTTCAGCTTACATAATAACTGGTTTTACTTTTCAATATAATCAACTGAATTATGAAATGAAACACATTCTAAATAAATAATTACTGCTTATTTTACTTCTCAAACGAGATTATCGACAATTTTGACACATTAAAAATAGAAAATATGCCAGTATTATCATCAGTCATATATATCACAAAATGATGGTCACTGTAGAAATAACTTGATTTATAAATCTGCCAAATGCATTCAGATAAATGTGTAAAACAAACATTATAACATATATTTAAATATAAAGGAAACTTGGATTTCACAAAGAAAGTATAGAACCAGTAAAGAAGTATTACGAACTAAATACTTGTAAATTGAACTGAAGAAAAGAACTTATATTTTATTTTAATAACTTAATAACTTGTGTCAAATTTCATTCATTTTCACAGTTTTGCGATCCTTCATTAATAATTTTTCCGACACGATTGTAATATAATTCATACAATAGACGAACTATTCGTGTTATTTTAAATAAATAAGAGAAACTATTGCTTTGGAGTGCATGGTGTCTTTTTTAACAATTTGAGACCATTAAAAAATAGATATTATTCTGGTAAATGTGACGCTTACATCCAACATGTTGTGATTGACGAGGTTTTATATATCACAGACGTATTTTAACATTTCGAGGGTGATTGACATATAACTTTTGTCAAATACATTTTGCAAAAAAAAGTCACGTTATGCATTCTTTTGCCACCGATATACAGTATAATAAACATAAACCTCACGTTAATAAAACCTGTCCAAGTGATCAGATTTCTGCGTTTCATATAGCTATCGCGGGCAGTTGTTCTCAATCATGATGAGCCTTCAAAATCTGTTCAGGAAAGAAACATGACCTACACATCGTATAAGGGTTTGACGCATCAGCGGAAATACCACATGTTATTGTTATTATGACATGTGGTTACAGTTTCAATAATGATACGACATATTGCCATATTTATTCGAAACGTAGAGGTAATTTATTCAGTCATGATTATGAAGTACACGCTGAACGTAATGTGATATAAAGTTTTGATATATATTTATGATTTATAGTCGTTTCACTTGAACATTAAATAAACATTAATGGCACAAACTTTCTTCGACAGATGACGTATGTTCTTTACGATTCGTTAACACGTAGGGCTAGTTAGCATTAACCGATTAGTTATCTTCAATAAGCGGTCAAAACATAGAAACACAATATCATGAAAGAACTTATTAGAATTTGTTGTTGAGCATTGGGTAACAATTTCCCTTTTCCATTTCTTATAAAAGAAAGGAACATACGTTGATGTTATAAAAGTTGATTGTAAAACATGAAAAACGTACTTTTTTACAATGATTTGTAAATACTTTTGAAAGACCACACTGTGTAAACCTCCTATATAGTAGTTGTTTTCACTGTGTTAATTATATACAAGGCACAGCTGCAAGTAAATCATATGATGAGCGAAGCAAGATAATCTCGATGCCAACTTTAATGACAAATGCACTTTGGTATTGAGGAATGATACACTAAGAACGATTAAATTTGGTTAAAAATAGTCCGAAATTATTTGTTATCCTATATATTTCATGGCTTTATGAATGTGTAACAAAATAAATCATCAACTAACATTGATTTATACATGAATACGTCCATACCGAGGATTGAACGTATTGTGTATATCATACAATGGATGAAGTAAAATATTTATCATTCGGCTTGATCCTAGCGAATTCTGTAAAGTTTTATTTGTTCCTCCCCGCTTCGCAGCAGAGAAGTATACACTGGACTAACCATGGGCGCAGTTCCCTTCTGTCTGCCTGTCTTTTCTTAGAGTAGGAAGCACTCAAACATTGAGCGAATCCCGATATCAACTTTCGAGTTCTCTTACAAACATTTCCTTTTTAAAATTTTCATAAATTGCATGTTCTTTTTGTCTTCAGTTTGAACTGAAGGTTTGCATATGCAATTACCTATTAGCCCGCGTATAAAGTTTCCCTCCTTTTAAGTAAGAATTTATATAACATGATTATTACAACGACATTCTTAACTACTGTGACAAGCTCTAGATAAGTTTATAATTGAATGCCACGTTCATTACGTCTTTACACAATTTCAAAATTGAAAACTTTTTAACCGAGTTGATATCATATCAATGTTAGTGTATCATGTTCAGCTCATATCTCGTTATGAATGTTTAATCGTTGATGTATGTATGTTATAATTGGAAAGTCAACTTAGAGTAATTGACTTCATGGGTGGCCATGAAATACAAAACCATATTAGCAACTAATCTGACTCCGCATAATCAACCTCAGGCTTTACGATACATGATATCGAAGGTGGTACTTTTATAAAGCAGCTGCAATAGCAGAATTTTACATTCTAATTGTTGATGAAACTATTTTCTTTAAATCATAATCGGCACTATATTGCACAAATTAACAGGCTACATATATATTAATCTTTGTCATTTATTGTATATGATAGTCTTTTATAATTGTCAGTACGACTGTAATTATAATACTTATTCATTGAACTCAGTATGTTGCTCAAATATTGTATAATAATGATCACGTTTTATTTTACACTGTTGTTAAGTTCTTTTATGCATTGTATATATGTCTGTATATACCCTGTACGTAAACAAATGTCACTATAATAAAAGATTATCTTATCTTATCTTACATGGATATTATGAACAACTTTACAAAAATTATTATTTTATATGGTGCTTTTCTGTGTTGTAATTCCAAAACCTGAAACATATACGACGTTTACAAAACCATACGAAATATTACGAATAGTATGCAGCTCCATGTTCTTATTGTATTTTTTTTCCAAACGAAATAATCGGTTGGTTTATATTGTTGCAATTAAGGAAAAAAGTTTAATTCAATAATTAGACGTCCATTGGTCCATGTTTTGTTGTCCGGATGAAATGACATTTGGAATTTAAAAAAAGTGCCAAGTCACGATTGCTCGAGATACGCCTTAGTCTGTGTAAACGTCGGTTCTGCGTGTATGATGTGCAGCAAATGAGATGATCAATGGTCAGGGTCAGGTGAGATTCTTTCCCGGTTTCTTGAGATCAGCTTGACCTCCCGGGGCGTGTTTGTCACAGTTGCCAAGGAGAGAAACACAACCATAAGTACTCTTGTGTACCATCCATATTACTATTATCACTAAACTGTACATTAATGCGGCATGGATTGTTATAAAAAAAAACTTTAACTAGATATAAAATAATACCCTTTTCAAAAGCTATACTAAATCCTAATTCCTAATCGCTATTCCTTTTGATCACTTGATTCGTAAACCAAAGTGCAAGCATGTGTTAACATTTCTTAATGTATACATTCCATGCATACCCTCGGAGATTGCCTTCATAATTGTTCTTCTTATATTTTCAACCGAGGATCATCTGTGTCACTAAAGGAACACTGTATAGACAATTGTGTTGAAATTACAGATGAAGTGCACTTCATTCTATAGTGCAAGGAACGTTAAACGTTTTGCATAATTACTACATGCATTGCAACTAGACCTCCATTCAGATATTAAGCATCGAAATTACTTATCGATATTTGTGGTCACTTGATTAGTATACAAACGTTTTGAAGTGTGTTAATGTGTGTTGATGTATAAATGCGCGTATCCTAACTTATTGAGTTCAAAATTCATCAATACTTATAACTTAGGAACATCGATGTTTCGGATTGGACCCTTAATTTTATTACAAATGATCAATTATAGTATAAAATGCTGTAATATTTACTTAAAATGAAAAACTTTCTGTTTTGTCACATCTGAGTGGTTAGGACAGAGCTTTAGCGAACACTAATAATGGCTAGATTGTGAATGGACTACGAGTATCTACCCCGCCTCCTTTCAGATTATGCTTAAGTGCAGCTTATTTGTTGTATTTTTCCATCGACTATACACAAAGTTAAACTTAAACTGCACCAGTACGATAAAAACTTTATGGGGTCCTTTATTTCAGAAAGCAGCTCAGTACCCCATGTGTTAACCAAGATTCGATTCATTCATCTGGTTAGCGTTATTCGGATCACAAAGTGTTACCATCGTTTAGCGTTAGTCTATGTCATGAGCGTTCGATACAGAAGTCTACTTATCAAATGGATCCCTGATCCTTTGTCGACATCCACTTGTTTTACGCATATTTGTTAACACGAGCAATAACTACTGAATAATTACTACAAAAGAAAACTTTGTCAGTTACATGTTTATTATACATTTGTAATGTGTTACATTACGTAAACACATTTTGATATTCTATCGTTAAACAATACAGAATATATGAAAGGAACAATGCATAAAGATACATGGAATGTATTGGCCGAATGGCGGAATATGATTTACACCAGACTAGCACTAGAATAAAAACAAACTCACCTATAGACTAGCACTACAACTGAGGCATGTCGCGGAGGCGACCGGAAGTACTGCCCTGAAGATAGCCCCCAACCCCAGTTGCACTATTGATTTAGCATCTCGTTTATGCAATCATCGCCATCAGATAATGCACCTCATCCTATGCTTTTTCGCAAGAGCTCCGCAACGGGCTCACATTTATTTATGCAATTCCTATTTCAACGAACACCTGGCTGGTTCGGAAATAGATATCATTATGCACGCGCAATCGCTAAGGCCAATGCAACCGGCCAAATAAATTCTCGGTACGCTGTTCCGTACATATTCCAGTGCAACCTAGTTTACAAGCGCAATCGCTAAGGCCACCGCAACTGGCCAAATAAATTATCGGTACGCCGTACCGTAGATTATCCATTGCGATATATAGTTAAATATTCGCAATACCACACTAATTTCAAAAGCCAAAAAGAGCTATTCCAGGTACGCCTAAGCACGCCGTACCATCGAGTGAGTACTAGAACACCCATGCTTTACCGAAAATAATTTTGAAAGCATTCCTGTCATCTTCACACAGACTAGCAATAGATGACGACACAATGCTACGTTTTCCTCCTCCGGACTTATCTATATCATTATATAGTTACATATTTAAACTTTTTATTCTTCCGATCACCTCCAAGACATAGAATTTCCGCCGAAATGACATATTAGAAAGAAGTATCAAACATATAAAATGAATTAATAATGGCATATAAGTTTTGGTGTAAGATCGTCCTAGATCTTAAGAATAAACTGTTGTGGTTAAATCAATAGTTTTGCGATTTGCAAGAGACGCACATATTGTGGCCGCATGTGCACAGAGTTTTAAGACAATCTTGAATTTCAAAAAGCAAGAACAGTAATACATAACTTCTATTTTATACTAACAAGTATAATTGATGCGCATGTAATCGTATTTTCATCATGTGCATAAATGTATGCTCAGGTAAAATCTGTAATAAATATTCCGTAAATTTTGTTTAAAAAATCAACCGCATTACGATAAAGCATCAACTACAGATTCAACCATAAATTCATCACAAGAATGGTAGCCGCCCGCGAAAACCTCCCTTACTTTTATCTGGTGGGAATACCTTACATAGGAAGGAACGTGGGGCACGTAGCAATGCACTTTGACCATTCTTCAGAATATCGAAAGAACGGCCTTTATCCGAGCATGTTCATAACATCAGACAACATATGTATACAATATACATATAAACATGTACTCATACAAAACATGAATTTGAATTTGATGTTGCCACGTTGACGTCTACGCGAGAACGGATTTATATCGCTATTTATTTCTATAAATAGCCATACACAAAAACAAACTAGCAAAACCGGTTCGTTTTCTCATATCCGTCAGGACAAAAGTACTCCGCTATAGGAGGTAATGCGCAGTACTTATAATATCTCACACAATTATGCGACAAAAAACCTATTAAGACACATTAATTTCGTTTCAAGAAGGCACAAATCACATCACTTTTACACGGCACGTTAAGTAGCAAAAACAGTTAAACACACTGAATGATTCTTTGTTCCCAATCATTTCTATTCACCAGAGTCGTGTCCCGGCGTCATCCTGGATATTGACCTACTTCTAAACGATGGCGACGTATCCATGCTATGGCGCCGCAGCTTTCCATGGTTGGAGGCCCGAAATTAAACTGACGTCTTCCCCAAAAGTCGTGTACTGTTAATGAACGTTACCCGAACGTGTGCCGTGGTTTCACGAATCAGATTGACTGCCATTCTGTAATAAATATCTCGGCAGTACATTCGAACATAACAAAACAGGTTAAACATAATTAACAACAATCTCTTTGGGCTGGTGGGTGGGTTTTTTCAGTCAAAGGTATTTCGAAAAAGACCGATTTACAGGGAGACCAGAGTTTATATTCCGTATTAGTGACGTCAGAAAGTCACTACCGAAATCGATTTCACGCATGGATTGTTGTCGTCTGCTTGTATCTTATTATAGATAAGAGAATTAAACCTTTATCTACCAAAGACATGCATTCGCTACTTCAAATAAAGGAAATTAATTTTTATAGAAATTAATTTTGATTATTAATGGCAAACAAATAATTACAAAACAATGAGGCAGAACAATAATGTACTAAAAATACTATACAAATACGCAACCAATAGAAGTCACTGAATGTTGACATCAATTTAATTCATGCGTGAGTTTGTTTGGCCTTTTCGTGAAATATTGGTTATTTAACTTTAATAAAATATTTGGTGTTTCTTGATAAGAGTATAAAGACAGCCATATAACGTATGTGGCATTCCATATAAATAACAGGAAGAAAATCCTTTTACTGTAAAACTGAACGATTTCTTAAAAGAAGTGGTTACAAAATATGTTTTGATAGTACAGACATTACCTCTGTTAAAATATCGCATAAGTATAAAATGTAAATGATAAAAATAAAATGAATTTTCTCGATTTGCAATAAGACTTTATACCACTTCAGATTTTAACAGCATTAATGGAACTCATCGTATTGAAGTTACTTTCTAATAGTTTGAACCAGTTGGAGAGAAATGTCATAATAGGAATCGTTTTATTAATAAACTACAACACTCACACGTGAATACAACTGGGGTCAGCGCATTGGAACGGTCAACGCAAGCCATTTTTAAGCAATCTACATATGGAATTATGCTAATGCATAACGTGAACTCAGTATGATTGAAGACATTATAACTGATTAGTACTGTAAATGTCATTAGATGTTAATATTCGCTTTGTGGAAATGTTAAACATTTTATATGATTTATGGTAGATTTATAGTCCAATAGCTGACATATGCATCATTGCTTGCCATTTGTTAATGGTCAGGTTGTATTAATTTAGTACTTCACACGATTAATATGAAAAGTTGCTACGAGCACGAAATTATAAGTAATTGCATCTGAACGTGGTCGTTATAAAATGAACATTAAGATACAAGTGTACACTGAAGAATCATTTGTTGACATTTACTGCCTGATGAAATAGATGATATTTGTTGGAATCGGTGAAATACCGATTTTAAATCACGAGTGATCATAGAAAATAATATTTTCACGATTGGCGCAGCCACGAGAGAAAAAATATTTGTTCTATGATCACGAGTCAAACGAATTGACCCCCGCATTAATACCTTAAAGTGGAGTGCCGAGACGGAAAGACATGTGTTAAATACGTGGAAGCTATTGTTAATGTCCGTGCGCATTCGTTAAATTGTAAATGGATCCGGCTATGAGGAGTGTCGAGACAGCGCGACATGTGTTTTATTTAGTGAAAGCAATTGTAAAATGTAAATACGCTTTGCGTCTTAGTGAAATCGAAATAAAAAGATTCAATCGTTATAATAACATAGTGTTCACATTATATATCCCTTATATCATAACTAATACATGTATGAATATTAATGAGAACATTATTATAATTTGTGCATTTTTGAATGTTATAATTACCTTTTAATATTTTTAATTTCAATGTTTCGAATAATAATACCCGCAAATGAGAAAAATATACATTTCAGCTATCGATACGAGGTACGTATGTTTATCACTTTACGTACTCGAGATCAATGTAAATGCTTTAGTAACAAATGAACTTTTTTCTTTTTAAGTAGTAGTTTATAGGTTGGGTTTTTAATTGGTAAATGCGAGTAAAAAAGAATAATTGAAGCTTTTGCAATAAATCCATTTTAGTCGATCCCATTTCTATCAATCGTTACTTCAATTCATTTAAGTTTTAAACTTTTAATTAAATGTGTTTGACGTATCGCTTTATGTGTGTGATCAATAACAATAAAGTGTCATCATTGAAAGTTAAATTCACGACTTTTCAAGAGAGATTGCATGGTAAATTGAGTTGCAGCGCGCTGATCTTTAGTTAAGTCATATGGGAGTGTAAATGAAGAATTGGTTGAGAGTATGTGTACATGAATAAATTGTCTATTAATTAATTAAAAACACAGGTTCAGTGTTTAATGCGAAATTATAAAATCATATATTTATAACATATTAAATATTGTCATATTGAATCCTGATGTATGCATCTGCATCCGTTTACAACTGGAACAATTTTGATGCATTTAATATTCAGTTTTCATTTCCCTTTTCAAAAAGACTGACGGATGTTAACTTGAGTTTTTTCCTAATATTTTTTCTGGCGTTTCATTTAACCTTTTAATCATAGTACATGTCACGGTTTAATACCAAACCTGAGTTCATATGCTTATGATATAATGAACTAAATAAGACCAATTATGTAACCAACACAATATAATAATTCTTCCGAAATTTATAAATAATGAATAAGTTTACATTGTATATCATTCGAGTCGCATAGAATTATTTTCAAATAAGGTAGAGAAATGATGGTTTGACTCTAGCAATACATACCCATTTATCGGAATAAACTGATGGTACGTTGGTGACCAGCTGTTCTGCTTGTAGTCATGCATGGACACTATTTGTAATTATTTATAGTAAATAACATTGTTTATTGGCCTACATTTGCATTGTATACATTTAAATGTTTAATTTCAATGACCGGGACTTGTCTTCAGTTGACCTAAGTGTTTCGTGAGACCAAAGTCATGATGTGTTGCTTTATGCGTATCTGCAACATTTTCACAGGTACGTGTTTGTTGTCAAACCAACGACTTTGCCCATCATTATAATTTCAAATTAATATGGTTCACAAGAATATGCACTTGCATGAGCAAACATGTAAACATTTTAGTAATGGTCTTCAGTGGAAATATACGCAAGACACAAACCTCTTAAAACGGTAACACATAATCGTCGACGTTCATTTCAGGAATGTTGTTTAATGGAACCCCCAACAAGCGAGATTGCAAACATCGAATCAGTAAGTATACGAATCCATTAAGACGAAAGTTGTTTTAATTATATGAAGTTTGTTTTACAATCTTTCGTGCGTTTCAATATCTCACCAAATTTGTTTTAGACTCAGTTTGATTTTCATTATTCAACGTTTAATCTTTTCTCATGGGAACTGGATCGCATATTTGAACTTGCTAACATAATTACCCGTATTTGATGACGTATTGTCTTTGATGAATGCTATAAAACGGAATTGTATTCGTGATTATGGATTGCACTAGTTGGTTATATGAGTTGAATACTTAACGTACACACAGTGAGAGCGATTGTGGCATGAACGGGAGGTATACGTTTTTCGGTATTTAAATATATGTTGCATTGTACAAATGCATTTCTTACAATGCGCACTTCACGCATCGATGGCATGGAGTTTCTGAAGAAGTCTTCACTTGTTTCAAGTCTATGTGTGGTTGTTTTTGTTCCATGGCATAATAACAGTTATAGAAGAATGTATTTATTGGGTTAATAGAAGTCAACATGATTATGTGTGTAAGTATGTTTGTTGTGTTCGTCCTTTCGCCAGTTTCAGTCATATCACGGCAGTCAGTTAACTAACTCACACTGGTCCAAGGTTAGCTGGTTCACCAAGGGCACATACTTATGCCAGAAGTTTACAATTTCCCTACTAGAATCAGAGGTAGGGAGGGAATGGCCAATGCTCTAACAAGTTATGTAGCCGGCCGTAGATCGAACCAGCGAAACTCGGATTTGTAGTCTAGCGCTGTATCAGTCGGAAATATATTGTTCGTTTTTGTCAAGTTATTAGTATTTTTACTAGTGCAATATAAGTTAAAATAATATTAAGTATATATGTCTGTTCTTAATCTATGTCATTTGTTATGTTATGATACTGCGACAACGAATTAAATATGTGTTTTATAACATGTGTACTCATGTAGTTAATTTGGCCGTGATTGACATTAAAATGTCAATGTGCATCTTAATGAGGAGCATTACAAATTATCGCTTAACACATTCTAATAAACCATAAAATTGTATTTACTCACTTTTTAAAGCATGAACACATACATAAGAATGGTTGCCAAGAAGATGTAGCCAAAACAACATAAAGGAAGCCCCCTGAGTACGAATTGTATTACATTATAAATAACGGTGCGCGTATGAGTCACTGTCGTTATTTATGGTATTCGTCTTTGATGCTGATGCAT
Source organism: Dreissena rostriformis (assembly GCA_007657795.1). NCBI lineage: Eukaryota > Metazoa > Mollusca > Bivalvia > Myida > Dreissenidae > Dreissena > Dreissena rostriformis. The sequence goes on along the minus strand of VMBQ01000506.1, from coordinate 242,543 downwards.
TACCGTACTTGCATACGCCTTCTGTATGCGGCCTGCACCAAATTGCAATATTGCACATTGCAATATTCTAAGAAATCTAACGTTGATCGACTCGTGGGAAACGAAACGTTCTTACTGCTTGCAATTATATACTGAGATCGGTGTTTTAATTGAGTACAACAACAAATTTACCATCATCAAAATTGGACCCATTAATAACGTACTGTACAGTTGTGATGAACATTGTGAATATTGAAAACAGCTTCAACACATTCAAGGCAGTATTTGACAGTGTGAGTATAATTCAAAAGTGATATCCTTCATTAATTATCATAATTTAATGATAATGAGAATGGTGCGATTGTCTGAGTCCTGATTATTTTGTGTTTCTGTAGTCTAAAGAATAAAACGAGAGAAGTCAAATTTACCAATTTGACATTCTACTCGAATTGATGATGAAAATTAATAGCGATAGTTGTTGTAACGTAAGGATTGCAAACACAATTTGAACACAAATGTAACCGTTCCGCTATGCACAGCAGTAATACAGCAGATTCAATTAACATACACAAGATAATAATTCGTTATATACAAGTACAATACTACAATATTAACGAGGCAGTTGACTCTGAAATCATAACTATGATTGAATCGACAAAAGCATCCAATTACAATAACAATATTAATGAATTTCCTCGATTATGTTCCTTCTATATTTCCATTATTCAGTTATAAAGAAAAGACATATACATGTAGACTGATTGTATTTTTCGCACTAGTCTTACATTACCGTGGAAGCTCAACGAGTGTTCAATTATTTTTCAATGATGTTAACGAGTACATGATCGTGTTTTTGAAGACATTATTGACATTGAGTTTCATATGCAAACCACAATTACTATATCAATATATGACTGACACTTATTTTTCGATAATTAAAGAATTCAACGTTTGTGTATCAATACTGACAATGTATAAGGTACATTATAAAAACACATTCTAAAATAGTAAATACAAATTCATAGACCACAGCCTTCATTAATTGTTATATTTTATGTGGTGTTGTATGTAATGCCGTGCATTGTATAGGTCCTTGGTTACTTGCCTTAAATAAAACAAATAATAGTGGACGTTAATAACAATTTATGTCCTGATAATGTCTCTGGAGTTTCATTATTCAAATATTATACATAACAATTTCATACTGACATGTGAAATTAGCAATGCACGTGCTGCAATTGTTTGTTGATGTCCATAAAAGCAAGTTCACAACCATCGAATTAATGCTAAAGTGTCTTATAAAAGTGTCGGTGTTGTCAGGTGTATGCTCCGTCAAATTTGATTTTAAAACTGAGAACAAGTAATGTGAATAATGGTGTGTAAACGATACATAGAAAGTTAAACAATGAATTAGAGCCGTGATGTCAAATTATATGACATTATACAAAATGAAAATTGCATTTACAACTGAAAAATTAACGACAACATGAGAATTGACACTGTTATGCCAATTAGATGAAAATATTGTGCATAGTGAGGTTTTTTGTTTAATTAGGGTGTGACATTTGACATACGACTTTAATAAAAGTATACACTATTTTTTAAATTAATATTAAAAGATTACCTACAAATAATATGATTATAATTGTGTTTATATCGTTTGTATGTTTATGAACGATTTCTCTTCAGAATACAAGACAACTGATTGCAAATGACAAGAAATATCTCTCAGACCAATATAATGTATGTTGGGTATAAACAGTACCGAGTTGTCCTGCATAGCAATTCTGCATCAAACTTTTTTGAAATGTGACGAATACGAGGGTGTGTCATCGTGTATCAAGTATCAACTCTGTGTTTGGTTTAAATAAGATATTAACTGGTTTGACGTTTCAACCTAATCAACTTAATAACAAACTGGAGAAAATTGCATACACGTAATGACTGGTAATTGGACTTGTCCAGCGCGTTGTCAATCAGTTTGACACATTGAACAATAGTTCTATGTGGCGTATGATGATTAGCCCATTTAACTATTTAAGAGTGAAGTTAAACTAATGTCTTAGTTCAACGTCCTTTTGTGATCGTTTTGGTCATTGCACGATATTACAGTCGGGTATACATATACCGTGCACATATGTTAATCACATATAATAGTCACTGAACGATGACGTTTTCTTTTCCAACTACTCATTTTCTGTCGCAGCATATAGTCTTTATTGTACGACCGATAATTACTCGTTTGTATCGTTTAATGAGTAAAAGCATCTCATCGCAGAATGTAGGTTATGAAATAAAAACAGGATTCGCTAAAAAAAATAACACGGTTTTTAAATACGTTTTCATTTCCACTTTCTACATTTAAATGGGTTATGTCTTGATTATGTAACAGATATTGTATCAAATTAAAAGAATACGTGATGGTATTAAAACCATTGCAGATGATAGAGTTCTAATTAATGTGACACTCGAGAAATACGAACACTTATTGTTTTAAATTGTTAATTTTTTTTTAATGAAATTTGAACCAAGACTAGATGCAACGTATACATGTTTATACAAAACAATATGTAAAGGATATAAGAAACTCCATCTCATAGATGCGTAGCCATAAGTTCAAGTTTCCAAAAGGTCAAATCATAGGTCCATGTTTAACATCGCTATCGCGACAAGTGGTACGGACATATGATAAATCTTCAAAGACATTTGAAAAGGGAACATGAACTACAGACATATTTAAAGGTTAACACCGTGGTGTAAACGGCACGTGTTCTTGTAATGTTGATATGTATTAACAAGGTTAAATAATAATAAGATAGCTTGACATACTTATCTTACAAGTACGAACAATTTATCCAGTTTCAAGTTATTAAGAACGCGTTGACGGAATGTTATACATATTTTAATAAAAAGCTTTTATTGCAGCAGCTTCAACTATACTTTTTTGACTCGCATTTACCATCCACAAACCCAACCTATAAACTACTACTTACTTATAAGAAAGTTAATTAATTTGTAACTAAAGCATAAACATTGATCCCGAGTACATAAAGTAATAAACATACGTTTCTCGTATCGATTGCTGAAATGAATATTGTTCTCATTTGCGGGTAAAATTATCCAGAACATTGAAACAATTTTGTTATGTTAAATGGTGATTTTAAAATTAAAAAATGCAACAATTATAATAATGTCCCCATTAATGTCTATACAGGTATTAGTTATGATATAAGGGATGTATAATGTGACCACTATGTAATTATAACTATTATAATTTTTTATTTCGATTTCACTAAGAAAAAAAGAGTATTAAAATTTTACAATTGCTTACAATAAATAAAACACATGTGGTGTTTCGATATTCGCCATAGCCGTGCCAATTTACAATTAAACGAATGCTCATGGACATTCACAATCGCTTTCACATGTCTTTCCGTCTCGGCACCCCACTGAATATTTACGCTGGAATCAATTCGTTTGATCATCATCAATATTCAACTAATTGCAAATTCTGAAATCCTCAAATGCACACGTGTGGTCCAGTTCTTTACACGTTTCATGCAATTAAATAAATCCCTCGCCGGCTTTATGTTGAGCATGTCCACCGCAGTTTTTCCGCCACGGAAACAAACTATGAGCACTAATACTGCTAATTCTTGTTTGGAAGGATTATTGAAGGTTTAAAGTTTTATTTCAATTGTAATCTATAAAATCAGTCACATGTAAAGATTACCATTGCACAAGCACATTTTGGAAAATATTGCCATGCATTCGTATACAATATTGCAAACAATGAAACTCCAGAAACCTTATCAGGAGAGAGATTTTTGGTCTTATCCACCATTTTTAAAACAGAACACCAACTATAAATATAAAATGATTTAAACGGGGGCAAGGTATAAATATATTACTACAATAATATCAATAGGTAGTACTCAAAATTTAGCTTGAATGAACTATGACTTATAAAGAATGTAAAAATGTGCATGTTATGATGCAGTAAATAGAGAATTGTTTTATTCAGTATACACTTGTGTCTTAATGTCCATTGTATAATGACAACTTTACTTATAATTTCGTGCTCGTACAAACAACGCCTGCTTTCCATATTTCTCGTGTGAATTACTTATACGAGCTGACCATTTACAAATGGTCAGCAATCATGCATATGTCAGATATTGTACTTCTAATCTACCATAAATCATATGAAATGTTAAACATTTCCACAAAGGGAATATTAACATCTAATGACATTTTCAGTACTAATCAGTTAATGATGTCTTCACTCATAATAAGTTCACGTTATGCATTAGCATAATTTCATCTGTAGATTGCTTAAAATTGAATTGCGTTGACCGTCCTCATGTGGTGACCCCAATTGAATTCACGTGTAAGTGTTGTCGTTTATTATGAACCATTCGTATTAGAAAGTAACTTCAATCCATGATTTCTACTAATGTGGTTAAAATCTTAAGTTGTATAAGGTCACATTACACATCGAGAAAGATGGGGGATTTTCACAAACGCTTTTGTTACATGCAGCATGTGGACGTACACCATTGACATCTCGATTGTTATAAACAAGCTTTTACATTTATGGTTGTTACCTTGAGTCGAATTGATATTTACGGTCGTATATGGTCGTTATACATAACTATAAGAGACATATGCCACCACGGCACTTTGACTACCATTAGTTGACTACTGACAATTTGAATTAACAGACACTGTACAGTCTTTTATTCTCGGATAAAAGTAGTGAGAACTATGATATAGTATTCACATCTATGTGTCATTTAAGACATTTTATGCACACATTGATTTGATCCTTTGTGCATCTTGAAAAAGAAACATGTATGTTGAATACAATTGATCAATGAGAAAAGAACGAAAAAATGCATTTAACTTGAATAAAAAGCATCGTTTACTTAGTGACCTCGTACGTTTTTTGTTTAAATACGCTGAATCGGTAAAATAATAATAATATAACTGTGTTCTACTTTTCGAAAGATATTCAACAAAATTACTATTGATACGAATTTGGTGTCATCTTAAAACTTAAGAATGCTGTATTGCCAATAATCGGGCCCGTTAAACATCTGTTACATTGCGCTCAAAATCGCTGTTTTTCCATTTTTGTCGATAAATGTCGGAGGATCGGAGCTTACATTTTTCTTCAAAGGCATTTATTCGCTCTTTTGAACTTGTTAAAATTACCAGTGGGGATTTAATCATACTTTGTGTATTGTGAAACATTGTCAAAATTGTGTTTTTAAACGAGAGATATAATGGCATTGTTAAAATATGCAGGATTACCATCTTTAAGCTCCTTAAAGAGGATCATCGGTTGCAAATATAAGTGTAATAATAATGAACGCAATCTCCGAGGGTATGAATGGAATTTATACATTAAAAAATGATTACACATGCTCGCACTTTGGTTTAAGAATCAAGTTACCATAAGGAATAGCGATTAGGAATTGTACTATTTAATATCATATTACAGGTTTTTATAACAATCCATGTAGCATAAATGTATAGTTTAACGATACTAGTAACATTGGATGGTAAACAAGAGTACTTATAATCGTGTTTCTCTCCTTGGCAACTGTGACAAACACGCCGCGGGAAGTCCAGCTGAACTCATGAGGCCGGGTGACAATCTCACCCGACCCTGACCACTGGTCATCTCATTTGCTGGACATCGTTAACGCAGCCGCGACGTTGACACAAACGAAGGCGTATCTCGAGCGTTCGTGGCGTGGCACTTATTTTAAAATTCCAAATGTCATTTCATCCGGGCAACATAACTTGTGATTATCGATCAATGGACGTCCTTAATTAAATTACACTTCGTTCCTTAATTGTTACAATATGAATCAACTGATTACTTCGTTTGAAATAATACTTGCAAGCAGCAAACGAAGCTGCAGACGTTTCGTTATATTTCATATCTGTTTCAGATTTTGGAATTACAACACAGGCAAACACCAAATAAAATAATATTTTTTGTAAAGTTGTGCATAATGTCAATGTTTTTAAATTACAATTGAACTGACAATTATAACGTGGAGCCGTAGAATATCACATAAAAGAAATTAGAACGATAAATATTTACTTAGCCTGTTTATTTGTAAAATCTTGTGCCGATCATGAAATTGTTTCTAAATAATTGTTTACTTCAATAAGAATAACCAATGCTGCTGTTTGCAGCTTCTATATTTCTGTCATTAAAGTACCATCTTCGATATAATTTATCATAAAGCCTAAGGTTAATTATGCGGTATCAGATAAGTTGCTTATGTGGTTTTGTATGTCTGGGCTGTTAATGATACACTTAAATTCTGATATTAAATCAACTCATTTAAAAAGGTTTTCAATTTAACAATTTTGTAAAGACGTAATGAACGAGACATTCTTAAAGCAATTCATCTCGAGCATGTCACAGGAGTTAAGAATACCATGACGCCGCATGAGTATTGTGAAGCACTTAGTAATAATCATGTTATATAAAGTCTTTAAAAATGGACACGACTTTCTCAATTTGCTACGTGAGCGAATAAGCAATTGCACATGCACAACTTCATATCAAACTGAATACAAAAAGAGCTGTTTATTCAAATCTGAATTATGTGCGTTGAAAAGTGTAGATGTGCTTCGATGGAAATGTTTGTAATAAGCATGTTAGTGAAATCCAAAGTTGATATGGGGCTTCACTTGAAGTTAGAGTGCTTCTTCCTCTGAGGACAAACGGACAGACAGCAGTACTGTTTTTTCGTATCTCTTTGCTTCTGGCTTACATATAAGCTTCATATGGGTATCAATACTGCGTATTTCTTTCAATTATGATAATTTGTTTGACATTTTCTTAATATATTTAAACACGATTTAAGATGAACTGTCACCGCCCAGAATGTTATAAAAGTATTTAAATTTAAATTTAATATTAACTGAAAATGAAATACCTGTAGTTTTAAAGTAGTTTTTCTAGCTTTAATTCATAATTTCAAAAAATATTACGTATGCGCTTGAAGAGAATTCTAAACAAATATCTAAGGGAGAAAGTGTAGTGTGTGTCGGGAAGGAAACGGGAATTGTTTTTACACTTTTACATACTTCACTGCGATTGGACTATTCAATCAAAATAATACAACCTCCTATCAGATGTATAAACGTTTTTACTTTTAAGTATTGGAGCTTTAACACGAATCGGAGTTGCAAGTAAAGAATAATCTTAAAATTATTAAATATATCTTGATATTGTTTCATGATGTCGAAACTGTTAACATTTTTCCAACATTTCAGCGCAAGTCTTTCAAATTAAGTCCATGTATTTCGTATAAAAGATCTTTCGTGGACATGTTGCAATGCAAAACACGTCGGTCTGTTGTTAAACGTAAGTTTGGATTGCCTTAAGAATGTGTATCATTCTAATAAGCAATATTTGATACAAAAACGCACTGCAATGAAGGATTTGTATTTAAAAGCATAGATTCTTCTTGTAAAATTAGTATATTTGTTTGCGATTGTGATCTTATTTATCTCACTTTTATGTATAGTATACGAATATATGTATAGCTTACCCATGCGTGTGAACATCGGTAATATAAAATGTAAAACACAAAACTCTAAATGGCCGATTTGTTTTTTCACAAAAAGTCATTTTCAATACGCCTTTTTGATCGGAGTGTATTTCTTCACAAGTGCATTATGTTGATAATTCCATACATTTCATTTATTATAATAAGACTATTATTCATTTTAATGGATTATGACGCACATTACTTTACCTTTATTTTACACCTGGTTTTATATTGTCACGTTATGTTATGCTCATTTGAGGGGAGAGATGAACTAAAAGCAGTATCAAAATAAAAGGTTAAACAGATTTTTGAAAGTTAAATCGTGAGTCAGAACTTAAAAATTGTCAATCTCGTGTGAATACATTTTAAGGATGACATTACCATGAATGATTTACAAGAGGTTTAATTTCACCTTATGTTCGTGATTGACAGTCGAAATTTAATTTCTATTTAGCGGATCCCATTCCGAATCATTTTCGCTACAATTTAATGTTTTGCTTGATTTAAACTACATTTTGCATTGAATATCAACGATTTTTTTACATGTTCATATTAAATAAATTAATTTGTATTTATTAAATTATGTACTGATAAAATGTTTATTGTAATACAAATCAAATGTTGGTTATTTTAATGAAATTCATAACAACAAAGTCATTCGAAGCACACCGCCGTTCCGACACATTAACTAGTATTTGTTGCAGAACCAAATATTGTGTCTATGTGTCATATGAACCAATACGAACAGAATAGTAGGGATTTCCCAACATAGTACATGTCTTGTTGCATCAACAGTTATCAACTGTATAAACGGAAAGTATTTCCAATTGTACAAAGCTCTGGTTCATTGATGTCCGGGTACTATTTCTTCAGAACTTCTTTTCTTGTTTGTAAGTAATCAACATTTCATCTGTTTTGAAAAAAAAAAGTAAGACCGTAAATGCACAATTAAACATATATTAAAACTTGGATATATAGGAATAACAAGTTCTCATATTGTTTTGACGTTCTTCACTTCTCCAGTTTACCCAATAATTGGAAGGTATACGTTTGAAAACCACGTATGATGTTGACAGAAGTGTGATAGAGTGTCAGATGTTGTACTACCGGGAAGCAGCACTTCTTGAAGTGCATAGGTATAATGTCAGTCATAGATTGCGAAGAGTCATGACTTGTGCAAAAGAATCGAGTGATCCAACTTCAGAAGTCAACGTCTCGAGAGCAGTTTAATAAACATGCGCTTGTAATGATTATGCTGGTGCATTACATTAATGATCTGTTAATATTGCCAAGAATGCACTTAAGCGAACCGAAATAAACTAGTAATTATGCTAATGAAACGTACACATGTACGTTTTTCAAATTGTGTACTCAAACACGCGTAATCAAAAAACGCGGTATAAATAAATAAATAAATAAATAAATAAATAAATAAATAACTTGAAGTGTGTAAACAGGTACAAATGCACCCACACTGCATGTTTTTATACGGAAAAATTCACTCTTTATTATACAACGGAAAAAAAGACAAAGGGTCAAAAGTTGCTCAATATAAAGAAAACATATAATTGCATACTTATTTTTACAACGACTCGATTTCAATTTTTAACTTCACAGTAATGATTTACACAAAATAGTTAATTCAAATACCATTTTTCAAATACAAGGCGCAAAATTTATGTCAGAGTGCACTCTTTCTATATCCGACACCTTTATGAGACACTAAAGTATAATTTGATACCTGTTTTCTCCATCTACATACTTTTTATATACCATCGTGCTTTCTTTATGTTGCATTTTATGTCTACATGCTTTTTATTTTTCATCTTCCTCAAAAACAAACCATAATTTGCAACACACGGAATACCCCGATGAAGTCACTGCTTCGAAAAAAGCACAATTTAAAAAGCAATAACCATTACCGTATATGTTTATCTATAAAGAGACATACTCTGAACTGGAAGATATGTAGGCATTTGTGCACGTGTTGTGAATAAACGAAATGATTTAAAAACTCATATCGACATACAAACAAAGGGTAATATTTTTTTCAACATAGATTCAGCCTAGTTAAAAAACAACACAAATGCATCCAATAAAAAAAATAAAAATATTTTCGGAAACTATTTTCCGTCAAATGCATTTAATACATTTCTCGAATAAATGCTTTTGTTAACGTGACACATATATTTCAATACTGCTAGAAATACGCTGCATATGCGAACAACAAACATTGAATAGGTAATTATACGATTTTTAGTGTATAACCCATATAATCGACAAGTATAAGTGCTTTCAGTAAACGAGATTACAAATCCGTTTGAAGAGTAGATATCAAAGGCAATACAGTAACAAACGTTGCTTTCATTTATTAACCTTTCATTTATTATGAGTATTAGAGGACACAATACCGTTCCCATTATTAGACGAACGCATTTGATGCAAAGCATAAGAGGGGCGCCTTTTTTTCTGTTTATAATGCGAAACAAGTACAATAATATATGGTATCATCATTGTCTCTCGAAATAATTTGTGTTCCTTTATTTATTTTTACATGCGTTTAAAATCATAATCGAATTTGTAACACGCGAATTAATATTTTGAGATTAATAAACAATCTTTACTTGTAAGAATTTAATTGGAGTTGTTTTTAATTTAAATTCATGTAAACGTAATTATAAAGCAATCAAAATTACAAGCTATAATTACTGAGATTGGACTAATAGTCAAACAGATAATCAAGAGCTATATAGAGGAATAGCAATCTGATTCGTAATGCAAGTAAACAAATTAGTGCGCATAGTGGTACATGATGTTTATTACATGTGCCAATTATGCTGTAATGTGCACATAATGCTTTGACCATTCGTGTATCTTGCAAATTGGATGGATGTTGCATAAAATTTATGTTTTGGAAAACGAACGTTCTCCATCACGCACATTCAGAATCAAGACTCGTACAAATGTTGTGTCAACAAAAAGTAGTGCAGCGTTTACTTATTAATCACATGACGATTACGCTTCATGTATGAACATCAAAGAGCATTAATCAATAAAAACATGCAATTAGATCACACAGTTGTTCAAATGACTCGATTATCACAGTAAACATGTATTATGCAAAAACTGCTTTATAGATATGTTTTGAGTCTTTGTTGAACTTTATAGTAATAAAACAAAATGAAATAAAACAACAACAAAATATGCAAATACAAACTGAAATAATTACCCCTTCAGAACTGTCTTTGAAAAACACAAAACAAATACATATTCCTAATGACATTGACTTATGGAGATATCACATCGAGTACGTTGATATTAATAAATATGTCCCCGTTTACGTACTGCTTTCATTTTCATTTTTGTTCAATTAATTAATCTTATTCATCTGATTAAATGAAAAAAAAATGCATGTGCCATTTGTTTCATATGTTTATGTGACGCAATATCTACACCGACACGCATATTATCCTGCACAGAGAAGCACAACACTTCATTATTTTTAATTAGACAAGTTGATGTCACGTCGCATAACATGTTTAAAGGAATATCAATTTAAAATGCAATCAGAGGTGCTCAAGTACCACACACGAGCAGACAAAAAACCTTTTCTGCCTATCATTCCTCCCGCTTAAGCCTTTTAAAATCCACTAATTGCAACGTTCTGAACTGCTCCAATATCCACCTAAATTCTCTCATATTTCACCAATCTGGCTATTCTTGTATATGTTTTTCATGTGTTATTTGATAACGAATGCGTTTTCTGTCCCTGTGATATATTTATCATATCCCCTGTAATGATTGTACCACCTGGAGTGCACATTTTTCCTCGTTCATTAATTTCCTTTAAACTCCATTCTTTTTAAGTATGGTTTAACATCTGTTATTAAAGAAGATCGGTTTTCTGTTTCTTCATATACAGCAAGTTGATGAAATGTGTTTGAAACCGAACGGCGGGAAAACAATGCAGTTTTCATTTAGTCATTGATTTATAAACTTGCAATTTGTACATAAAAGGAGACAGGAAATAATTGATGACAATAATTATTGTATTATTGTTTTCATTGTTATATGTAAACTTAACATACTACTGTTTTTAAGAAAACAACAGTTTCATATTGGAAAATAAAAATCCGTAATAACTGAAATAAGATTCAACACTTCATGTATACAAACCATATATTTTTCACAAGAAGGCATACAACTAAGCATACAACCATATTTTCTCCCCAAGCAGCATAACCGACACACATTTTAGGTGTATTTTACCATTTCTCGATTAACCATTTTGTATTTCTTTCACCCCTATTTAAGAAATTATCCCATGGTGCTTTATGCGTTCGCATTGCGACGAATTGCATTTTTGCTTCAAGAGAAAGTGAATTTCATACACATTGTTACGTTTATAGTGAATGACGACCTTGCAGTCTCAACATTAAAGAAATAAACCAGTGTTTACTGTAAAAATGACACAAGCAACCTTTCCAAAGCTAACGAAGCAAATTCTATTGCAATATTTAACTGAATGTGAGATCAGTAAACGTCAGACATTCGGCCAAAATATTGATTTTAAGATTTCAATTCTTAGACGTTGGAATAAATTGTTACTCTCCATTTGGAGACAAACTCACGTCTGCAATATATTTTTGTATCATTTAATTTCATAACTATAAATAAATAACTGTATTGAAATACCATGTTTTAGAATGATTTTCACAGTAGGTATATCATCATAATTGGCGCCGTGCACAAACTTCTTATAAAAAACGTAGGACGTGTCAAATATCGTTTAAGAGTTTAATTCTATGGATGTGGAAAAAAATTCATTCATGTACTTTAAAGTATGCTTTTGCATAGTCTCACACTCTTTTAGTTAAGTTAACAAAATATATTCACGACCATAAACAAGGTAAAATCGGTGAATTACAAAAGTTGTTTCGGTATATAGACACGGATCAAAGATCAAGACCGAGTGGTACAGCTTTACAAATACCATCTACACTACACAATTGGAGGCGTGTGCTTACATTTATCCTCGTATACACACAATGAAAGAAATTTAACCGCCTAACCTGTTTTTGTTTCTTCAGAACATTGTGATGTTCAAATCTATGCTGTATAATTATATTCACAAATGAACAAAGAATATACAGTGTCCTTCAGGATACAACCAATGACTGTTGCGGATCGAACCAAACATTAACGGGTGATAAAGAATGTAACTCAATACTAGTACTTAATTTTAATGCACATCACATTGTTATGTAACAAATTTAAAGAAGAGGAGAAAAATCTGAATATAGTACGAATTGCTTAAGTTATGGCAACTGATCAATTGACAGTCTGTCCAAACCCAGAATTCTGCAGATCAGAACATCACACAATTGATTTTTTAAAATAACAGAATATCAGCTTTAACATAATATACGAGTTGATTTGATTAGCATTTATTTGTAAATTAATTTATGTAAACGTGTGTCGCTATATAAATAGTGCATACCCTTAAAATGTAAGATATTTCATTTCTTGTACCATCGATCCACTCTTGATTCTCCGATGCACATGCAGACTGGAATGTAAATGCAAAATAAGACCAATTAGTATGAGATGAAAAAGAAAATGCACCAGCGATACGTCAAAATCTCAATATGCAATAAGGACATAATTTATCTTTGACACACAGCGCCATCTGTAATATAAAAGGATACAGGAGATCAGTTGTATAATCAATCTCGACCTAGTATTAACATTTCAAAACTGAACTACCAAGATGTCTCCAGTAAGGTGTATAACGTGATTATCGTGCTTGGTGTAATAACAATTCTAGAAATAAACTTTAATGGGCTAATATTCGCCATAAAATATAAAATCTTCAGACAAGAACAAGAAATTCGTTCAACATTAATATCGATGTTCTGTAATCAAAGTGGACACATAGCATCAACTTGGGTTTACCGCGAATATCTTCAGTTTCTTTATCTTTTGCACTATTCTTAAAAAAATCTTCGCTAACTTAAAGCTATATACCACTGCTAGAAATAACATAATTGCCATAATGCACGACATTATATTTCGTGAAATATCGCGTCTGTTGGCTATGTTCGTTTTTGCTTACTCTGTCTTAACAGTTTTAAAGACGAGATTTCATCTAAAAATCTTTATTACTTTAATCAAAAAGATAAATTGCTGCAATCAATACTACAGGACAATTGAGCTTTAAAACCACATGCTTAACATCTTGCGATGTTAATTTTCAATTAAAGGGACTCGTGTACAGTTTTGCAAAAATGACAATTTAAAAATAAAGTATCTATTACACCAACTCCATATAAAGTTTACTTCATGTATTATTTTCTCCCGTATAGCTTATAGGTAATTAATCTCTTTAGTAAAACGTTTCTTTACACTGAAACTAAAACAGGGTTTTATCTCGCATATATCAGTATTGGCCATAACTATAACTTCTTTTTTTACTGCATCTCCAATATCCGCTCGCTGTTAAGAAGAGGATGCAGTAGCATCAATTATCTAAACCGAACTGATACTGCTATATTATCTCACTCTGCGATCTGAAAGGATCCATTGTCATCTCTTGCAGTATGTCGCGCTCTTGGCATATCCCAGTTGTTTTACAATTCATCTTTATTTATTGTTTTTATAAAAGTTATCATTAAGATTTATAAATGACTATTTAATATAAAACTACTAAGCCAGAGCGACTCTCTGAATTAAACCCATCCTCAAAGCGGATTTATCGTGGTGAGTGTTTTATTTATTGCAAACAAGAATGTTTTGATAGAAAACATCGCCATGAAATTGTCAATCACACACATTAATTATATGCGTTGTCACATGCTGTCAATCACCCTCTTATTACTATAATTAGTTCCTTTTGTTGGCGTGGTTATAGTAAAAAAGTCAATACGAATAGCTATTCATTGCGGAACATTTTTTTGCCGGGATTCAATACTTTTGGAATGTTCGACTGCCCTTTCACAGATGGTCGACGGACATTAATTGGATAGGTGACCTTTACACCCGACGGATCATGTTTTTCTTTCATTTAGATAAATTAACTTCTCTCCGCCTTATTATATTAGTGTGAGTCAAATTTTGAATACACAACACAATGAATACATGTACACTTTTTCTGTGTATATGGGTGTCAATATTGATGCATATTGTCATTTTGTATATTTGTTTGCACAAATACTGTGAACATATAATTACAACTTGTTTTCATCAACAAAATTACTCTTATTCCAAATAAGATACCAACTTAATGACAGAAGTTGAATTGCGTTGATATGTAGACGTTGGACATATAAATAAGCATCGTTAAGATTGTTTGCAAAATTAAATTGTGTGCATTAAATGGCCAAAAGCGCCGATGGCATTTCGGGTCTAGGTACATTAAATCCACTTATCATATATCAATACACCTTGTTAAAGGCTTGAGTCAATACATCTGATTTAATGTAAAAGTAAATATCAGATTTTATAGTTTTCTACATAATATTATGTCTTATCTTAATTACAAATATAGTTGACAGCGTGTCAAGTTGAACAGGCTCAAACATATTGACCGTACTTACCGATAGAGGCGGTATCGCTAAAGTTCGCAATATTTCATTTTTTACGCCTCTCGGGATAAAAATGTGCCTTCTCTGCTTGAAGGATGGAATTTCTATAGATCTGTTAAGGAAATAAATTATTGGTTAAATTGCATGGTATTATGTGACCTTCTTTGTCGTAGATTTATTTCTTATTGTCAGTGTTGATTGGGACCTTAATCGGAATTCAGACAGCTATTAAAGAGTCTTTATTACTGACGATATTTAAGTGGTAGAAAGTCACCAAAAACACAATAGTATGTGGTTGTTATTAGTTTGTTATGCATTCCAACTGGTGTATGGTTTATTTTCTTTTGTTATTTCATATGTATGACATCCGTACAAGCTCGCACAAATGCCATACAATCGTGCACAAACACATTTAAATTCCGAGCTATTACGCTAAAGGCATTCCATAAAAAAATATGCTTTACCCAACGCTGACAAAGGAACAAACTAAGCATAGCCCGAATGTTTGTTCGTCTCATCCTAGTAATCAGTGCCTTTAGAAAGAGCAACTAAAATTACATATCTGTAGGCACAGGAAACGTTCGACAGATGTAGCTTCTCCAATTGCTGAACACAGCATCAAATAACCAGAACTTAAACGGCAGACAGCAGGGCCTCTGATTTTATTGAGGGTTATCGATGTATATCAATCATTTATCGAGGTTTTGTTTTAAAACGAACACCCAAATCTTGACATAAGGCACACAACCGATATATATTGAAGAAATAACGTATACAGGAATCAATGTTTTGAACGTTATCGCTTAGCATGCAACATACAAAAGTTTAACAATACAGATTGTTGATTCTATATCATACTGGGTCAAACTACGTCTGATTTTGAACTGTAATTGAAGTAACTGTAATATTTTAAAATACAACACATTTATCATAAATGTAAACAATTTATTAAAGACACTTTTTAGTATCACAATATGACTACTTTTGTTAACACATCATACTTGATGTTATTGTTCGATTGTGAATAATTGTTGAATATACAATCTCCATGAGTCGTATGTCCTTCCTCTGAGGACGCATCCATCATGTCAGCGCACGTGCACACACACACAGTCATTCTAAACGCGTATCAAAACATCTTATGTATAATTAACTTCCAAAATAATACAAACCGTAATTAACAACATATCCATACTTCACAATTTGCATACTCTTCAAGATTGCGCAACTTTTTTAAGAGTCCTCAATTTAACCATGGGATCATCCCAAATGGCAGCCATTTAAGTCGTTTTTCCCGTATCAGATGTCTTTTGATAATACTCTTAATTGTCACAATACAGCCGCGGCTATTGAAATTTTGACACGAAGCTTTTAAAACATTTATGGCGATTGTTCTAGATAGTATATAAGTAACACATCGTAAAATTGTATGTGTATGTAACAGAGGTCTCCTTTGATTACGCAAATACATGTAATATTTTGTCTTTTAGGATTAAAAAAAAAACTACTGACATAAATAACATCCTTGTAGAATAAACACAGACTGAAATGCAAACGCATTCACTTGTATTACTTTTGATGCATACTGATTTTAACAAGGATTAAATATGTCAATACGGAATATGCTCAGGTACTATGTTCTCAATTGTTCATATATATTGAAAGACAAAACTATAGTGGTGATATCAATTATGTACAGTTAACATGTAAAACTAATGACGTTCAACGTTATCGTGTGTCTACTAAACAAATGATCCTGTCTTGTAAATGTGAAACAGTTCAGTCATATAAGTGTAATATTTTACATGCGTGCATTTTTATTGAAACACCCTAAGCAATAACACATTTACACGTGCTGCTGGGTATATTATACATTTTATTTTTTAAACCGTCATATTTCCTTGCAGATCGCGCGATTGAGAAATAATAAGAAACCGTTACATCCTTTCATTTTGAATGATTCATAAAATAAACACGTATCGCTCCCGTCACTTTCATATCAGTTTCTCACGGACGTGTACACGATCCATAATCGTTTCGCGAGGCGTACCCAACTGCATTACAAACCTTGCGTCACCTACTTTCTTAATTGTAAGTAACATTTAAATACAGGTTTTGGGTTTCATCTTGATTAAATAACAGGTGTTTTGATAGTCCGAACAGTAAAAAAAACTCTTTCACTTCATATTGCAAGTTACCTTGTGGTTGCTTTGTATGCCTGTATATGTATGGTGTTTGTGCATTATGTCAGCAGATATAGGTTTATCCGGTATGCGTAATTTAAGCTAAACACTTACTGAGAGTAATGATTAATGCGACAAGGAACATAAATAACTACAAAAATGTTTTATATAATGCAATAACATTTAATTAACCCTTAATGGATGTTGCAAAGAAGTTCGACAGTTTCGCGACGACATCTCGGTTGGTTTATTAAGTTAATACATCGGTTATTGCAAATACTTCACTGACACACTACACAAGAAGGGTGTGTACCTATTGTATAATCAATTTTATTGTATTCGAGAAATTTAATAGTATCTGCTCGATCAACCTAGAGACGTAATCCAGGTGTCAAAAATGTCTACGTTTTATTGGTTCATATTTATGTACTTTTCCTTTCTGATTTATGGATGACTTAATATATTCCATTATGTAAATTACAAGTTATATATTTGTAAGCAATTAAAGTTGATCTTAATTTTCACACACTCTTATTCACGAACTCCCTTGAGGTGTAGATAACAGAGACTCCATTGGAAACTGTATATAAATGTTAGATGTGTACTAGCGTAATATTGTCCGTTGTGCATAATTGCATAACATGTAGTTTAATTTATTAGAAAAAAGGATACAACTGTTTAGAAAAACAAAACTGTTCAATGTCTGGGTGCAATATATGAAATGTTCATGGTTTTTATGGAAAAATATACAACATATGGCCAAACATCTGGCGAAGGAACATTTAACAAATTTCAATAATCAGTTTCTGTAAAAGGAAATGAGCCAACAGAAGGTGTTATTATATAAACAAAAATATCATAATTCATTTAACGGTTTTACTATTTATATGTATTGGAGTCAAATATCGCTGCAATAATAGCCAAAAACATAATAAGCTTCAACAGTTAATTTGCTTTCACTTTCTTGATTGTATTTATCAAAACGTCATCACATAATACCAACTCATAAGCATGAAATGTTCACCAACATTCCTTTTAACATAGAGTTAATGATACTGTATAATTTAATAAGTTTTTTATTGTTATATTTATATATCATTAAACATAGGATTTCATTAATATCTGAATACAATTTATACCAACTACGTTCAATTGAACATTTATCCCAACCGTAAAATTATAGGATGTTTAATTTTCCTACGGCTTGGCAGATAATACTGTCTTAGACTCAATGTTTTACAAGAAGAGCTATTCACAAATCGCACCAAAAATGATTAAGTTCATTCCATTTTGGCAATCAAAAGATGTGTCAGTAGTATCCTCAATTCCAGACGGACTCTTCTGATTGAGTGCAGATAGATATTAGCAAGACAAATAGTTTTCACTTCTGAAGGGATACGGCCACATTGCTTTGATGTCTTATATGTGTATATTTTGAATGAGGGTGTTGAGAGGTCCTTTCCATACCGATAGACAACTGAAGTTTAATTTAACTCCAGAAGTGAAGAAAAATCTGTGTACTCAACTGAGTTCATGGTTATGCTCGGCAAACGAGATGCTTGTGTTTTTTTTACAATCTTACCTAATTTTGGAACAAAAAATACCCAAAACTTAGTCATGATAGAAATATTTTAATGATCTTAGGTGATACACACGCGCGCAGAAATGAGGAAGAACGGTCTCAGATGTATACAATGTATCGCTTTACAATTTTATGTAAAACATTAAATAACAAGTGCAATCATATTTCATCGGATTTGTCATTCAATCACGATACAAATATGACACGTGCACGCAATGAAAACTACGTCATTTTCAAATAAGTATCTTTCGGTAGTAAATAAACAAATGAATACTCAGTGTTTTGTATTAAATAAGACAACAGTTCTTGTTGATTATACGCAATGATGAATAAGTTAAGTGTTAAAACAGAAGCAGTTGAATGCCGTTTGAACTCTATGATATTTTATTGTCCGCCAATCATTCTAAAAGCACGTGTTGTAATAATTCCAATACTTATTGAGTTGTAGGATCAAAAGATCTCATGTTCCGCTTTCACTCGACCATGCACACACACTCTTCGTTATCTTATTTAATAAGGTGTCTGGGAAAACCAGGCTTAATGCATGTGCTTATCTAATATGTCCGTACAGGCTAATCTGGAACGAAACTTTCCGATTAGACTGGGTTTTCGTTTCGAATAGACATCCTTTAAAGAAACAAATCTATGCATATTAGAATTCTCAGGTTATGTGCTTTTATTTAAATAATTGTTAATGATATTTAAAATGGGACTGTTTAATAAATAGTTAATTAAGCTGAAAGTGTTGATAAGAAATACTGAATAAAAGATAACAGTCGAAACTGAAAGTCTTTTTGGTTATAAGATAATTATACAATTTTAAATTTTTACTTATAGACTATTATGACTTTTTTTATATGTAATGCTTGATCTTAACCGATCTAACAATAGAGATCAAATATTGGACATCTTTGATCAGCTGTATATCACGTCGCTGGGACAAAACCTGTTGTTGAGTTTAAGTTCTCATTCTGATTTATTTATGACTATTACATCTTTGAAACGCATGCGCGTGACAACATAATCTATGCTCTTTTTTATTCCTATCTTCTGTATTATATGTGTATGTACACCACCCATTTATTCCGCCCGTAGTGTTATTTCGCTAGTTTGAATATATTGTAAATATTTTTTCTTGATTCTATAACATTATTTGTAATATTGATTTTGCAAACCCTTGAACATGTCGCTATAACGTAAAATAATAATTTAGCACACTGATATCGTATGTACCGTGTGCAGTGCTCCTTCTAGTTATATATTCTAAAGGACACATGTAAATGCAGTTCTCAATCTCGTCGATTGATTTCGAACTGTGTCGCATGATGTCAATTGTCCCTTTATTAAAGTAATTGCCATCGTTTGTTGGCTCGGGGATCCGAAAGGAGTCAACATGGATATCTCTTGATTACGGATATAGCCATCCTTTTGGCTGGTTTACAATAGATATTTTACAGGCGCGTGCTATTTTACAGACGGACGGTTATTATCGGAAAGATATCCTTTATTCCCAAGTGTGTTACTAGGATGAATGTATCATCTTTGTTATATCAAAGTTGTATTAAATGTATATGCCTATGATTTTATCGTTTTAGTGTGTCGAAGTAGTACTTTTTTACCTCGTAAAAAGATAATATTTTCCATTGTAAGGGTAAGTTATGACTTAAAGTACTCTATATAAAGTTGATATTGATGAACACAAATGGCGTCATAAAACCAATTTACGACAAATTACATACAGGGCTATATTCCCTGGCTTGGGAATTAATGTTCAAGGTACAAGATCTTATATACACGTGTATGTTTCAAACATTTTTCTGCGATTTGATTGAACAGGAATGTCTTGCATTAAGTTAAAATGCTTACTATGTTTGTAGATTTTATGGTTTGTTTTATCTTATTACATCTTGGTCATAACCTTATATTCAATAACCGTTTCAAAAACCAGTAACCATGGTCTGTGATTTGATGAATAATGTATAATCGATGCATTATAGATCATTTATTAATAAAAAAAATAAACAAGCGCCCAATATGCCATTCTTCAATGGAGTTAAGTTATAAACAGAAAAAAACTTAGATTGCAAACTACTAGTAGTCTATGAGCAGTAAAAACGACACACAAGATGTTGGGTAGATTTTTCTGTTATTTACGTATCTCCTTGTGCCAAAAATATATCAACTTTTTCTTTAACCTGATTTCGAGTGAACACAAAACAAATGCACAATCTGATTTTTTTAAGGATTATTAAAAATGTTTAAATGGTATTCAATGAGTAAAATTTACGGTTTTTATATCTGTTCTAGCCAATTGCGTGTTGCAATAAAGCACTTAGAACAGAGCATTATTGACAAAATTAAAAATCGGCAGTTGTTATTGCAGTTTGACAGGAATGAAATCAGTAAAAAACTGAACTTAATACCATAGAAGACATTTCTCGTTTATGCACCTCGTATATATACACTGTATCATAATCAAGTTCCCATTCAATATAACTAGATTCCTGCAAATTAACAAAATATAATGACATTTCGTTTGTTAGTGGTTACTTTGAATTTACATTTTTTTCCGTCATTGCCTCACCATTTACTGGTGAAAAGTCAATATGTCGCAACAAACAAACATTCTAAAACTATATCAGATATATAGTGTATCATTTATTTTACTGCAAAACAGCAGTCAATGAATATTTGTTGGAAGATATAATATTGTATTTCATATTTTATATTGTAATAAAATGTTAACTTAAGTGTCAACTTTTCTTAATAGATCTCCCGATTTTTCCAAAGTTATTTGTTATTTAACACCTTTCGTTGGAGTGATTAATGTAATAAACTCATTTAATAACCCTTGCTTAAATTCAATATTGAATTCTCATTCGGTTGTTGAAATACCCACATTAGCGTTCTTTTCGGGGGTATCCAACTGCATTACATGTTTTTCTCGTATTATTAAATTTTACCGTAATTGCTTTTTTCATTAATGTATGCTGCTTTCTAGAAATTAATGAGTTTAATAATTTGTTTGAGAAAATAAAGAAAAAATGTTGCACTAAATGAAAAATACTATTAATGTTTGCTGTAGAAGAAACATAATACAAAAAAGGTTTCACTGCATAATTTTTATATAAGATATCTATCACATTATCATTTATCAAACTCTTTTATATACATTTATTAGATCTACAGTATTTTACTATAACAATAAGCGATATCTTTAAAACAACATAAACAATAATTAATTGCATATTGCCCACATATATTTAAAACATACACAAATTGCCTTTCTTAACTGACACTTTACAATGATCAATCGACATTTAGACAGTGTAGGATTGTGTTATTAATAAAATAAAATTTGTATTTGCATCGAATATAGCCTTAATTCACAATAAAGTGATTGAAGAGACTTCTTACGTTCACCTTTCAATCTTAGCCACTCCAACTAGCACACCACAAGAACGCGCAAAGGGTTCTGTGTTCATTATATAAGAATAATCAAACATTATCAAGAATTAAATTACTTTCAACACCAGCTAGTCTTTATTTAATGAACAATTATATATTCGATACGGGGCGATATATAGCACTTAGTTCGAATGAAATATATACTTAACTACGATATAAATACAAGGTACACAAACATAGCAAGCGACACTCGACGGCAAGATGGTGTGTTTTATGTGTTCACTTATGCATTTGATTGCTTATCGAAGTCGTAAATTCAAGATGCATCGTCAATCAAACATCGCGTCTCATTTAAACAAGTAAAATGCGGCAAACAGTTAAATCAATCACTTAACTTTGATGTAAATTTACAAAGCTGAAGGATCTAGAATATAGAATATCAATATTTATTTGTTTAATTTTAAATACACAACTATTGGCAAACAGAAAAATAAACTAGTTTATTATATTTATGTCATCTTATTATAATTGATGTTTGGGGGAAATATAATACGTTAACGCGTATACAGGATAATATTTTGCTTCTTGATACCAATGGCTTATTATTAAGAAAATTACAGTAATCCAATAGCGACATTATACGGTTCACGCATTGAGTCCATTCTATTATTATGATCGACACAACACAACGAAAAAAATGTGAAAAAGGTTCGGTTAATACAGGAGAAAAGTGAGTAGTTTAGTCAAACCCTTATACGAAAATATGTGGGAATGCTATAATCCCCATGGACGTCTGTCCTCTGTCTGTTCGTACTCGCAAATTCCAGGGCAGGCGCGCTTACACGCCTGCATCCGCAAGTCAAACACATATGAATAATTACATCGATAATTATTTTTATCAACTGGTTGCAAATTGTATGACAACATATATACTTTCAGCTGCACAGAAGAGTATGTATAAATTACGCGCCATTTAGCAACTACATTTTGTTAATAATTCGAAATGATTTAATCATAGTATTGCCAACTTGATAACACCATTACATTATTGCTTTATTTATAAAGTATGCACATGTTTCTAGATAGAGTCTGATAAATACCTCGTCAGTGAATATTTATTCATAACTCCGACTGATGCTGTTAAGAGTAAACAATAAATAATTGATTGCAATAACAATACAGCAAGCTAAACTTTTAAGTAATTCAAGTGATGGGTAATATTTTATTTTATTATACATCTACGTTGATATCGACGTGATACAAAGATACCTGATATAGTTTTATATCAGGTTTGTAGGCGTTTCTATCTGTAAATGGTTGAGGTTAAGACATATTTCTCTTAATCAGCGATAAATTCTTCATTTTCACTATAACTGAGTAAGTGTCAACGAAGCAAACACGTTGATACCAAGATGTATTACATTTTAGACACAAAAAGCAACACAAAAAGCTTATCACGTATTTTACAAATATTAAAGTGCTCATGACGTCATTTATATCACGTCAAACGCCATACAACATAAACCTAATTGCCAAATATGTAAATTCGTAAAGACTATATTTAATCATTTCTTTAAAATGTGGGCGTAGAGGTACGATACACAACAAAACATGTTACCACCCTATCTTGTTGTTATATATATCAGGAACGAGCGCGAATAAAAACCTCTCGACAAGCCTATGTTTAAATCATTGTAAGCCTTTCCTTAACGACAGGGCACTAACATGTTATTCACTATATATCAGTTTTTCATTGCACAAATTTAACATACATGACCTACTTGAATATGTATGAACTATAATTGTATGTGGCAGAACTATATATAATAATATTTTCATTCATTTGATAGTAAAATGTATATCGCTAAGACATCCGTCGATTCTACGTTTAATATATAAAGGAATCAAGAGTCTGACAATTATGACATAAAAACGTGAATGTATAATGTAAATTTTCAATTAATCGTTGCAAAATGATCTAAATTTAATTTGCATCGAAGCAGATTTTCTGTGTGAATTGACGTTTTGTGTTTTGAATCACGATGCATAACGTAAATCAAGATCAATTTTCAATAAGCGGTTCATATTTCTGGAGAATGAATATACGGCCAGTCGATTAAACAGAAACATGAACGTGGAGAAAATGATTCGATTTTAGAAACTAGTTATGTTTGAACTAACATACTGTCAGTAATTGGTACTAGACCTCATTCGACAATGTGACCGATCAGACGAAAAATGAATCTTTATAGAATGTATCATGAATACAAGACTTGGAGATGTTTTGAAAAAAGTCACTTGTTATTGTTTCTGTAGTTTCATTTTCATACAGTTATTACACGTGAAATAAATTTCAACGTTTGTCACGGAACTGTTGCTACCTATTTATTAGCAAAAGGCTCCGAATACATTGACCTCTGTCGGACCCAACCAATAATGAGCACTTTGTATATTTTGAGGAATGATAAACAACTAAAAATGTTTAGTGAATGGTGGATGTTATTTATTATAATGTGTTAATGTGTCTTTCTATTATCGTGCAAAGCAAATGCATAAAGTCTTCCACTGACTCTGCCATCTGAAAACGAGATGAAAGAAATGATAAATGTCCATTTGGGTCATATTACAATTAAACATTTGAAACCTAGATTCCAATTCATAGGTAACCAGGTTCCTTCAGCTTCTCAATGGATTCATGGAAATAATACATGTTAGCAACAGTATATAATATATTTCATTATGTTTTTTTCTTTTTTTTAGCTATTTAAAACATATGTAACATTTAGATGTGCTATCCGTATACATGTTTTAAACATGTTTATACAGATTACATACTTGTTCGGTTAACAAAAATTCATCGACCAACATGACAATCTCAATCCAATGTTATTATGTGTCCAACTGCTGTATAAAGGTGAAATTTTGCTTGTTTTAACGGATGTCTCTAAATGATTAGTATTGTACATAATGGTGCAGTACTCTATGGAACGGAAATACTCATTAAATCACAGTAAAAATGCACGCATATTATAGGCGTATGGCAACATTGGCAAATTCTATTTCAAGTACGTCATCAAGTGCTGACACTTATCATACAGATTTTTTTTCTGTATCATAAAAACAGTTGTTACCATGACCCTTTTCTTATTCACTCTAATATGTGTAAAACTACTTTGATAGTGTTCAACGAAAGTCAATAATTTTGCTTTATAGTTGAGGATTCAATTTACGTTTATATATTAATCAATTTATTCTTCTTTAAGATGAATAACCGGCTGCCATGTGTACCAGTTTAGTTGTTTGTTATCTATGGTTGATAATATATTGTGTGTTGTTATGTATAAAAACTATTACAATGCTAGGAAATGTGTTATTATTATTTATAACAGAGTTTTATAGAGTTTTTTTTTTGTCTTAAACAAACCTATACCTGCATCGGCTTTTGTAATGAACCTTTATTGCATTTAATGATTTTTTTACGTTTAGAAAAAAAACGTATGCATAATCAACACGTGTATTTAACTACCATCATAATGACATACGAATGTAAAACCATTGTAGATCATGAGTGTATCCGTTGTTTGGTTATAACTCCTAATGGCACAACGAAAACTGAAATGTGACATCAATTATAACTATAGTATGATAGTTTGATAAACATTTTAAATGGCTAACTAAACTGAATTCCACTGACAAAGATAATGCATTGAAATATGTACTACAAATTAATTAGTTAAACACTAGTGAAAGTCACAACATTAACTCACTGCGAAAAAGTTGCATTTGCTGTTACTGAAAAGTATATATAAGGTTCTTCACAAACGTAATCATTTTACACTACGCGTATCGTCTGGTATATTATCAATCGCCGTTCATTATATGTTTGCTTTAGAACTTTGATGGACATAAACCATTTATCTGGTGTAATGTTGTACTATCGGACACTCCGATCTGTTTGGTCCACTTTCATCTCTTGGTGTATCTCGTGATCTTGACACACGAGTGTTGTTTTACAAATCATCGTTATTCATTGTGCCGATAAAATGTCTCATTCAGCTTCATCAATGAGTATTTAATCTCTAAAACGCGTGTACGAGCCAACCGCAATGCGAAACTCTCTTTGATCGTAAGCTTCTTTACTGTGTTTTGAAACCTTTTGTTACATTTGATGCAATAATTAATGTGAATGTCGTCTTAAAAAATATAAACGTGCTGTTCAAATATTCTTGTTTATGTACCTGACTTTTATCCTGACTACAGTTTCTAGTACGATATACGATAGCCTGGTAAATAATTCCATTTAGTTCAAACGACGTTTCCATTTATACACTCAATCATGCATATATCGATCTCAACAATTATTCCGAACTGTATCAATCATTCGCAATCGTCGCTTTATTTAAGATCCATTTTGATTGTAATTGGTAACTGTTGGGCGAATATAGTATATAGTCAATATTAATGAAGATTTATTACGGAGCTGTAGTACTAAACGTTTGATAATGGGTGACTGTTATTTCACATATGGTCGACGAGAAGTAATTTTATAAATGACCTTGAGTCCCAAGCTTGTTTTTGGGATGAAGTTTTCTTTTTCGTAATATCAAATTAATGTTTATATGTATCAATGTATGTAATCTATTTGAACCCTTGCAGCGTTTAATTGTTGAATAGTTAATAATATATTACAAGATACCAATACATGTCGTTCATATAGAGGCTTCTGATTTCATAACTAGGCAGCAACATATTGCTTAAAATCATATCTATCGCTTCAAAGGTCAAATTTTCATCGTATATTCAATGTGCGAGATTATATACAAACGATAATTATGCACGCTTCGCGAATGAGTTTAACGTATAAACGATTCCCGCATGGTTATTTCTGCTATCTTGTTGATTATTTGCAACGCTCCAATTAATTCGCATATATGTTCAACAATTGTCAACAGCTCGCTTTCCATAATAGTTTTAAATTCACAATTAGTTAGTTTAGTATTATGGATTTTATTATGGTATTTACATCGCTGACGTAATTGTTTACAATACAATCAAATACTCCATGTAATTACGATCGATGTATAACATGACAAGAAGAAAGTTATTTACTAGATTTTAACATATTAAACTTGTTTTTACCTGCAAACGATGAATGAATTCATAATCGTTGGTTTTCAAAATGATGATTAGATTTAAAGTGGTGATTGGGTTATCCATCTGAATACTGGAACTTGCTACTTGGAAAATGAGAATGGCGGAGGTCTATTATTGGAAACTTAAATATTTAACATATTCGCGAGTTTTACAAATGTTTTATTTTTAATTTTTATTCGTTTCACTATGGCATTATTCGCCTGCCTTCGTTCTATGCTTGCAAATTTACCCATCACTCTGCATTCTTAACGAAACACTTCACTTCACACAAATATGTTTTAAGTAATGTTTATAATTCTGTATACAAGTGAACAACCAGATTAACAGAAAACACATCGACATTTTATGAATAGTGACGCATTCAAAAAAGCGATTTTAACACTATACACTCTAGATATACAGGAAGCTGATTACAGTGTACGCTACATTCGCCTCTTAACTCAGCATCTAATAATAAGTTAAAAAATACACAGACGTCATGGTATTGGGTTTTATTGAGAGTTATCTATGTAGTATAGATCATTTATCAAGCTGTATTTATAAACACACGCCCAAAGCACTGAACTCTTGAAAGAAGTTTAGTAATAAAACCGAAATATTCGACTGAATGAAAAGGACACCGGAAACCAGTCAGGATACTTATCTCTGAACAGTAAAAGAAACCAATGTAATTATTTTAACATTTGTTTTTTGTAATGTAATGTAACGTTGTTCCAAACGTTTGTCTATTTTTGCCTTTGATTTTTCTTTGAAAACATCACAGTGAAATATTTCAAACAAAATAATGATAGTTATTGTAATTTAAGACTTAAGCAATTCAATATGATACATGTATTATTGTTATATTCAAGTTAATATTTTTCGCACTGTACATAGATATGTTTAAATTATTAAATGTTTTATTAGAATGTAATGAGACTAGAATGAAATCACTTGACACAGAGACCATTTTCATAACATACTTGAATTTCAAATTTGTTAATGCTCTGTATCATTTTGCAACGTATTACACAATCATGGAATGTGTCAACGGGCGTTAATATGATTTGTACATCGTCGTTTTGCCATCCACTCGTGTGCATTAAACATGTGAGCACAAAATATGCCTCTTCCATTTCGTTATAGAATGTTTAATAATTGTCTCAATGTACGTAATGATAAAAGCTACTGGTGATAACCTCAAAGAAACCATAAACTTACAAACATGTATCGATATTATGTTATATTTGTAATGTACTAATTGTAACCACGATAGGCTCTCAGATGACAGGCTTTTGATTCATTTTACCGTATAAAAGGTCGTAATATAATAATCTTAAGTTTCTCTATCAATTCAGAAGCGGCTAATAAAATGTCGACACGAATTAATGACATATTTATTACGATGACAGTAGATGGGAAACGACTGGACGATTCAAACGTGTTTAACGAAAGCGTTCACTTTCGACAACGAAGGCACATTTCAGTATCTAAAGGCATGGCCTTACTGACATTTTAAATTTATAAGAATGTTTAACAAAGATTAATCATGTCTGAGTGAGACAAAACAATTTATTTTATTTTATTTTGCCCCTTAACAGTATGTCATTAATTTAATGTTCGTCTGTTTATCCAGCATGTCTATATAGTTGCCGTTTGAACATAACAAGTTATTACTGACAGAGTGATATAATTTACAGGAGTAATTATAAACCAGCATGTGAACTTGCGCACCCTCATGTTTTGGTAAAAAAAATCGACATAACCGCATAGATGGATATAAAGAAGAACACAGTTTTAACATAGTCGAAACCCTACTAACATATTATCTAGACCGTTAACTATGTTCATTGTATCATGTCCATATCATTTATAATAACAAATACGTTTCCATTCTTAAAGATGTGAGTATGCATCAAACATAGTAATTGCTATATAAAGTAAACGTTTTATTAGTTTTTTTTATAATTGCAGCTTACCTAACGTTTAATTTAAGTAAGACACATTATTGCATGGATACATTTTATAGTTCGAAGAGGACATATGTATTTACCGGTGTCGATCTATTCGTTACCTATCTCCAGATTTGCAAAGTTATTTGCCATAATGTAAGTTTTGTCGTGTTTGTTTAAGTGACTCAGGTAATACATACATACCATTTACGTTAATTAAATACCACCATTCTCACGCACGTGATATACAACACCCATTAGCGATCTTTTCGGTGGTATACAATTCAAATTCAAAACATGTTCACCACACAAGATTTGCATTGTTAAAATAACATCATGAATATGCCGTTGCATGTTATAAACCACCATGTATTAAATGGAAACACCATTTTAATTATCATGATTCCGATGCATCTATAATGTTTAAAATATGGTTGGACATTTCGCACAATGATCATTTCCTGCCTTAATGCATAAGTTGTCGCAAGTACTTAACTTACATAATCTGTGAGAGCGGTAACTGGATATCGCATAGCTACTTCTGATGTATAGCACAATGTTAAACTATATTGTTATCGTATCTAGTATCTCAATTATAGGAGACGTAATAGGAAACCTTTTTGTCAAAAATGTCTAACTTTTATTGGTTTATATTATGTTGCTTCTTCTGTAATAATGATGTAAGCTTGACTTTTTCACCGTTTATATTTGAGTTAAAATTTGAATTGTATTTTCCAAATTTTGCTTTTAAAAATCTAAGTCCGCCTCAACTTTAAAATAAAAATCAGACAAACTGTCAAATGATCATTAAAATCGCACCTATATTGATGATGTGATGATTGTTAATCGTATTGTTTCAAAATACTCGATTGCGTGTGATGCCTCAGGACNCCTAAAGTTCCCTTGTTAATCAAATTGTGTTTAGATCTGATCAAACACTTTCCATTATTTTACACCCATTTTGAGAAGGTGTCATAACATCCCTTTTTAAGGCAGATTTTAAATACCTGATTAATGAGGATGCTTTGGATCTTATTTGTTTTATGTGTATATAAAGTATAGTCTATGGATCTTGACTATCTTATTGTGTTTTTAAGTTTGATATGTTGATATTAAAAGTCTCTTGTAAATCTTTTTAGATTGGCAATGTACTGTATTTTAAACTGTGTTATGTATGTTATTATATACTGTATACATTGATGAGACTATAATTAAATAAATAATAATACAACACCCATTAGCGATCTTTTCGGTGGTATACAATTCAATTTCAAAACATGTTTACCACACAAGTGTTGCATTGTTAAAATGACATCATGAATATGCCGTTGCATGTTATAAACAACCATGTATTAAATGGAAACACCATTTAAATTATCATAATTCCGATGCATCAATAATGTTTAAAATATGGTTGGACATTTCGCACAATGATCATTTCCTGCCTTAATGCATAAGTTGTCGCAAATACTTAACTTACATAATCTGTGAGAGCGGTAACTGGATATCGCATAGTTACTTCTGATGTATAGCACATTGTTAAACTATATTGTTGTCGTATCTGGTATCTCAATAGGAGACGTAATAGGAAACCTTTTTGTCAAAAATGTCTACCTTTAATTGGTTTATATTATGTTGCTTCTTCTGTAATAATGATGTAAGGTTGAATTTTTCACCGTTTATATTTAAGTTAAAATTTGAATTGTATTTTCCAAATTTTGCTTTTAAAAGTCTTAGTCCGCCTCAACTTTAAAATAAAAATCAGACAAACTGTCAAATGATCATTAAATCGCACCTATTTTGATGATGTGATGATTGTTAATCGTATTGTTTCAAAATACTCGATTGCGTGTGATGCCTTAGGACTAAGTCGATGAAGGACATAGTTTCGCACCAACCGTACGGTATAAGTGTATACATTGTACTTTCTATTCGCAAAGAAAGCTTTCGATCATACCGGTACACATATTTATATACATTTATTTACAAACGTAAATGGTGTTAAATTTAATAAACTTTAGTTTCTTTCATAAGAACTCACGTACAAACATGTAGTATCGTCACGTCGTTGTTTTAAGTACTTAAACAAATAATGAGTTTAAGGGTAGGCAAAATAAACAAACAACAAGAGCACTATTCCCATAGGTTTATGTAAAATAGACCCCAACAATATCGGTTCATCGCCATGAACAATGTAAACAGTAAGTGGTTCGCTTCTTGTAATTGACACTCATTGCTCATCTCTTGAATTGCCGGATTTAATAGTTCACAAATGACATTATCGCAATACGAATGAAATAATTCCGAAATAAACATGAGCATATACGAATTATGGTGATATGTAATTTAATTACTAAAATCATGTGTTATGTAAAAGGTAAACAACAAGGATAAATAAATTAAATGGCTGAACGGGTTTGTAATACAATTATAAAATATTGACTTTAAATAATATATTATGTGTTGCCACTAAGAATTGTCTACTTTTGAAAGTTTTGCGGAAAATAAAACATAATTTAATAATATCGTATTAAATAATGCAAATGTGATAGACACAACAGTTTTTTTCCTTATTATTCAGCTCTTTTCTTAAAATAGATGACATCAAATCGCATTTCCCTTAACAAAATAACAATATTATTGACAACGCAAATGACACCTGTTGAACATCTAACACAATCAGATTGTTGATTGATAACAGCACAAACCGTTTCTATTATCATCAGTTCATTGACTTTCCGCACAGACGTTTTAACGCTGTTTGTACTTCTATTTGTTTCATTTCATGTTTAAATATGACTTAATTGTTCACGTTGATCTGTACTCCATTCTAATATCGGGTTCTACTGTGTTATGGTTTTTACTGTGTATTTATAGATCTTTACATCACTGCACTTAAGAACAGGTGCGCGTGTTACATTGATTTACTTTGAACTTTAAACTGGCTTATGTATGTTTTTTTACATGTAATTTTAATTCTAACACGGCACTTGCCAAATTTCATATAAACAAAGAAGAAAATCGTCTATGGGTTATTCTGCAATAATTATGAGCGGAGCTTATACACTGAAAGCACGCGCTGTAACTTAACAAAACAAGCCGATACATTTTCCACCAGCGTAATAATCCGGTATTATATAAATGAAAGTCGCGTGACAAAATACTACGCTATGAAAACAAATGCGTAAAATTGACCCAATTTCCCACGATGAAAAACACTTCATGTTCAGACAGTGAAACACGAAAAACGGATGAAGGTGAGACGCTGAGTAAACACTATTTGTAATTTGTTCGGTACAGTATCTTTACTTTATTCCAATTTATTGTAACATAAACGGTGGTGTTATCGTTGTAGCTGTAACACTCTAGCATTTATAAAAAGCGAACAATGTAAACATGTAAGTTTACACAAGTTGTTGTTGTTCTTATTTAAGCAAACGGGAGAAATGACCCGTTTTTTTCCATCCAGTTTGGCTGTTATTGAGGGAGGAGATCTGATCGACAGAACAGCCGAAAGTTATTTTTATGGGCGGAACATCACATAAA
This sequence comes from Dreissena rostriformis, assembly GCA_007657795.1. NCBI lineage: Eukaryota > Metazoa > Mollusca > Bivalvia > Myida > Dreissenidae > Dreissena > Dreissena rostriformis. Next base: position 209,594 of record VMBQ01000506.1, on the reverse strand, counting down.
ATAGTACACAAGAAAAAAAAATACATTGTATAAATCTTTAGTAAAAACCGTGTTAGAATCGAACTTATTCGTGTACGTTATGATCTTTTGTCGAATAACCCACGGCCGGAAGTTTAGATGCGTGGTTTCAATCCACTACGCATCTTAACTTCCGGCCGTGGGTTATTCGACAACAACTATAACGTACACATAATATTTCTTAAATATAATATGATTTAAACCAATAATTAAAATGTGTGTAATAATATTGCTTTTATTTCCATTGGTATGTATTGATTAACATACCACAAAAAGTGTCTAGCGCATGATCATGTACAACAAGGAATTATGTAAATGCAGCCACCTTTTGATCTGATTTCTAGTCACATATTGTGATAAATGTCATGGCGGGAGCCACATGTGCACACGATATTCGACTTTCGAAATGCACACAACTACTCATCCATTTTCATTGCTTACATGCAGATACACAATTCTTGATTTCAATTAGTGCTTTTTTCGGCGTAGCTGTTTAACCTCAGTTTCGACCTTTTAAACAGCCAATAAAATGTTGGAGAAAGTTCCAGCCAGTAGGCAAGAACTAATCATTGGTATTGTTTTGCATTCAATTGAACATCTCGAAGAAAAAAAGAAAAACATCTCCCCCTAAAATGTTACAATGTTATTTTAGTTCATACAAACATTGTATTAACCATACAATATAACAAACATAATAATTACCCGTTCGATACATAAATAAAACATTAGTAAAATTAATGAATACAACACACAGGTTTACGTATATGAGTTAACTACAAAAACTTAAAATACCAAAATGCAGAACATGGATATTTATATTTTACAACAGTTTTCACGTCGAAAAAACGTCTCATTTTAGTTATTTTTGCGGAGTATTTTTGAAATGTTAAATTTAATAACTTGATGTAGAAGCGTGTACCAAAAGATGCTATTGTTCGCCTTTACAAAAGATTACCTTTTGTATTTTGTAGACTTTCGTATTCAGGCACATGATGCATATCAATAAGTGTAAAGGTCTAAAAATGAAGATTGTTATAATTTACAATACACTGCATGTGTAGCATTACATACTTTGATGTTAGGGTATTATAGATAAAACATAATACGAAAAGCGAATCCAAGTCGTATCGAAGACACTTAGGACAGCAAACCTTACTTATATTTGTAGATTGATTAAGCTAAACACATTAACTCTTCAAGGAACAAAGAGTTATCTGTGCTTCCTATAACTCTTAAGTTCGAGTGTTTTTGAGGTATGCATTTGGCGTTTTTTTTTTTAAATCTGCATATGTTATTGGTATTATTATCAGGCCACCTTGCATGGCTTAAGTAGAAATAATTCATTTTAGCTTACAATCAATGATTGTTGTAACTTGTATTGCGGCTTCCCATCCTATCATGAATTCTTCATGGATAATACATCGATTAACCGTTGTCCCAGTTACATAGGCATATAGTCAATTACCTCTTCTAATTACATATAACAACATTTTATTCTTATGGTATCTGTGTGAATGTCTATTTATATTAATTTGGCATCATTTGTATAATTTCTGTCAATTGCATTTTCGTATCAACATGTGTGTAACAAGTAGCACTTCAGTGCCAAACATTATTCTGCAATAACACTGCATCGTATAACATAGATAATTGAACAACTCATATCACTTCATTGCCTGACTCCAAACAGTTAAAGTTCATAACAACATACACAACGTCTGCGATAAGACTCAGTTCGTGACTGAACACGGCATTCACAATGTATTCAATTGGTGTCAAATTCCTTTCGAAGGTACAAACTCGAAGCACAAACACACCGTCTGAGATTATTTAATTCCAGAATCCATGCAGTTTGCCATCATCTTATATTTCCATTACTAGAATATTAGTATCCAAATGACCTTTGTAATCCTCATATACTTCCATGACTTGAATACTAGTTAGGAAATGGCATTTGCAATCCCCCGATATTCGAACACCATGAACGTAAATCTCCCACAATTGCTATTATTTGTACTTGAATACAATTATCCTTGGCATTTGCAACATCACCATGACTCTTAAACCATTATCTAAAATTCCTTTCAAATATTCCGAATTTCCATCAACTTCCGTCTCCTTTCGTTGTCATTGGCAACGTTCTCAATGCCATGGTCCTCGTTATAGGACATCTGACTCTCCAGCACGGCGGTCTGCTGCGTCTCATATCGCAGACATCGGCCCCACCAGGACCGCTCGACGCACACCTCATCCTCCGAGAACGTGAAACACTTGCTGCCCAGAATGTTGAAGTACATTTTGCCGATCATGTTTGCCATCGAGGACACGGACTGACGCAGACATCCACGAAATCTGAAACGAGCATTGAATAACGGCGTGTGGTATTGATAGATATGTGCACTTTGTAATTGACCTTTAGATACTATAGCAATCACTTAATATGTTGACAATTTAATGGGCAATTTTGTAATGCTTTATTATAGCACATAGTTGCATTTTTTTAAATGTATTATGAATCCTTGGATTAACAGAAATACTTTAAGACCATGTCAATATCTCTTATAAACTCAATAGGTGAGATGAATCTTGAATAAGAATAACTCGTTTTTTATGTATGCGTTAGCAATCCACCGCATGTTTGATAATTAATTGTAAACATCACGAGACAATTGCCCACATATGAAAAAGAAATTGCAAACATCATCAACAGAAGCCTATATTGGAAAGTAAAACGACAATAAGCATATGTAATTAACCAAGGTGTCAATCAATAGATATACTACAGTGGGTTATATGCAACAATTGCCCCAGACGATATTTCATGATTTATTCATAATCAAGTCTTTCTCCAAAGCATTCACAGTGAAAAGGTGGCGTTAATAATCCCTACCAGATGTCACGGATGGAAAACTAAGAACAAAAAATGATTCTTAGTCCGAAATATTGCCAGTCTATTACTAAAGTAATCCTTGGGACCATACTGTCTAGTAGTCTTTAATTCCTTGTAATGTAGTTGCTTAGTTACAAATCACTTAACAACATGTGGTAGCAAAAAAATCTATTTTGCACAGGAAGAACAAACAGTTATGTTGTGGGTATGCGAACCTAATGATGAAATATGGTTTGAATCAATTAGACAAAATGTATTTTTAGTATATGTCAAAATTAGAATAAACCAAAAACTACACATGACGGTTGCAGTTAATTAATTTTGTGGTTATTGTCTTTCGCATGACATCCCACAATTAATGGGTATAAATAAGGATTAAACACACTTGTATTTTTCTGAGTTGTTATGTGTGAAAACATATACACGGCGAGTAGTTATCTATCAAGATAAGGCCAAACAAAAAATTCGGTTGATTCCACCTACACAATTAGGGTAGTTAGGTAGGCTAACATTATTTCCATTATTTTAGTAATATTATTTACGATTCCTCAAATAGGAATATGCCGTCATATTCAGACATCTTCCCGATCTCTATGTTACGTTATATTGTAGTTATGTTTAGTTAATTAAAAGTAAATAAAACCAATATTATAGAATGAAGCTAAAATTATCTCAAACTTAATAGCAATTTGTGTTTTAACATGATCGAATTGAGCCAAATTAAAACAAAATCCTGAAACACCATAACAAAGTTTAAATTTGTCATAAAAAGAGTGTAAGTCGGGTAAGTGGAAACAAATAAAATTGTTACGCCTAATAAATTACTGAAACTTATTTGTTAGATGAGTATAATTACAAAGAAGTTTTAGAAAACGAAAAATAATGTATAAGATGAAGTGGATTTTTCGCTTTGAAAGTAATAATCATGTGACTTATGAACGTGAGCTGTTACATTTTTCCGAACCAACTGAGCAGTTGTGTGGAGTGTAGCCATGTAAATGAAAGAAAAATTATAAAATGTTCACTTATAAGCTAATATACATAACATGTAATAGACTTAGTAGAAGAAAATGCGTGCATAGATAAATCTTCCTTATTTTATAGATACTATGTTACAACCATTCTAACGACGATAAACTTATTCTTCTCTAGTATTGGATATTATGCCTGGAATGTATACGTGCTCTCAACCTCGACATTTGTACATTCGTTAAGGATTCATGACGTTATGTTTTACAATACATGTATTTTAGAAACACACGTTTTGTCAGACCGAAGTAATATTAAGGCCCATTGAAATGGTGTTTAATTATCCATTATATTCTGTTTGTTTTGTTACTTTAAGCTGGGTTTATGATACGGTGAGATGCATTTAATGCTGCCGTTACTGCCTTTGAAACACTTAGGCAATACGTGATAATACATGTTTAAGACTCGCTCATCATTTACTTAATTATTTAACAGGTACACATAGAACATCATAATTGATTACTAAAATACAAATACATTTATTAATATGTAACAGTTTATAAATACGTTTAACAACATATACAGTTTATCCAGAATTGAAGCTGTGAAAGGTCATCGAATTTAAAACACGTTTTTTGTCGGAACATACTCTTCCGTTTCTGTTATTAGCATTCTATCACATTTGTATCGCCATAAATTGCTATGAGCTGAACGAATGTTTACTGTCAAGATGGTGGAAGGAACGCCTTTAAATGTGACAACATGTTTTACAAAATGGCAGAGAATGATATATTGGTATTAAATTGATAAATTGACCAACGCGAATCGCATTGCCTGGTCTTGCAACAAATGGATGAAGAAACCGCAAATCTAAGTGCGTAGTATATTAAATACGACCACCTTGGATTAACACAATATCATTAACATGTGTGCATTGTTAGCATGCGATCGGCGGTTATTAAGTGTTATCCTTAGGTATTCAAATAGAATATGTTTTGCAGCGCAAAATCCTCGTTTTGCTAATCTCTCTCTAAGTTATTAATGCACATTGTCACCATGAATCAAGATAACAAGCGCGTGTACCGGTAGTGGGACAATAACAGTTCATAGGTCACGTGACACGGCTATTAATTCATAATACTAATACGAGTATTATGTTCTTAAACACTACGGTATTTATGCATAGGTAATTGCTTTTTGATTGTTTGAATGACAAGTAAATCGCTGGTTTATCCTAGCGATTACAAATAACCATTAAAATAAATCCTTTGTTGATGACAATCATTAGCACTGAATTCATCAGATGATCTAACAGATTATGGATTGTGGATGAGAAGAATGACTGGTCCCATTGTTAACTGTGTAACCTTTATGTTGACAGGTGTTGTACTTACAAATTATCAAACCCCATCAGTCAGTCATAGAGTGATCATGTGTTACACTGATCGATTGTGGTTCAAAGGCTGAAAACAGGTGTATTGCACAATTCGCTGATTTAACAATATGATAGTTTAGCAGCCATTTGATCAGCGGAAGTAGAATATATGAGGTGTAGAAGTTAGCCTGCTGTTCTGTAAATTTTCATGTTTAACAGATACAAACAAACATACAATGAGCAAGATTCCAGTTTAACTATTGTATTTGTTGTACATGTAAGGCTCCTCACGAACATAAATAAACAATTGCATTTCTGTTAACAATTATAATTTTTTATTCACCAAGTTCAGATAAACAATAGCGTTAGTTTGTTTTAGACCTTCACCAGTACCCTGAAAAGGAATAGTTATAAAATTGCATAATACTGATATCAAGATACACGTAGGTAACCAATTGACAATACACTTTTGTATATAACTATTTTATTCATTCATACGTTTTATCCCGTAAATGTATAGCGTAAACAAGTATCAATTGTTGATGATGTGTTTATGACTAGTTGATCAGTCAACTCGCTTGCACTAAATAACACCTGAAACTTCAATGACAACACTCATTTACGTTTCCGGTAGAAGTATGGTTTAATACGATACAATAGTTTTAGCATATTACAACAAAACAAAATTTAAAACTATTATTAAATGAACATGTTCTATTCATATGCGAGCTTATATTAATCAAACTTTTTTTAGAGGAAAAAGTATTAAATGATGACCGTGTAGGGTATTTTAAAAGTCACAATGAAAACGTTTGTTATACAGGGCTATGAACTATCATAGAATTATAAAGCCTTACCGAGAGTGTACTCGAGCATAACCTTGTGGAGTAAAGAGAATGCTGGTACGCGACAAATTATGCGGGAGTAAGTTCTTTACGGTTGACAAATCAAAACACTCGGTCGTAGGTTTTATTACTAGATTTTAAACATTTAATGAGCTAATTTATTTATATTTGACATTTGTGTTAACTATTATGTGAAATGGAGTGAACTGGGACGGAATTTGGGCACTTTAATTGGTATTTTGTTCTGCCCATTTATTTTTCGAAAACGCTCTTTATGGTTGTCAATGAGTTCTAAAGACAAGTACACAAATATAAAAGGTTTGAAATATAACGCACATTTTCCGCATGCTTATGTTAAGACTTGAAGTTGTCAATGGACTCAATTCACATTCACATCGAGGGTCGGGTTTATTCGATCAAATGTTTTAATGCACTCATGCGAGTGCGTTTTCGAGTGCATGAACACGACAGACAAAATGCACATATTTTACCATTTCTTATAGTCTGAACTTCAAAGATAGATTCGTGCTTCGAGGCATTTACACACATTTCGAAATAATGCTTTTTGAGACCGAATCAAACAGCTGAAGTCCTATTGCTAGTGAAAATCACAAACCAATCTGCAACTTACTAGAAAGGATTCTTTCTGTTTAATAGAATGCAAGGCACGTAATTAACATCATAGGTTACATATAATAACTGACTGAAGAGGTATAAACAGATGGTGTAACTCGCTAAGTTTGTTTAAAAAAATATTTGAATACGAGCCAAATTCAACGCGGTTGAAAAAATACATCAATTTCAGCTACAAACTCTAGTAATTATGAACCACGATATAATGCCGATAACATTGTTTGTTTAAAAAACTTTAAAACACATAAAACAGTGGGTAGTAAGTCGGACAAACATTTCACCTTATAGAAGTTCTTTCCCAATAAAATAAGGCTTTTGAAAGGCAGAAATATTCCTAATCTCATGCAGCATATATTAATTTAAGTTCAAAAGTCAAAAAGTAGTTTTTCGAATATTAATGTAACAAAAAACTTCGAGAACATACCCTGGAATAAAACAAGTGTAGGGTCAGCACCAAATATAAGGGTCGTTCGGGTTAGTGGAAACAAACACCTTTTTATGTCTAATCAAAAAGGGAACACCATGTGCTATTTTGTTAGTTTTATATCCGCGTCAAGGGTGGTATCAAATTACGGAATACTTCATCCATTTAATGATGGATGCAATTTTTTTTCATAGTTTCTCGCACCCTGTTCCATAGAAATTATATTGTGGCATTAGTAATATCTCTAGCAATGTTGAGATTCTTGTCATGGTCTTTGGCATAATTTACTTGCAACGAATACCAAACTTGCTCGCCTGGTATCTGAGGAGATTTCGCTGACAGTTTCATTGCATTTTTCACACTGATATTTTTGCTTTAAAAACCTCGGTAATATAAAACCATGTAAAAATAAAAATAAATTAAAACGGTTAGAAGGTGCGGAATGCAATATACGGCATGACTATGGTATTTCCATTTAGACATAAAAGCTCAAAAGCACAGTTATAACATCACAAATTTCTGTTTATAACCCAATTTCTTCTTGTAGGGCCTTTATTCATTATGAATTACCAATTATTTGTCGTCTTTTTTTCCAGAAATATTTATGGGGTTCATTTATTGATACCCTCGTCCCATACATGTATGTCGCTCAAATGCATTTTATGCCAGCGCAGAGATTTGACTGGTTTCCAGCATGGCGCTTACAAAAGTACCGTTCACCCGTATGGAGAGGAAACCGCTGAGAGAAGTCTTCGTCAACAAAGGTCTTTGCCACATTGAACGGTATCAATACTTTAATGTTCTTCCTTCTAAGAGACAAAAAGCAAACGCGTCATTACCGCACGAACTAGGATTCATTCACAAAGACGCTGCATTGTATGCCAAACATAAAGCTACTTCAATTATAGAAGTATATACATACACACTGTTTCTTATTTGACGCACAGTTGTAAATCTTTATTTCTTCCATATATAACGGAGTTTTATTTACCGTTTTACATTCAACCTTGCGTGACTCACGCAATCAGGCCTTCCAGTTTCGTAAGTAATGTTTGATGTAATGTTGAGCTATGGGCTATAAACTGGCTTAATCGATGTCTGCAAATAACTGAATTTCATTGTCTCAGCAAATCATTTCCAAACTGTGTAATTGCTCAATGCAAATGATAAAAAGGAACTGTGTAGTATTCGTACATATATTTGCGTGCTCTATATTTTATTAAACCAAGTGCAAACATATTTTTCTTTTATGTATTATCTCATTTAAGTAAGTTAAAAGTTCGCATTATTGTTCGCTATCCAAAAGATGACATAACAAATCTTAGCTAATGTTCCTAATGTTATTTAAAAAAAAAATCAGTAATGTTCAGTTATAGCCATTTTTAATCGAATCTTCCTTTCAACTATACACCTTGTTTATGTCTTACCTCATATTAACATTTGGATGTTGCTCACATTCCTCATAAAAAAGGCGTAACAAACTAATGAAAATTAGATATCATCGTGCGTATACTTAAGCGTAAATCAGCAAAACGGAGAGGACTTTATAAAATATATTTACGTACTTACGATATCTTAAGCCGAATGTTGCAAATTGAGAAATCTAGAAGTGCTCTCACATTCCGAAGAGCCGAAAAATATCATCGCGTACTTCCATGTTTTACCATCGACACGTGTGTGGGATCAAAGTATTACAAGTGGTTTATTCATAAATCAAACAGCCTGTGTTCAATGCACTAGTTCGTCGGGTGAGTTGAAGAGTGCTCTTAGTAGCACTAAAGGCGAAATTTGTAAACGCTCTTGTTTTGCGTGGTTAAAATAATCTCGAAAATGCAAGCACTCCAATGTCTAGAGGGCTATTGTAACAACATGAATATATATATAGAACTATGCAAGTGTTTCTCTAAACTAACATAAGCGCGTAATGCCATACACATTTGAATTCCATGTTTAGCGTCTTATTCAATTGCTGAAACCTACCGTCCAGGCAGGAAAACAAAAAACAACTAGCTTATAAAAACTATTCTCTATTACATTTTTTTCAATCGCATTGGTACAACATATATATGTAAAACTGTTGAAATTACGGTTTATCATATCATAAGTTACTTAAATAAAGTGTATTTAAATGATTTATTACTAGTAGCCTTTAAAAAGAACACCAACGATAATCTAAGATCAATCTGTAGAACCATATGATGCCGCGCAAGTTGCAAAAATATCCCTTTAGCAATTTCTTGTTGTCGGTTCCGAATGAAACATTACACGAGATTTGCAGTAACTACGTTTTGAAACAAATTTAGATTTAAAAGGAATAATTAATGTAAGCACTGTGCGTGTTCATGAGTTTAAAACTAGTTTATTATCCGGTCGCCATAGCCTGTTACACGATGCACTCCGGTATTTGGTGTCAGACAAGGGTCACGACCCTGATTTCATATTTCTGTTCAGAAGGTAATTAGAATTGCATATCAACACATGCAACGTCTTTGAAAATGTATCAATGCTGCGTTTTTTTTGGCATGTTCGATATTAAAGAATGGATGTTAGCGCAAATGTGTGAATGAAAAGCCCCGCAAAAACCACATGTTAATGATAATCCCATTAAGGTCGGCACGCGAATTTATGAGGGGAATCTTCATTTGAAGATGCCGTGGAAATTTGCTTTTGTTCTCAGGACAGGTCCGGCTATTAAACCGATTCACGCGGTTAAAAACTTGGTGTAGAATGCGGACATAATAAGTGACTCTTGCTTCTTTGAACTGGCAGTAGGAAACAGACGCTCTCCTTATTAAATTTATCCGAAGTCATTAACATTACACGAAACTGGTATTTAATATTCGAGTTAATGTACACATTCTGGTGAATGTGGGNTCATAAGTTACTTAAATAAAGTGTATTTAAATGTTATATTACTAGTAGCCTTTAAAAAGAACACCAACGATAATCTAAGATCAATCTGTAGAACCATATGATGCCGCGCAAGTTGCAAAAATATCCCTTTAGCCATTTCTTGTTGTCGGTTCCGAATAAAACATTTCACGAGATTTGCAGTAAATACGGTTTGAAACAAATTTAGATTTGAAAGGAATAATAATTGTAAGCACTGTGCGTGTTCATGAGTTTAAAACTAGTTTATTATCCGGTCGCCATAGCCTGTTACACGATGCACTCCGGTATTTGGTGTCAGACAAGGGTCACGGCCCTGATTTCATATTTATGTTCAGTAGGTAATTAGAATTGCATATCAACACATGCAACGTCTTTGAAAATGTATCAATGCTGCGTTTTTTTTTGGCATGTTAGATATTAAAGCATCGATGTAAGCGCAAATGTGTGAATGAAAAGCCCCGCAACAACCACATGTTAATGATAATCCCATTCAGGTCGGCACGCGAATTAATGAGGGGAATCTTCATTTGAAGATGCCTTGGAAATTTGCTTGTGTTCTCAGGACAGGTCCGGCTGTTAAACCGAATCACGCGGTAAAAAACTTGGTGTAGAATGCGGACAAAATAAGTGACTCTTGCTTCTTTGAACTGGCAGTAGGAAACAGACACTCTCCTAATTAAATCTATCCGAGTTCATAAACATTACACGAAACTGGTCTGTAATATTCGAGTTAATGTACACATTCTGGTGACTGTGGGGTGGTTGAACGCTGATTTAATTTCGTGTTCATTAGGTTGGCATCGTTTCGAAAAAAATACACAACATTACTGTATTAATTATTTTAGACTAACAACTGTGCACACTAATATAACATAAACGCAGCGCCTTGCAGTTCACAATAAGTACTTGAATATGAACGTTGTCAACTATATCAATTTTGACTAGGGATGTTTGCAACTCCGACATTTTGCGATGCACGTCGGGGAATTCCAAAATACAGAGACTGACAGTAACATTCATGCGCCACCGCAGCAAATGTCGTCTGATGCTGCTGTTGCTGTCTCGTCTGTGCATTTATTCGAACGTGTTGCAGACGACAGCTGTCACCAGAAATGTATGTGAAAAGAAATACAATCCGACCCAGCTATGAAAAGCGCGAAGAGGCTTGCGAATGGAATGCGCTATAATTAATTCCTTTTTCAAACTTAAACTTATCTATGTTAACAATGCTCATTCTTGCAATTTGTGTTATTTATTATTTTCATTATTTGTATTTTTTTTACGTCAATTAATGATTTAACGTGTTTGATATAATCTGCAAATGTACATGCAAGAAGAACACAACTGTAAGATTGACATTGATTTATACATACATTAGACGAGAAAAAAAACCTGCGGTGGATTATTTTTGCGTCATAATGATTATGTTGTTTTTTGCATCACAAATAAACAATATAAAACATAATTATGCCCGTTGAACCGTCGTCTATTCGTAATTGCACTATTGCGCTTTGGTTTTTTGTACCCATTCTAATACCAACGCCCTGAATGTGTCATTCAACCGGTTGGTTCAGAACAGGTGAACAGGAGTGCAAATGTGTTTGTTTGCTGTGATAACAGATAATTAGCTAGCGGGAACATTTGTTAATTTAGCCTTCATTTATTAGTTTTTGAATTTGGTGCGCACTTTTTATTCAAGTGGCCATGATTTAAGGCCTATTGTTCGTTTTCTACTATAGTTTCTACTATAGTTTTATTCGTGGGCCGATATTCAGGGACATATAATTATGTGCATTTGTGCAATGCGTAGAAACAGAGAAGCACCCTCTTAATATATATTACAGTTACTTTCCTGGGTATTTATCACGACTTGCGTTCATAGCAAAATTAACATTACATTAGTTAAACATTCTTAGGAACACTTTACCCAGTAAAGAAGTGTTTGGTTTCAATATACTTAACGGTTTATATAGTATTATTTTTAAAATAACTCTCTTACCACTCATTTTTTTTAACAAAATTTAAAACATCTTAACTTAACATTGTTCATCCAGGACTTCGCATATTGATCCTTTCGATAAATGTAATCGGTTTTAAATTGATGTTATTTAGCTCAGGGATGTAGAAGAAAGCAAAACGCATTAACAAAGCGTTGAAACAGTATATTCAATCATGGTATATTGATTTCGTTGAACGTAATTAAATGTTAATGGTAGACACGTGTACGTGTTTTATGAAATAGAGTTGGAATATTAAATGTCATTTTATTTTATTTTTCCCAAATATCACAAATGCAAATAATAGACTGTTTTACTTTTTGATCATACGAGTAAAAGTACATCTCACACCCTCAGCTTCATATGCAAGGCTTAGACTTGTAATATCACAACTTCTGTGTATTCCTTATTTTTTACATCAATAAATGCAAAAGCATGTAAATCAACAAGCCAAATATAATTATATAGTCGGAATTATCACATTCTGTAAATTGCCATGTTTCATCGAAGAGCTCTGGAACAATAAGTGCATGACTATGTTTTTTCAGTTTCAAAAAAATATGAAACGTATGTACATGAACCAGTGTTTTATATTGATAGGTTCCTGTCTGTAACACTGGTATTTTGAAAAATCCCAAAAAAATAAATGATGTACTAGAAATTAAGGTGTCCTGTTGTTGGTGTTAATCATGTATGATTATTAGCAAATTGTATGTTTTGTTAACAGCAATGTCACTATGGCATATGTTTTTAATGAGATATGATCCAGGGCCGCGGATTGTTCTCATTTTACATTTTGTGATAAACACCAGACTGCTGAGCGCAATTATTTCGTATGTACTATCGAATGTTTTTTCTTAAAGTAATATTTACCGCTAATCGCACTCAAAAACGCACAATGTGATCATCACAGGCACGATATATGGATAGGTCACGGTATATTATATTATATTCCGTATGGTAACTTTAAGCTGATCGCATTCTTATTGCATTACTAGTAAGTGATAATCATATGTTCTATTATAATGTATAACTACACTTAAAACATACCGGTGATCGCACTCGCAATGCAGCAGGCTATGAAAGCGGTAGTTGAAGAGGTTGTGACGCGACGTGAACGGCGGGATGACGAAGGGACAGCAGTCGTGGTCGCGACAGCACATGTCCAGCTCCTGATCGTCTCCCAGGTCATCAAAGCACTGCGCCAGGTCGCCCTTGCCACACCATTTTGTGCCAGGAAGGATAAGAACGCTGCTTAAGTCAAACGCGCCGCGTTTCGAACGCCGATTTTTCTTGTCCGGCAGCGCCGATGCAGATCGTTTGGAAACGTTGTGATCGCTGGGTTTTGATGGCGTTTTATAAGGCGCGGGGAGAATGTCATTGTAACTTTTTAGTTTTTCTGGATCGATTGATTTGATTATTTCGGCATAAAGGTCGGTGATGTTTCCGGATTTCGCTTCCTGTTCTGCGGTCGCGCTAGCCTGGTCCAAAAACATGCGACATTCTTTTCTTAATACTTTCATGTTGACGTAATCCTCAAGCTCCCCCAGTTCTGTTGCGTCTTGGAACGTAAAGCGTGCAAGCGACATGTTGTTTGTTGTATAATTTGTAATTGAAGTGGAAACAAACACGTCCCCGAAGTCTTCCCTATATATTTCTCTATCACCCGTAACAAAAGATGATATAAAATCCAACATTTGATTTGAGTCTGACGAAAGGTCGCACTCTTTCAACGCGCCTCCCTGAAACACCGCCTGAAGGATCTTCCGGCCGTCGGTCACCTGACGTAACGTCATGTCATAGTCCGGCGAGAAGCCGCTTCGGAGAAACGTCTCCAAAGACAGCGTCTTATTGCAGGCGATTCGCGTTTCGCGCTCGCCATGTGCGTTTACTCGAACGCCGACGAAGTTTGTCGGATGCATCAGGCGAGTTCGGATGCGAATCCAGTGGTCACCGTCGGGATGAAGGCCTCGGCATCTTCCGTTTTCGGCGCCCAGCAAGAGTGAAAATATTAATACTACTATTTTCACTGGGTCCATTTTTATGTATTCAGCGCGATTTTTACATTTTAATTATATATTAAAACAAAAACTCGCACGGCGAACGGAATATTGAATTAAATATCCATGCTATTTTTCCGAATAATATTTTCATAAATCCGTTTAAGCCTCTTAACACTTATTCCGAATCGCTCCACAGAAAGTAAACACACAATCGACAAGTTTAATAATGCTTTGCAGTGCGATGGAACGTGTCAGCACGAACAACCATCGACAAGCGACTGAATTGTAGATTAGGTTGCAGTTGTAGTATTGTGTAGTGTAGTGTAACCGACTCGCTATATCGCTCCAACTCTACAATGAAGTTCAAAATATCCGATCTACTGCTGTTCGTTTTTAAAGTGACTATGTTTGCAATAAATGTTGAACCAATGTATTTTAGTCTTAAATTATCGAACGATACACGATACACGTATGTTTTAATTTATAATTGATTGCATCTTTTGATTGTGCTGAAGCATGGACTATATTTATGAGTTTCTGCTTACATTATAAAGAGAACTTAAATTCCTGAAAATTATTTATAATCAGCCTATGTCACGATTATGTATGTTTTATTAAAATGTTTAAATATGTAATGTTTTCTAAAATGATTAATACCGTAACAAAGAAATTGTATTTGGTCTCAATGGAAATAAAACTCGTAAGATACATTTAACTATACTCAGTGGCCGACTGTGATGGAAATCACGATTTGATTTCATAGACGTTGGGTGGCATATGAATTCATATATTTGAACACTAAACAGTGACCTAATTTAGATATTTACCCAAAGCGGTCAACATTTGTAATGTTCGCTCAGAAAATGACATCATTTTGCAACTAGTAAATGAANTATATCACTTTAAATAACATAAAGCTAGCTTAATTCGGATTATATGCTCAGTAATAAACCTAGCGCTTCATAAAGAACAGAATATATGTACTCGTATTCAGAGATCTCCATAAGACTCTTAAATGTGCAAGTATAAGTCGCATACTAAGACAAACCAAGGCTAATTACTCGGAGAGCTTGCATATTAGAGCATGTACGAGTATTTATAAGCATTATGTGTTATCAGAAAAGATAGACTCAATACACTTTGTTCATATAATTGAGTTTTTGCATCTTTTGTGTGTCACGGTACTCGTATTATATTCAGGGTTAACATATTTGTGTTGCAAAGTGTTCGCGCATCTGGGTATGCATACATTACTAATTAACAAAAGACTTAGATAATCAAGTAAGTTGCACTAAAAAGATTGTTCTATTTGGGGACATTACTTATTATATTGATTGTTTGCATGTGTCAATGTAAACATAATTATGAATTGATACGTAACTACTCCGTTAACTCTGTACCATTGTACTTGCAAACAACTAAATCGTGTCTTAAACACGTTGCTTACCGTTGTACGTTTTATTTCTGATTCGATATCAATAATTCATTTTGTGTTCGCAACCTTGTAACAAATCGTTAATGTTCAACAGCTATTAATAGGACGGTCTACGTGCTTTTGTTTCATCCCTTAAACTACACAAACCCGACGGATGAGCTGATAATTCTCATTAAATTATTTTTAAATGTATTAAGAATGTTGCCCACAGTGCTTATCGAGTGGTCAATGCTTTCAGGAAGCTTTATATACGTCATCATATGAGTGCTCGTCCAAAACATATAGCATGTTTTATAACATGCGTTCGACCTTATATTGATACATGCAATTTTCTCAACGATCGCTCTCTAAATATTGTTTTAATTACATACACTTATTACATTTACGTTACGTTTCCCACGAGCATCAACGTTAAGATGATGAGTGCAAACTGTAATGTGCTCTAGATTTAATAGACCCGTTAGATAACGTGCATGCACACACAGAAGGCGTAGCTAATTAAGAGAACTAATCGGCATAAAAGACGAGCAGCTTACATATGAACAGTGACTCAAAACTCAAGACAATATTCAGCTAGTTGTGTTCGCGTATGCAATATTTTCTTGACAACAAATACAAATTTGTTTCAGATGGCATATACACGCCAAGTTGTGTGAATATTGTTTTTAGCTAATATTGTTAATATGATCAAGTTAATGTTTCTCAAATTAAGTGCGTATAATTACTTAATAGTGTCAAATCAGGCACACATATATAGATTCGGAACAAAACATGTCAATATTTTGTTTTCATTACAAAAAAATAGAAAAACTACCAACTTACAAAAATAATGTTTGTTTTTTATAATCACACGGACTTATAAACCCATGCATAAATAATTCCACTCATAAACCTTCGATATAATTCACTCCACTATAATTAAACATGGCAAAATAAAACATCTACCAATAAATTCGATACATGTAATATTTTTCAGAAACTGTATAACATTCAGTGCATGTAGATCACGTTGCAATTAAGCGTTGTAATCATAACACTATCTTTTTAAAATGAAAAACGTATACCGCCATTACGTAGCTCCAACCGCTTCAATATGTGTACCCCTGTAAGTGTTTGACCCATATTACCAACAATCAATAAACACGATTCAAATTCACTCTGATTAGAAACATCAAAGGAATGCAGTAACTAAAATGGGTAATTATGTCATCAAGGTAAAACTGTGCGATAAAGTAATCACAGGAAAAGTTCGTTAGTTGTTCATTTCAAAATAAAATCATCTGAAGATCGTCTCAAAGTCGAAACGCACGATTGTTTAAAACAATGTATTACAGCCAATTTTACTATAGATGTGTGTACTTACCTATCCGTTGTTTCCAGTCTCACCTTTACTGTGTAAAGCTCTTTTATACCTTACATCTATATTTCTTCGAGATATTTAAGTTATATGTCAACATGTAGGCTGTTTAAAGTGTATGTTTGTATGAACAATATTAATTTGTTTCATAACAAAAGAAACCATAAACAACAGGACAGGCGTATTATTAAATAGCTAAATGTTTTACGAGTCCCTCTTATAAAATATTATCAAATCTTAAGTCGATCCATTGCGCACAAAGAGTTGTAATCGAGAAATGTCCTTGAACGTATTCTATATCTTGTAAAGATGATAAGCAGATGAAACCGTTTAAAAATCAACTCTCGAGTTATGTTTTTTTGATATTAACATATCATTGAATAATCGCGACTTATCATTCCGTTACAAAATATAAGCAATATGCAACTCAATTTATTCAAGCAATCCATATAATGTGATAGATCCAACTTAACTTTCAATCGGGATACTTAATGTTATTGATCACAAAAATTAGACACTATGTAAGACAAAATCAAGAAGAAGTGAAGAAATGAACATATATTAAAATCATTTGCTCGCATTTACCAAAACAACGGCCATAATATATTACTAATTGGAATAAAGTAATAATTTAACTGCAGCGTATAACATTTATATTGATTGTAGACATTTTAAGAGATGAACATGCGTTTGTCGTATTGATTCCTGACAGATATATCGTACTCATATGTGTGTATTATTACCTCATTGAACGCAGCGAAACTTTAAGTTATTAAGACATTTTACAATTAAAAGAAATACCCAATTGCAGGAAGGTTATCAACCTATGTTTTTTTCTACAGAATATATCAAGTATACATATTATACAGATTAATTAATCTAGATCAAATATATTTTCAATCAAAAGAATGCCATGTCTACAGGTCACACTTGCGATATAATACGCGTGTCTCGACACCCCACTTAGCTGTGGGTCATTTTCCCAGTATTCACGATGCCATTAATGTGTTTGATCATCATTAGCATCCACTAGTTGCTCTGTCTGGAATCCTGCAATGCACTTGCGTGGTCCAATTCGTTTAATTCATTTAGCAATAAATAAAAAGTCCATGGCAGCTGTTTACATATAAATGGTTCGTTACAACCATTATTATTCGTTGAGCATGTCCCCTGGACTGCACGAAAGATGTGAACGATTTATATTAATCAGATTAAGCAAAGCATGTGTCGAAGCAAAGATGGATATTGGCTCAGCTCAGTATCAGCAAAATACTTGACAAATATAACATCTTGTATGAGACTGAATTTTTTTATGTAAATACACAAAGCTGATCCCACTCTGTTCGATAAATATACTTCATTAAATAATCCATTTCTCAGGAAAACAAATTATAACGAGACGGTTCAAATTGTGCGTTGCAATAAGCAATATAGTTTTGTAGTGTGTTCATGTATGATGGGTTAAATATATTATTCTATCTAAAGCTGTTTTAATGTCAACGTCCAAATGCAATTATCTATAATTTCGAACAAAGAACTCGCCTTTCTCATATTTCTCATGCACATTGCTAAGATGAGATGGTCATTTCTAAATGGTCACCGATGATACATTTGTTTCTGATTAATCTTAGATAATTGATAGGAATAGATTAACCTGTACACAAAGTGAATATTAACACCAAATGCCAGTTTCAAAAATAATTTGTCAACAATGTCTGGACACAGTATAAAGTAAAGTATCGTTATGTTTTTTTATATTGTGTTTGTGTAAGTGTTAAGTTTTTGCTAAAGTATCAATTATTGAAAGAAATTGTCAAAATATATAATATAATATATTTGATCAACGTTATTCAAATTACTGTGTATTACTTACAGACAACATACTCTTTGCACCCTGGGTCTGTATTCACCAAGCTATTGTTAGAATTAAAAATACTAAATAACAGACTTAGACCCAAGAAAAGTATGTTTAGTGTTTGAGTACATTGTATATACAAACTACAAATGCTGCTTATGTCATAAATTAATTGTTCTAGAAGATAATTTGTGTACTTATAGGTGTTAAATTTCATGTCATATTGAACTGTATTATGCCAGAAGAACTTAACAGTTTCAAAATCTTTCTTTAATTTAGGACTTAATTGTGTGAATTGGTAGGTGAATACGGGTAGAATGTGTTACATCTAATGGACTTATATTAATTTCATGAAAACAATCGCATTGTTCAAGTCGAGAACAAACTTTTACATATTGCAAATGATGTCGACATAGATGTTACATTTGTTTCTGCTACGAAATAAATTCACTCCAACACATAACAGCTGATATGAATATCATAACTCTACATTCTTTAATTATTTCAGAAAGCAGCCCAGTACCCCATTTGTTAACAAAGATTCGATTCATTCATCCGGTTAGAGTTATGCGGATCACAAAGTGTAACCATCGTTTAGCGTTTTTCTTTGTCATGAACGTTCGGTTACAGTAGTAAACTTATCAAATGGATCCCTGATCCTTTGTCGACATCCACTTGTTATACGCGTTTTTATTAACAAGAGCAAGAACTGCTGAATAATTACTACAAAAGCCAACTTTGTCAGTTACATTTTTATTATAATTTTGTAATGTGTTACATTACATAAACACATTTTGATATTCTATCGTTGAACAATACAAAATATATGAAAGGAAAAATTTACAAAGATAAATGGAATTTATTGGCTAAATGGCGGCATATAATTTACAACAGACTAGCACTAGAATAAATGAAACCTCCGCTATAGATAAGCATAACAACTGAGGCATGTCGCGGAGGCGACCGGAATTACTGCCCTAAAGATAGCCCCAACCCCAGTTGCACTATTGATTTAGCTTCTCGTTTTTACAATCACCGCCACCAGATAATGCACCGCACCCTATGCTATTTCGCAAGAGCTCCTCAACGTGCTAACATTTATTTATGCGATTCCTATTTCAACGAACATCTGGCTGGTTCGGAAATAGATATCGTTATACACGCGCAATCGCTAAGTCCACCGCAACCAGCCAAATAAATTTTCGGTACGCCGTACCGTAGATTGTCCAGTGCAATATATAGTTAAATATTCGCAATGCCACAGTTATTTCCAAAGCCAAAAAGAGCTATTCTAGGTACGACTAAGCACGCCGTGCCATCGAGCGAGTACTAGAACACCCATACTATACCGAAAATAATTTTGAAAGCATTCCTGCCACCCTCACACAGACTAGCAACAGATGACGACAAAATGCTACGTTTACCTCCCCCGGACGTATGTATATCATTATATAGTTACATATTTTTACTTTTTATCCTTCCGATCACCTCCAACACATAGAATTCCCGCCTAAATGACATATTAAAATGAAGTATCAAACATATAACATGAATTAATAATAGCATATAAATTATGGTGTCAGATCGTCCTAGATCTTAAGAATTAACTGTTGTGGTAAAAACAATATCTTACACAATTATGCGGCAACAAAAATACCTATGAAGACACATTCATCTCGTTTCAAGAAGATTGTTTCCAATAATTTCCATTCATCAGAGTCGTGTCCCGGCGACTTCATGGATAATGACCTACATCTGGACTATGGCGATGTATCCCTGCCATGGCGCAGCCGCTATCCACGGTTGGAGGCCCGACGATTAAACTGACGTATTATCCAAAAGTCGTGAACAGTTAATGAACGTAACCAAAACGTTTGACGTGGTTGCTCGCATCAGATTGACAGCTATTCTGTTATAAATATCTCGGCAGTACATTCGAACATAACAAAATAAAGGTTAAACATAGTTAACAACAATCTCTTTTTTTCTTTTCAAACAAAGTTATTTCGCAAAAGACCGAGATAAAGTGAGACCCGAGTTTTTATACCGTATAAGTGACGTCAGAAAGTCACTACTGAAATCGATTTCAATCATGGAATGTTGTCGTCTGCTTGTATCTTATTACCGATACGAGATTTAAACCTTTATCTACCGAAAACATGTATTCGCTACTTCAAATTAAAGAAATGATTTTTTTATGGAAATTAATTTTTATTTTTGAAAATCTGTGTCAAATCGCACAACCTATTTAAAAGGAAAGTTTAACATGTACTCAGAGATGCTCATATACCACTTTCAAGGAAATTAAAGCATTCAATACATTTCAAACTGACATTCATGCATTAATAGATTGAGAAAAAAAATCCACTTATGGGTTTCAATCTACTCAACATCTCCTATATCTGTGTTTATAAACATCGATTGCATCAATCAAAATGTTCTTTTGTATGATTTCATTCGACATATGATAAAAACTCTATCTTTGTTATTTAAGAAGCATGTCCCCTGGACTTAATTGTACCACTAAGGACGCTTTATTTGCCATGTAAAATGATTTCCTTTTAACAACGATTCGATTAATTAAGATGCTACTATGGATGAGTCGAGAGAATGTAAACTGTCAATGCGTACATACAAAAAATAATAATGAAAATACGAAATCCTTATTAATGAGTGAAATATTAATAATCGGTTTTTATTGCAAAAACAAATAGATATAATATATCTTTTACCGTATACTTTTATTTAACTATCACCGTGAACATCCGGAATCTAAAGTAAAATTGAATATTTTGTTGTTTAGTTTAGAGAAATTACTTGTTGCTGAAAGTTACTTTCATCGAAAGCCTGAGGCTTATTAAAACGCTCTCGAGTCCGTTTCCTGTGTATAACAAGTACTTTGTGTTTTGGAGGGCAGATCCCATAGTGAGGAACGAACTCATGACCGCCCGGTCGCTAGGCGGGCACCAAAACCACTACGCTACGAAGACCTTAACGAATGTGTATGTAGTCAAGTGTAACAATTTACCTTGATATCGGATGTATTTTTAATATTCTGACTATATCGCTACAATAAATTATGTAATATGATTAAATAATGAAATATCGTTTCTCCATTTGTTGCAAACGAAATCCATTTCTCAAATTATATAGTGTCAATAAACGAGAGCACGTTTCTGACATACAACATTCAAATAACCTTTACAACGCAGCCTGGGACTTTGCTGACTTGAAATAAAAATGAACCAGTCGTTCAATACGACATAATCACATCACATATGTCGCATAAGTGTTTTCATCGGAACAAAGAAATCACCATCGACACGCCATGTCTCAACATGTATATATTACATGATAACATAGGTAGTTTTCTATAAATCGTATGCTATATAGTGACGCCCTATTTTATTTCTCGACCTGCTATTTACATTCCTAGACTTATCGTCCCATTTCCAATTCGGTTTTTGTTCATATCAGTGTCAGCTGATTATTATTATATTGTTTTTGAAATCTCAATTCTCGATATAAACATATGTAGGTCGATTAATGGAATGAATGATAAGAGATTCGGATAGCATACAAATCCAATATACAGCAAAAATCCAGAACAGTTGTTATCAACTGTTACGTGTTTGATATGAAAGGTTTACAAGCGCAACCATGAATAAGCGAATATATGTATTAAGTAAATAACAAAAATACCAGTCGCTGTCACGAAAACATTTTCCAAACTATACAAATACCGCTACAAGCACATCGAAACGCTTGTAAAACAATAACGGCGTCAACCATGGCTAAGTTTAAGCAACGTCATTTAGTAAAAATAATCCATGAACGTTTTGGAAATATATACAAACATATAACTCAAACAAAATTCATAAATGGTAACGTAGGTGTAGAGAAGACTTTGTGAATCACTTCAAGAGTCGGTTTAACAATCTACATCCAAACAGCAGCACAGATAATGTTTGACTCAATGTTGATGAAACTTGGCCATAATGTTTAAATTAACAATATCAACGCCATATATGTGTGTCAAGTGGTGCATAGTCATTATTAAGGATGTCAACATCACCCATACTGAAATTGCTTGTTTGTGGATCGATGCACTTGATAAGCGTTTACGATCGACGAGATTATTTAAATTATTTCTTCATTGGATAGATTGAAAAGGTGCTATTAATCAACAAAAGTAGTCATCTTTTCCAAAGATTGTAATTGGTTTATTACTCCCTATCTTGCATAAATTATTTTAATTGAAAAAAAAATATCCTGAAGAATGGACTAAAGGAGTGATTGTTACTGTTTACAAAAAGGGGAACATTTGCCCAAGCAAATTACACGGGGAAAAAACTTGTCAATACAGTTGCTAAACTATTCTCACACTGCTTTAAAACAATAGAGTGTATGGTGCGAATCGAATGATGTTTGTAATTATGCTCAAAACGTGTTTAGAAAAAGTCGCAAAGCAACAACAAACTTTGCTCTGCCTTCCTTGCAATAACTATGTAAGAGTCTTTGACACAGTCATCCATGATACAAATAGTGCACACAGGTATTAGCTTTAAAATATTACGTATGATTCAATGACTTTTACATAAGGGTGGTGTTCAGATGGGTTGTGCGCATGACATGGTTGTGTGAAGTTGTATTCCAAGTTGTAGAATGCAATGTCACACATTCAACGAATGAGATGCACACACCGGAACAAAACAGCTTTTTATTAATATTATATTAATTATAACAAATGTCGTAACATGTAAACGACGGAAAACCAATCATTATTATTGTTTTTAGCTAAATAAGCTAAAGATATATTTTAAAGAAAACTGTAATTGCAGCTCATGTATGCTGACATTAAAATGTGCCGGTGTTTCGAAAAGGTGTGACAACTATCATGGGACTCGAGTAAATCGCACTCCCAGGTCGTTACAAAAGAACATAATTAGATCGATCTTCGGAAATTCCTCAATAATTTATAATAAAAGGAGTTAATATATGTACGTTTTATGTGGTCAAAACCTTTTTGGATAAAACTATGAACAGTTATTGTTAACACAATTTACTTATATATAGAGAACTATGTACAAATTACACAAAATATTACTATTACATTATAACAACTCAATAACACCAGTCGCCTCAACTTTAACAACCATCATTGTCATTATCAGCATCAGCAATTAATCATCATCTGGAAAAAATAATCGCTAACGTCTATAATTATATTAAATCAATAACATATACATATCGTTTAGTTTAAACGTGCACGGAGGAACGGTCTGTAAAATCTCTGTGCTTCGGTTAACATATTACAGTTGAAATACTTTGAACGATACTTTCGATGGTATGCAATGAATTTATCCATTAACTAACATGTACACACACCCACAGACGTGTTTTCCAGTTAAGTGACCACAGGTAATCACGATTAGGAATGGTATCACCTTATATCTACTTATAGGTATTAGCAACAACAAAACACACAGTGAAATCTCAGCTGCAACAGCAAGATAGAAACTTATTATAGCATGTGGCCCTCTATTTATAGAAAGGAACCACGAATGTAGTAGAGAAGCCCAACAAATACACAGCAAACACTCAAAAAGGAAAACAACTACTGGGGTCCTCGTCTTGTAACGTAACATGCAAAGCATTGTGGCTTTAACCTGATGTTTAGTTAGGAGCTCCGAACCTCACACATGGCAATAAGTTAGTCATAAAACATGTAGCTGTATCTACAAATTAACCTCAAAGCAGCACCATTCATTTAAAATAGCAATACTAGATAAAACATATCAATTGAATTATCATTTAACTACGCTATGGTTGGATGCAAACAGGCCGACATAATTTGTTACCTGTTTGAGGCATAAAGAAATGTAAGCTAAACTAGTATGAACTAAATCTCATCTTTGATAAAAAGAAATGCTTTAATCCTTTTTGATAAAAAAGCTTAAATCCGATGAGGTATTTATGTACAGTTTACCGCATATTGACACTGGGCGGTAATCAAATGACCATGATCAGCTATTTGAGTAACAATTGCCACTACGCCGGGTGTGTTCCAACTGGCCATTTGCCACTAAACACTGGTCATTAAATCAGATGGATAAAGCCAATGCAGCGGAGACGTTGATCCAGGCGAAGGCGTATGGGGGATCATTACTTTACAATATTCATCATGAAGTCATCGCAACCAGACGTAAGAACCTGTAATAAGAATCAAATATAGCGATACCAATTATCGCCCTTTTATAAGACCAACTCGCTTCTCTTAATTGTCTCAATGTACTGTATTTGATTACTTCGTTCCATGTTGGAATACAACGAAGTTACGAACCATTCCAAATACTTAGCCTCAATTTGTAACTCTGTTTTTTATATGGGGATGACATCGCTTGCAAACATTGCTAAACATAATAATGTTGAACAGAAGTATGAACGCCAATGAAATTCTAATAAAGTAGTATAACCCATTTAACATTGAGAATGTCACAGTAAAGAATACAATAAGGAACACATTGATAAATGATGTGTTTCTCAATACATGCTGTAGCAATATACATATAACATTAATTTACATGCATTCAAAATTAATTATGAAGCAGCGAAATATTACATTATTATAAATTGAAAGATGCTGAGCCTTTAATAGACAATTTAGGAACCAATTTTTTAACTAACGACAACTTTACACATCGAATATGTACAGTGATAGGTTAATTGACAAAAAGGTGTTTTTAATGTTGTTAACAAGATGTTAATTCTGTTTTGGTTCTCAATACATACACACGAAAGCTCACAATGGATCGGTAGATGCAGGACTATTTACTATATTGTAACACGAGGATTATTACACTTTTTCAGATATTGCTTTTCAGATAAATAACGGCAAAACGATAACATTGATTGTTACCGATTCAATCATGATCTTAAAATATCTTATTTTTAACGATTAGTTATAATCCAGTAAGTTTAGTATGTGTTTAATACAACTTGTATCGTCAGAATTTAAGAACATGTTTTAATTTTGTTGGACTTAGTTAAATTTGTTGTCAGTCTGTGAATAGTTTTGAGGCTTTGTTTATCACCATGTTTCATCAATTAACAAATTATTCTAAATGTGTTTTATCTTTAAATTTCAAAATGTTGATTTCGGTTTTTAAATTAGCGAAATCAAGTTCCGATGATACGCTATCCTTAACATTTTGCATTAAACTCTTGTATGTCTGACATTTCTTTATAAATTTTAGACAAAATTTCATGAAATATTGCATACAATCATGAAGTTCAATGTTAGAAAGCAGACCCATAATTTGACCTTGAAATTGAGATCGACGTTCTCTTGCTTCATACATCATTTGGTCCTCATGAACCTTTACAATTAATAAAAAATATTCTCTACAGCAAGTCATTAAATAATGTACAAATAACTATAAAAAAAAGAACTGTGTTGTTCAAATAATTGTAAACAACTTGTTCCAAATGACAAGTACTTCAATGTGTTGATAACTAGTTTTGACTATTAATAAATATTGTCATACCTTTACATACTAGCTCACTAATATGCACAACACAAACATCAACTGTCGAAGAAAAGTATGTGTCTTTTATTTTAATTTATGTAAGTGGAAATCCAATTTAAACTATTTAACATAAATTAAAACCAGAAATATGTATCAGATTTCTGTCGCCATGCACTTGATAAGTCGTGAGTGAATAAATTATCCGTACTTGTCGAATAAGAAGGTCAAGATATTGTATCGTTATTTAAACTGTTAACACATATCATAATTACAAGACCATGTGGCATTTACTCTTCAGTGTTTACCCCTAAATATGTTTGTATTTCAGGCTCGTTTCTGAAATGTCTTTGAAGGCTCATAAGATTTTCGTACCACTTGTGTCGATAGCGATGTAAAACTTAGAATTAATCTGACCTTTTGGAAACTAGAACTTATAGGTGCGCAGATATGCGATTGAATTTCTTATATCGTTTACAAAATAGTGTTATGTATACCTATTGCATCTTTTAGTGTTTTGGATTTCATTACCAAAATATAAACGAGGTCAAGCAAACAAAAGTGTACCTATTTATCTAGACAAGTGACAAATAATCTTGATATACTATTCTAGCACTTGGAGTGCTTTAGTTACATTATATATTTTTGTTATTTTATACGATAATTATGACAATAATGTGCACAACTCGATTTTTTTTATTTGAATAATCAAGCTGAAGACATATGGTAACACTCGCGTTAATTTACACCGAGTTTCCTTTTTATTAAATAAACAATTTTCTGTGATGAAAACGTTTTTATGAACTTTACAATACCTATATCCCACTATTATATTAGGTCACATTAAAAATATGTCTTAATTTAATGATTATTATATTATACGTTCACATTTTAATGTCACTTCATGTTTAATAGTATACATCGTAAATCATTAGAGGCAGCACAGCGTATATTGTTCGTTTAGTAAAGTATTTAATCGTTAAACATGTTTGCAATGTAATGCTCATTTAGTTAATGCGTTATCATACTTACATTTAGGTGAATACTATTGATATTTTAATAAACCACTTTAAACCAAACGAAATTTACCTTAAATATTAGTTTAACTTGGATCTTAAAGGGACTTGTTTACAGATTTTGGCAAGTTTTCAAGTTTTTTATTATATGTTTTTAATTGANCCACCTGGGTTTAAACCACTGACCATTTGAGTTAAAGTCTAACGCTTAAACCACTCGGCCATCCGTGCTGATAAAGTAAATGGTGTATTTATACTTAATATAATCAATCCTCGTAATGTCACAAAATATAGCGATAACAACAGAACTGTACACATAATTCAATCGTTTTGCGTTTGTAAAGCTTTATAATTGTCATGTTTTTTAATCGTCAAAAGATGCATTTAATGGATATTTTAGAGCATAGTAAATGTTCAGTATTACTGTTTCCTCGCAAATATCATAACTACAACGAACATTTGCAATTATGAAAAAAAATCAATTTTGTCAATTTACCCAAACATGAACAGGTTCCTTTAAATATTTTAATATGCTAAGCTCGTATACTCACTGATGGCATTTCACAATGTGTCGAAATGATTGAAATCTTGTCGTTTATGTCAAAATACCCGTAATTTACGTGTGTGGAGTTTGTTCC
Organism: Dreissena rostriformis; assembly: GCA_007657795.1. Taxonomy (NCBI): domain Eukaryota; kingdom Metazoa; phylum Mollusca; class Bivalvia; order Myida; family Dreissenidae; genus Dreissena; species Dreissena rostriformis. Next base: position 181,721 of record VMBQ01000506.1, on the reverse strand, counting down.
CGTGTATTATTAAGGCGATTGAATTGAAAAGGCAAACAAGTTATTATCTAAGCTGGACCTTGCAAAGGGCTGGGACATGCAATTTGAGAACACACCCTCACCTTTTTAAAGTTTAATTGTTGTATTAAGATTTGTTTCAAGATCAATACAATTCTGTTTTATTTTCACCTGTTTGATGTTGATCGTGAATCAGTTCCTTTTATACCGCACTAATTGTATTGGTTTGTTGCCATTCATTAGTTGCAAAGAGTCATGACTTGCGCGAACGAATCAAAAGATCCAACTTCAGAAATCGAAGTCTCTAGAACATGCTATTGTTGTGTATCAGTGTTCCAAATAGTTAAGGATTGGTATAACTGCCAAACGCAAAGTCACAATAACTTAGTAATCAGTCTGTGACTAGAATATGTTATTGTCGCTAATTATTTATTGATATTTCTAAGCATGCATAGTCCAAAGCGTACCGAATATAAACTATATTATTGTTGAGAGCACAAATATTTAGCAGTTTTTCACTACGTGTCCTTATAAACCTGCAATCAAAATGTGCGGAGCGTTATATAAATAATTTAATTGAGATGAAAACGATAGTATACATATAACATAATTAACAATACTCGATCGAAAGATCATGTCTTTTAGGTAACAAGGTACATTCGATGATATGTTAAAATTATTATGTTTAACGTGAATGCTGCGATGGAAAATTTTTAAACAACATATAAACATATTTTCCTGTCAAATGTTATGCACCAGTTTAAATTTCCATTATTGTTAAAACACACTTCATATTTCGGCATTCGGCGTCCAGGTAACAGAGGGGGTAATCACGTTATAGTCAAGATGGCGACGTCCATGCCGAGACAGGTATTGTTTCCGCTTTATACACTTTATTACTAGTATAAAATTTGTCTCTGAGTAATTATTGTTTCTACTATGACAAACTCTTGATTCAGTCTACTCACAGCTTTAAATATTAGACGCCAAAATTATTACACTTTCTATTCCCGACACTTTTTATAAGACACTTAAGTTTAAATTTGATACTTTTTATTTCCATGTTACATACATTTTACAACTTACTACTTGCTTTTTTAATTCAAGTTGTCATTCTAAAAATTAATGTCTACTGAAATAACCATTTCCATTTTAGTAGTGTAAAAATGTATTTTAATAAAAACGAAAGAGACAAACCAATCTGGTATCTGGTATCTGGTTTAAAACATATTTTTAAATATAGACATTTTTTACCATAATGATTTAGCACGTGTTCTTTTCATGTTAATAAATTTTTATATATTTTGTATATGAATATATAAATTCTGATATTGATATGAAACGTAATTCGAACCATGTCTTTACAAATACAACTCCCGAAGAACATTTATTTTTTGAACCAACTTATTGTACGAACACTCAATAAAATAGGTTTCTTTAAACACCAGTTGAGCCTATATGTTTTTGTGGTGGATTTACGTTAACACACTTAGTTGGGGTACAGACGATGTCTTACAATAAATGTATTTTACGAAGCATATACCACAATTGCTTTTTTTTAAATAATAACACACCATCGGATAACAATCATTGACAGATATTTGCAGATTAGCGAAATGCAACAAAAAGAAAGTTATTGATCATTTGACAGGAAAACATGTACACTGATTGTGATAATTTAACGTGATAACAGTTTGAAATATGTTTCTCGTATTGATTTCTGGCAGGTATATTGAACCCTTGTTTTGGTAGTGGGGACGAATTATAAGATTAAAATCAGTGAATGGTAAATTTATCGAGCGATCATTTTAAATGAAGCAGCAAGTATATTGTATATGCACTTTTGTTTTGTAAATACATTACACAACAATTTGGTGAGAATAGTCTCACAAGTTAAAAACATTTGCCTTGCAAATATAATAAAAGCCTTAATACATCTGTACTGGTAGCACGGATCATACAAAACGAATGGAAATCATCTGTTTTGTTAACCTGTATCAAAACAATTTATGTTCTCGTGTATCAAGACATATATTTGGCGTTGCGGCTAGACCACATATCGAAATTGAACATTAACTGCGATAACATGATTTATATCATTTATTGGAAACTGTGGATGAAATTTCTCGAATTATATCGAGAAAGATGCAGAGACAGATTAACACATGTCAAATGGATGATCTCTTTTAGTGCCTGTATCATAAGACATAAGACATGGTTTTTTGTTGTATTAAGTTTGTGTTTTTTTATATTTAATTATATTTTCAAGTGAAAGCTGACATAACCATACGTTGTATTTCAATGTTGGAAAATGGTCATTAATTAAAAAAAACTGACAAAAAACGTCAAATGAATTATGTGTAAGATAAGTGACATATAATCTTTCATGTGCGCACACTTATTTGATCCTTCGTTCATCGTGCAATATTAATGGATGTCGCATACAATTTATGTTACAGACACAACCAATACTATCCCCCAATAAAATGTCGAATTAACAGACAGTGCAGGTTTCAAACTATTACTAACAAATCGATTACGCTGTATACAGAGAATTCATTAATAAATACGTGCAATTATGCCAAACATGTTTATCGTTGACCCGATTCTGACATGCTATGTTGCAATTAGATAGATTTCATAAGCTTATACGTAAAATTGTATTTAAAGCGTAAACGAGCCAAAACACAACAAATCACAAATGTTTCCATTACGATATAGTTACGTTGTAACGCATTCTATTTGACATAGCTGGCATTACACTACACATCTTATTTAGTCCAATCTCTGTCATATCAAAACCCATTGGTAATTGTTAAGCTTCATAAGACATTTTATAGAACCAAACGCAATGAGACAATTTAAATGAAACGATGTGTGACTGTCATACATTTGATTAACTATTTCAAAATCCTCTTATTGCACTCTTCTTAACTGCTCCAATTCCCGTTTTTGTCCACTTTCAAGTCACCAATCTGACTATTATTATATGTGCTTTCGTTTTTAATTTGATGAAAAAGTCAGTTTTTTTCTATCACTTATATTTATTAAGCAGCTCCCCTGCACGGCATTGTACCAGGAGATCTTTGTTTACTTTGTTCCGTTATTTCCTTTTAACATCGATTATTTTATTAAAGGTGCTCAGTTTTTTGTTTAGCATACTGAAATTATAATAGGTTAATGAAAATGTGTTTAATACCGAACCGGACAAACAATGAAGTTTACAATGAGTCGTTCAAACCGACTTTTAAATTTGTATAGAAAAGAAAGCATAAACGATTTGTTGCTTTTGTTTCAATTATTAAAATTTATTAACAATTAAGGTTACAACAGAGATCCATTTTACTAATATCAAATAAGTAATGCAATTGACAAAAAACAACAGAAACACTAAAATGATTAACATTTACAAACCAAATCATGCCTGGTTGACATACAAATATATATTAACGATCAAGTGCTTGTGCGTAACAACTTAACAGATATAAGTGATAATCGTTAGCAAAGACATCACAAAAGTAGAGGCGTGTGCTTGCATGTATCCACTTATAGAACAATCAGAGTAATTACAACGCCTTAATTATTTTTGGAAATCGTGATGATCACATCGAGATTATATAATAATAAATGCTCGTACAAACATATCTTGAATGTTTGGTGCAGATTCGGTGACATGTTAGTGAGGTTTGAAAGCTGAAATGGCAGCGATAACAAAGGGCAATGACTCTGAAGTCCCTGATGCGGTGTGGCTGGTATACGAGCTTGGCACTTGCACATGGTTAAATTTCAATGATTTTTTTTTTGACTAAGTGAGCGGAAACGGCAAATTGCACATGCTTAGTCTGAATTATATTTCAACAACTATTGCCTTAAACTTTGGTAAAAACTCACGACTTAGAGAGCGGAAACCATTCGACGACCATCCGCCCGCCCATCCGCCATGGATGTTCCTATTATACATTCCGTGAAGAGACGACGGACGAATACAAAGTATATTCTCATAAACCCATACATAAAATTGTTTAAAAAACGACGCGTGGTGATCTAAACTGAATTCACTCCATGTAAAATGGTATCAAAACGCAAAAAAAGAATCGCTCAAAATGATGTTAGAACACTCTTAGAAAATGTATTCCACAATGTAGTATATGAAGAACTGAATATACCACCTGTTCGTCAATTTCTTTTTACATGCAAAAAGAACATTAATTATATTTGATATACGTCGCAATCTGCAAAATAACAAGTACACAGAGATCAGTTGTTCAATCAATAGAGTGTCAAACTATCTTTTTCTCGACCTACTCAAACAATCTAAACCTAAATTCCCGTGATGTCAATATATCAACTTTTAGTATGAAGGTATTGTGCTTCTTGCAATAACAATTCTTTAAATAAACTTAAACATACCAATATCGACAATAAATGATAAGAAAAAGACTAGATAAACTGATGACAGTACAATATTAATCTTGAAGAGTTGTTAATCAAACGAGACATATGTTCTCTAAATATGTTAATATATAATATGTCAGAGTATTTATTAACTCGAACAATATTGGTTATTGTTAGCTTTATGTTTTGTGAAAAACTCTGTTTTGACATTAAACATATATATGAACCAATCGCCTCTTTTCCTGTATAATCGGTCAAAAAGAGTAAAAACAAATAAGTTTGCTTTCGATTTGAGAGGTTATTTATTAAAATTGATAATTTAAAAAAGTTCGCATCGAATGCCTGCTTGTTGATTCTTAAACAATAACCCTTTGTGCTAAAACTCTCCCTATCGAAACAAACAGCCCTTACTTCCATGCCGTTTTCCGAAGCTTTAGATATTCATCAATGATAGTGCATGATAATTTGACGCTTATTGTCCCCTACCGGTTTCACCGGAGGGGACTTATGGTTTGCGCTCCGTCAGTCTGTCTGTCAGTCTGTCACACTTTTCTGGATCCTGCGATAACTTTAAAAGTTCTTCATATTTTTTCATGAAACTTGAAACATGAATAGATGGCAATATGGACATTATGCACGTCATTTCATTTTGTTCATACGTCAAAAATTATAGTTGCTATGGCAACAAATATATAAACAAATCTGACAATGCTGGAGCCGATAGGGGACATAATTGCTTTGCAATAGTCTTGTTCTAAATAACATTATTTGCAAATTGGGTAAACATTAACAACGTTCCAACAAGAGGGCATTAACAAATTAAACAACTTAGAAAGAGCATAGCTCGATTGATGCATTTGTATCGAGGAAGATGCAATTATCAATACCATCAGGGACGGGCGCATGCGCGAGCTTTAAACATTTTATCGAATCAATGATTTCCTCGTGTGATTTATACATTGAAAAGAGATTGATTTCTGGACGTTGGGTATGGGCGAGAGGGCCATATTAGTTTCATGAATTCACAGCTCTGAATATATATGACTATAAATGTTTTGCATATGTAACAATATCATTTTATTCCGTTTAATTTCGGCAAATGGACTTCAAAGTTAATCGCAATCCCCAAAGTCATAATGCCAAAAATTACGATACAATCTTAAGTATAAGTTATCCTTAATTTTTATATTCCAAATATAGGATAATGATTGCGGATTTAATAAATTAATAAGGATGTGTTTTCTGTGAAATGTGTAGGCTAAATGATATGTTGCCTTAAATTATATCGTGAACAAAGATACTATTTTTGACGTGCTGATGGGACTGGTAAAATTCAGTAATATGGCCAGTTGTTACTTTATTCATTTTATGTGTTTTATAACTCAGTCGCAACGAATCTTCAGTAGATTTCATGTAGGAAATAACCGCGCTCGGTGGTCTATTAAACACGTCAAAACAGATTGAGTTATTTTTGTAAGGACTTTTCAATCCATATATATTTCAACTGTATTTCGTCGTCAGGAGGTTTAGTTTGGATGGGGCGGAATTTAAAACAACCTGTTAATTGCAATTGTCGCGTTGTATTGCTGTCTTCATAGTCCATTATACATCCAATATGTTAAATCCAACATGCACTGATCTTTATTTGCAATTTGAAATCGTAAAGTTCCCTTTTTTACTGAAAACTACAAGAAAAGAAATACGTATGCCGTTATTCTTTATGCCAGCACTGCATTCATTAAAACACAATTAAAATCACTCTAAAGTAAGTGGTAAGTGGTTTATCTAAACCTAACTAACATATTTTAGAATATTTGACACTGCGATCTGGTAGGATTTACTTTCATCTCTTGTTGTATCTCGCACTCTTGTCACATCTCAGTTGTTTAACAGTCATCATTATTCATTTTGTTCGATAAAAGTTATCATTAAGATTTTTTTATGACGACTTAATCTAAGATTACCAGAAATGTGTGCTCTGATTCACTTACTCATTTGTTTTGTTTTGTTTCCACAATGAAATACGTTACAAAAAAATCGAACGACTCGGCATATAAGAAGATAATCCATATTTTACTGATTTTCATTACATTATCACATTCTCTGAATGGTGTATGGACATGTTTAATAACACTTAACACTTAACATTAACTTAATGCTGAAAAAAACTTTAACTTTATCGTTTGTTAGAAATCAATCTTTACCCAGACTGCATGCCTTTCTTCGATTAAACAGAACATATATCTGTGTGTAAACCATCTTAAAAAGGATGCCATGCAAAGGTAATGTTTATTCCTTTCAAACAAGAATGTTTCAATACGTATACAATTGTCAATCTTACGAATTAATTCAGTACTGCGTCGCATGCTGTCAATCAACCCTTTATTATGTTTATTAGCTTCTTTTGTTGTAAAGTTTAAAAATGTATGTATGAAAAGATTTCATTTGCGGAACATGTTTTTGTCACGATACAAAACGTTTTATATGGGCGACTGATATTTAAGTGATGGTCAGGGGGGCATTTATTGGAAAGTTGACCTTTACACACAAGGGTCATGTTTTGCTTTCATTTGTATGAATTGATTTCATCCACTACGTTATTAATTTTTGAATCAACATGGTAATATACAATGAACGAAAAATTGGAATCAGAACTAGAATGTGAAGACATAAATTAAGGCGTCGGAAAATGTAAACACACATATGACATTGAAAGAACATTAAAGTTCCGCTGTAGAACAACGATGAAAACTTGGATTTTGCTTGTCGGAAGCATGAAATCTACCAGATTTGTAAAACCCTGTAAAATGTCGAGGTCCAAAATTGACTTACAAATTATATGTCAACTTTGTATTTATTATTGAAAGGAAAACAACACAGTTGTGTCTGCCAGTCCAGGGTAGTGACACTGTGATGTTGGATCGATCAGCGATGTATTGTTATTGCAAGCTGAATGTTTGCGTGTGTCAACATTTAAAACAAGTAGGTTTGTTCGTGTTAATGCGAATACTATCGCACACACGTAACTTACTGGTAGTTTTAAATTCCTTATAAATAATTAAATTTTATTTAAGTTACCTACAAATATTATTAAAAAATTATTTAACAAGACAAGGTACGTTTTAACTGAAACACAGTTTGACAAGAACACATAAAATTACTTCAGGATTTAATATACATTTAATAGATAAAACCGTTAGTAATTCATTAGGCTTAAGAACTCCGATGGATGATTCATTTATTAAACCTTTATGTCATCATTCGCGCAAATTGAATACTAAATTCTCACGCACTAATGTACAGCATTCATGAACATTCATCGACGGGTATCGATCTGCATTGTACAACCTTGTATCACCAAATGTTGAATTGCACGTTACACTTAAAAACTGTTTGTCTGATGCATTCCTGAAATAACTGATGATCTAACTGTATGAATATTTAGAAAAGGGTATTTCACTTTTCGAATGAAACCTTTGTTTGCTGAATGGCGTTCTTGTTGAGTTGTTTCTACATCATAACGGCAATGTTTAGGTATATGTAAACCTTCGTCTACGTGTACGTAAATTCCAAGAATGATATGACATTCTGACACATATTTGGCACAAGCAACACTTGTTTTGTTCATTTATGGTGTTTGAGAACAAGCCAGTTGATATACAGTTGACAGATCTTGATTTGTCCTGATGTTTTTGTAAGACACATTTTCCTACTAAACATACGCTACGTTATTGTGTCAGACTTAAACAAATTAATAATCATTATTAATATTTCGTACATATTATATCAGCATATTAAGTGCAAACCACTATACTCTACATAAAAGCTTGCTTTTAATACTCTTAAAATACTAATACACATAATATATTCGTACGAAAATTACAAATGGGACCAGACTCCTTCCAAGACAGTAGGCAGATGGCTGAGACTTATCGAGTTCGCCACAAGGTACCAAAACACCATGGCCAACACGCTGCATCCACAAGAACCGTCCAGAACAGCGACCTGGCATGCTCAAACTGGTAAGTTCACAACCAAATCGATTTCATACTGGCGCCGTAAGTGTTCAAGTGTAGCACAGACAAGGCGAATACAAGAACGTGTGCTGGCGCAGACATCGGCAGTTACCACGACTAAGTGCTTACCACCATCAAGCTGAATTTAAAGAACAAGCGCATCACCACGAATCCTCATATTAGATTTGATTTTTAGAGAAACTGAAAGATCCAGAGATAGCCGAAGCATTTTAAGCAAATGTAGTTGGCACATGTTCTGCCCTGAACATCCTAGACAATGCCGAAGAAGACAATACATTTCTTGGGAGAGAGAGGAGGAAGCCATAGGTGACTACATAAATCAGGGAACTCAGTGACAAAAAAAAGAGGTGAGGTATGAGAAGTACACAAGCCAGTACTCTAGTGCATAGTACCAGAAAGCGAACAATGAGGTGAGGAAGAAGATAAAAGTAAGCTCTTCCACAACCTCATTGACCACATTTCAGAAAGAGTTCTACCACGCGTGGCATGATAGCAAATGGAAGGTTCTTAGAGGGTTTAACTTTGATAAAGGGCTGATGCAAGTCATCCAAGAAACTCTACGGAAACTTCAGCAGCGCAGTACGTCTCAATGGACAGATGGGTGACGTAGATCATGGTTAACAGCAATAACAACACCACAGCAGACATCACCATGAACGGCGAGAAGCTAGAAAATGTGACGAGCTTCAAACACTTGCGAGCAACCCTATCCAAGGATGGCACCAGTACCATTTATATGTCTGCGATGTGCAAACGTGACTCAGATGTAAATTCAGCCAGCACATGTTCTTTTTCTTCCAAATTATAACATTATAACAGAACTAAAAAACAAACAGTGACTCAAACATATATTTAAACAACGGTTATTGTTGCTAAATAACAGCAATAACGAACAGCAAGTAATCATTTTGTTATGCATGAGTCACACTCGTAACATGGTGTGTTTAAATTACATTAACATAAAACAATAACCTAGACAAATAACATGGTATGCTGAATGTGTGGGTGCGAATGTTTTATAACATGATATCTTACAATCGCTTCAAATGTTACATTTAACCGAGTCTAAATTACAATTTAATGGACGGCAAATGTGACACTTTCTTAACAGCTCACACAACCAGGTACTTAATGAAAAAAATAGTATCTAATACATCAACAACGCGTTTATAATCAGATATTAAGTGCATTCAAGCTTTTTTAATTTTCTATGTATATTTCACATTGCGCCTTTCGACTAATGTACACCATTTGTGATCACTTTTTGATATAGCACGACTACTTGGTTAAAAACTTTTTACGTACATGCTACGAACATCGCGAGACACTATAACAGTGTTTACATGGACTAATACATACGATGAATGACTTATTGGATGAAAACTGTAAACATGTTAAAACTTCAAATGCGTTTGTAATGGGTTATCCTTTGTATGATACAGGTATGATATGGCACAGACTCGTTAAAAAATTGAATTCATACAATGACTAAATTGTTAATAAACTTTCTTTCAATCGATGGCAAAAGGAAGTCCAATAAAGCTTTTATCTCGTTAAGTAATTCAAATAAATAACCCATTTAACAGAAAGTAAATTATTCACTGACATGAACATTAAGAAAAAACGTTTGCAAATGATATCATGTATATATATATTTATATATTATTAAATGCATTTAGTTATTCGAAGACGATGACGTCTTTCTAAATTTACATACGTAATTTGGATAATCGTACTCTATTTGTTTTCAACGGTTTCATTCGTTGACTTATATCATCAGGATTACGGCAAAATGGCTATAAATAAGCTGCTCAAAGAATTAGTTATAAGTAACTGTTAAACCAGTTACCTAAAAGCCTTGCATCGCATGTGATTCCCTTTGATTTTTTGGATATTTTGATGTCCGTCAATCATTCCGTGAACTTTTGATGTTCAAATTGCAATGTGCTTCAACATAAATATCATTCCGCTTCCACTTTGAACTGCACGTCTTCTCTAGGTTAATTTGTCATGGTGTTTGCACTTTTAAAATAAATATACTATACTTTCTTGATATTATATTTGTACATTTGTTGGAACTAAATGCCAATAGTTTCGGATGTGTTTTACTTTTGTTTTAAATGAAATATAAATATGTACATAATATGTACATAAAGTGTCTTTGTCTTACAGGCAAGAACATTCGCTAACAATCGTTTGTAAGCTTTGATTCTTAATAATCACCTAATATGATGGTCACATTGATAACAATATTATATTAAAGCTATTTTTTTGAAGTCTGACTAATGCTTAAAGCAATAGCCCAAATGTGAACTCCAGATGTGGTCTGGTAACATGATTTAACGAGATTTTGAGTGTTAATGAGGCTTTTAATCTATGTTACAAGACCACATCTAGCGTTGACATTTTGGCAATTGCTATAAGGAACACTGATGTTTTATGGGTTAACTTTATTTTACGAAATATTTTACAAAATATTCGTTGATTTTGTGTGTGAATGGGGCTTTAAACACTGAACGTTTGTATTTAATTAATTAATAGACAAGTCCTTCATGTACACATACACTCAACACATTCTTCATTTACACTCCTTTATAACTTAACTAAATTTCAGCGCAAAGAAACTAAATTTACCATGCAATCTCTCTAAAAAAGTCATGAATTTAACTTTTCATGATGACACTTTATTGTTATTGATCACAAACATTAAGCGATACGTCAAACACATTCGATTGAAAGTATAGAACTTGAATGAATTGAAGTTACGATTGATAGAAATGGGATTGATTAAAAGGCATTTATTGCAAAAGCTTCAATTATACTTTTTACTTGCATTTACCAACCGCAAACCCAACATATAAACTACAACTTAATTTGAAGAAAGTTAATTTGCAACTAAAGCATATATATTGGCCTCGAGTATACAAGTATTGATTGCTGAAATTTAAATTGTTCTTATTTGCGGGTATTATTATCCAAAACATTGAAATTAATAATATATTATGTTTAATGGTGATTATAACATTAAAAAATGCATCAATTACAATAATGTTCCCATTAATATCCATACATGTATTAGTTATGATATGTAACCGCAAGTGCAGCGTTTATTTAGTAATAACATTAAGAGTACACTTAATGATGTAGGAACATCACAGAGAATTTATCAATAAAAACACGCAATTAGGTCACACAGATGCCTCCTTGACTCGAAAATCACAGACAACATGTATTATGCAAAAAATGCTTTATAAATTTGTTTGGTGTTTTTGTTAAACTACATAGAATTAAAACAAAATAAAATAAAACAACAACAAAATATACCCACAAAAACACAAATTATTACTCCTTAAAACTTAAAAAGACAAAACAAGTACATATTTCGTATGACATTGACATAAAGAGATTTCACATCGAGTACGTTGATATCAATAAATATCTCCCCGTTTATTTTCATTTTTTGTTCAATTAATCAATTTTATTTATCTGAGCAAATGAAACAAATAAATGTGCCACACATGTTTCTGTCACCCAAAATATACACCGAAAAGCATGTTATACTTCACAGAGAGCCACAACACTTCATTCTGTTTAATTAGACAAGTTAATGTCACATCGCATAACGGGTTGAAATGAAACATCATTAAATTGCAATGAGAGCTGCTCAAGTACCACCCCGAGCAGAAAAAAAATCTGACTATCATTCCTCCCGCTTAAGCAGTTTACAATCCACTAATTGCAACGTTCTCAACTGCTCCAATTTCCGCATAAATCTTCATCCATTTCTCCAATCTGACTGCTCTTTTTTATGTTTTTCATTTGGTATTTGCTAACGAATGACTTGTCTGTCCCTGTGAAATATTTATCATATCCCCTGCAATGATTGTACCACCTAGAGAGCACAGTTTTCCTCGTTCATTAATTTCCTTTTAAACTAGATTCTTTTTTAAATATGATTAAACATCTGTAATCAAAGAGATCGGTTTTCTGTTTAAACATATACAGCAAGTTAATGAACTTGGTGTTTCAAACCGAGCAGAGGCAAACGATGCAGATTACAATTAATCATTGATTTGTAAACTTGCAATTTGTACATAAAAGGGAAAAGCAAATAATTGATGATACTAACTAGTGTTTGTATTGTAATAAATGACACACATATTACATGTATTAAACCATTTCTCGATTTACCATTTTGAATTTCTGTTAACCACTAGTTAAGGAAGCGCTTCCGTAATGGGCACCTTTCCAAATATAATCTAATGTATTATTTTCTTAATCAGCATCATTTCACTGAACTACATGCACATTTTTAGGAAGGCTTTCCGTGCTTTTAAAAAAAATATACTGATTTTTTCAAAACCACCCCCACGCTCGGCTTTTGTCCAGTTTATTTGCACCCCTGGGGTATATGAAAGTTCCATAATTCATCCAGATTTCCAAATATGGGCATGCAGTTGGTGTGTACAGATGCAGTAAAGGTGTTTAAAGTTTAAACAAGATGAAATAAGTATTCTTTTACAGACATTTATTTTTTATAACTTGTTATCTATGGAAGAGCGCCATGAAATGTAAGTGGTTTCAGCCAAGTAGAAATTGGGTTGGTTAAAAACAAAGTGTCATACAATTTAAAATAGCTTCATTTAAGTAATATTTTGAACTTAGTTTTTATAGATGCACTATATACAGCAAAAATACAAAGAAATAGACAGATTTACCGTTTATTTTTTAAATAAAAATTAAAATGCATGATTCGTATTTTCAGCAGTAAATCACCCAATTTAGCCATAACGTTGTTTCAATTTAAAAAAATTGAAAAATATGCATAAAAATTGCAACATATTTAACAATAAACATAGCTTATATGCTATATTAAATCCAATTACTTTAGAAAAGAAATAAAACGCGTCGCAAAAAGTATGCGGTGTCGACTGGATATATGGTGTTAAGTTTGCTTTTTCATATCGTCAAACCCAAGTAGATATTATACACGAACAAAAACAAGGTAAAATCCGCGAATTGCAAAAGTGTTTTCGGTATATGACACGGATCAAAGATCGAGACCGAGTGGTACAGCTTTACAAATAACATCTAAAATATCACACAACTAGAGGTGCGGCTACGGATATCTACTTACACAAACAACGAAACAAATTAAACGCCTATTTGTTGTTTTTTCTTCAGAAATTTCTGATGTTCAAATCTATGGTGTATAATTTTATTCACACATGAAAACCGAATATAAAGTGTTATTCAGGATACAACCAATGACTGTTGCGGATCGAAACCAAACATTAACGGACGATAAAACATTAAACTAAATGCTTGATTTTAATGAGCATCACATTGTTATGTAACAAAGTGGAACTCCATCTGCACCAGTAGGAGGAAAATTAAAATCGATATCCCACCAAATCTTCCAAATTTTCTTTTTATTTAATGCTAACAAATGATACATTTTTTATTATTGATGAAATTATTATGTCGTAACGTCATGAAAACGATGTCATTTTACAGTAAAACAGTAAAAATTATCGATGCATTTCACTGCCAATGTTTACTGTTTGAAACATTCAATTGTCAGTTTTAATTCAATGATATTTCTCTTCAAACCACCGGAAAGCATACAATACAAATATTTAATACCCTTAAACTGTTAAATACTTCATTTGTTGTACCATCGACCCACTCTTGATTCTCCGATGTCCATGCAGATTGGAATGTAAATGCAATTTAAGATCAATAAGTATCAGCTGAAAAGGAAAATGCACCATCGGCACGACAATGTCTATGCAAAAAGAGCATTATTTATCTTTGACACATATCGCCATATGCAATATAAAAGGATAACGGAGATCAGTTGTATAATCACTATTCGACCTTCTAGTATTTACATTCCAAAACTAAACTCTCCAGATGTCCCCATTAAGGTTCAATTGTGACGTGATTATCGTGCTTAGTGTAATAACAATTCTGGAAATAAACTTTAATGGACAAATATTCGCAATGAAATCTAAGATATTTAGACAAGAACAAGAAAATAAAGTCGTAGGAACAACATTGATATTGATATGCTGTAATCAAAGTGGACAAATAGCATCAACACCTGTTTACAGCGAATACTTTTTCAGTTTTTCTATCGTTTTAACTATTCTTGAAAAATCTTCGCTTATTTTAAGTTTTATACCACTGCTAGTAATTACAGAATTGCCAAAATGCACAGCATAATATTTCATGAAAAATCGCGTCTGTTGGCTAGGTTCGTTTTTGCTTACTCAGTCTTAACAGTTATAAAGACGAGATTTTATCTTAAACATTTGTTTTATTACTTTTATGAAAAAGATTAATTGGTGCAAGAAATACTTCAAGAATATTAAGCTTTTAATCCACATTGCTTATCATCGTGCAATGTTAATTTTCAATTAAAGGACTCGTTCACATTTTGGCAAAAATGACATTTAAAATAAGTATATATTACACCAACTCCATATAAAGTTGACTGTATATATAAGTTTCTTTTGTATAGCTTATAGTTAATTTATCTCTCGACCGAAACGTTGTTTTTTTTTCACTAAAAACTAAAGCAGGGTTATATCTCTTTTTTTTCTGCATCTTAAATATTCGCTCGCTGTTAAGACAAGGGTGCAGTAGCATTCGTTATCTAAACCGAACTGATACTGCTTTATTATCTGCAAGGAACATTTTCATCTCTTGCCGTATCTCTCGCACTTTGCAAATCCCATCTGTTTTAAAAATCATCTTTATTCATTAATTTGATAAAAGTTACCATTCGAACTTATAAATGACTATTTAATCTAAAACTACTAAGTCAGAGCAACTCTCCTCAAAGTGGATTTCTCGTGGTCAGTGTTTTATTCATTGCAAAAAAGAGTGTTTCAATAGGAAACATCGCCGTGAAATTGTCAATCTCACACATTAATTCAATTCGTTACCACATGCTGTCAATCACCCTCTTATTACTATAATTAATTTATTTTGTTGGCGTTGTTATAGTAATAAAAGTCAATACGAATAGCTATTCATTGCGGAACATGTTTTTTGCCGGGATTCAATACGTTTGAAATGTTCGACTGCTATTTCACAGATGGTCTACGGACAATTATTGGATAGGTGACCTTTATACCCGACGGGTCATATTTTTCTTCCATTTGGATAAATTAATGTCTCTCTGAGTTATTATATTCATAGTGAGTCAAATTTTGAATACACAAAACAATGATTACATGTATATTTTTTCTGTGAATATTTGTGTCAAAGTTGATGCATATTGTGATTTTGTATGTTGTATATTTATTTGCACAAAAATGTGAACATATAATTACAACTTGTTTTCATCAACAAAATACTCTCATTTCAAATACGATTCCAACGGTGACACTATTTGAATTGCGTTGATATGTAGACGTTGGCCATACATATCAGCATCGTTTAGATTCTTTGCAGAATAAAAATGTTTGAAGTGTTATGTATTAATTAAGTTTTATATATGATTGTGTGATATATAGTAAATGGCCAATAGCTCCGATGGCTTCATTAACAAATTAACGACATATTAAGAGCATGAACGATATGCTCTGGCCTATTCATTTTTGCATTTCGGGTCGATAAGGTAGATAACATCCACTCATCATATATCAAGAAATCCTTTGAAAGGCTTGAGTCAATACATCTGATTTAATGTAAAAATGCATATCAGATTTGACGATAGTCTTCATTCATAAGTCTTATCGTAATTACAAAACTATTTGACATCGTGTCCAGTTGAATAGGCTCAAATATATTGACCGTACTTACAGATAGAGGCGGTATCACGAACGTAAGCATTAGTTTAATTTTCTACGCCTCACGGGATAACTATTTGCCGTCCCTGCTTGGAGGATGTAAACTCTATAAATCTGTTGAGAAAAATAATATAGATTAAAGTGTATGGTATAATGTCACCCTCTTCCTTCAAGATGTCAGTTTTTGTTGGCGTTTATTTATTTCTTATTTTCAGTATTGATTCGGACCTTCATCGGAATTCATACTTCTAGTAAAGAGTCTTTATTACAGACGATATGTAAACGGTAGAAAGTCACCAAAAATACAATATAGTATGTGGTTCTTATTAGTTTGCTATGCATTCCAACTGATGTATGATTTAATTTTATTTTTTTCATATGTATGCCATTCGTACAGCCTAGCACAAATGTCATACAATATTGCACAAACAAATTGAAATTCCGAGCCATTGCGTTAAAGACTTTCTTTTTGTAATGTTATATGCATAACCCAACGCTGCCAAAGGAATAAACTAAGCAAAGCCCGCATTTGTGTTCGTTTTATCCGTAAGCAATCAGTAACTTAAGCAACTTAAATTAAATATCTGTTTGCACAATAAACGTTCGACAGATGTAGCTGCACCTATTGCTTAACACACATCAAATAATCAGAACTGAAACGGCAGACAGCAGGGTCTCTGAATGTATTGAGGGGTATCGATATATATCAATAATGTATCGATGTTTATTTTAAAACAAACGCCTAATTATTGACATAAGCAACACAGCCGATATATATTGGAGAAATAAAGTATACGGTAAGCAATGTTTTGAACGTAATCGCTGAGCATGAAAAATGCAGAAGTTTTATGAACAAGACAGATTGTTGATTGTATAACATACAGTGTCAAAATACGTCTTGATTTTTTTTTAATTGTAATTGAGTTTACTGTGATATTTATAAATACAACAAAAATGTAAACATTTATTTATAGACATTTTGTTTAGTTTTTAGTATCCAAATAGGTCTACTTTTGTTAAAACTTCATACTTGATGTTATTTTTCGATTGTAAATAATTGTTGAATTTACAATCTTCATGCGTCGTTTTTCCTTCCTCTGAGGATGCAGTCATCATGTCAGAACAAGTGCGTGAACTCAATCTTTCTAACCTTGTATCAAAACATATTATGTATTATTAACTTCAAAATAATAAAACCACCAATTAACAACATATCCATACTTCACAAATTGCATACAACATGCATCGAAATTACGCAATGTTTTAAGTGTCCTCAACTTAAACATGGGAGCATCTCAAATGACAGCCATCTAAGTCGTTTTTTCCGTATCAGATGTCACGTGATAATCCTCTTAAGTTTCACAACTCAGCCGCGGATATTGAAATGTCGACACGAAGCTATTTAAAATATACGACTTTTGTTCTTATAGAAAGTAGATAAGTAACATATTGTCCAATTGTATGTGTATGTAACAGCGGTTTTCTTTGATTGCGTAAATAGATTTATTATTGTGTCTTTTGGGTTTAAAAAAAAATATAAATTTAACATCAATATTTATTTGAACACAGACTAAAATGCAAATGCATTCAATTTTATTACATTTGATAAATACTGATTTTAACAAGGATTAAATAGATCAATGCTGAATATGTTCTAGTACTATGTTCTCAATTTTTCATATATATTGAAACGCAAAAATAAAGTGCTGACATCCATGGTGTACAGTTAAACTGTAAACCTAATGACACGTTCAAAGTGATGGTGTGTCTACAAAACAAATGATTCTTTCTTGTAAATGTGACAAACTTCCGTTATCTAAATGTAATATTAAACAAGTGCGCATTTTTTATTGAAACACCCTGAGTAATAACACATTAAACGCGCTGCTGGGTATATTATACATTTCATTTTTTAGACCGTCAGATCTCTCGATTGAGAAGTAATAAGTAAGCATAACATCGTTTCATTTTAAATGAATCATGAACAAAACTCGTATTGCTCGCGTCAATTGCATACCGATGTCTCACGCACGTGTGTACCCAACTGAATTACAAACCTTGCATCACCTATTTGCTTAGTTGTAAGTTACATTTAAACACAGGTTTTGGGTTGCCTCTCGATGAAATAACAGATGTTCTGATAGTTCGAACAGTAAAAGTACTTCACTTAATATTGCAAGTTACCTTCTGGTTGCTTTGTATGTATGTATGTATATGTATGTGTTTTTTGCATTGTGTCAGCGCATATAGTTTATCCGGTATGCGTAATTCAAGCTAAACACTTACTGAGAGCAATTATAAATGCGACAAGGAACATAAATCACTACACACATGTTTCATATAAAGCAACAACATTTAATCAACCCGTAATGGATGTTGGAAGGATGTTCGACAGTTTCGTGATATCTCGGTCGGTTTATTAAGTCAATACATCTGTTATTGGAAATACTTCACTGACACAATAAGCAAGAGTACCTATATAACTCTCAAGCAATTTTGTTTTATTGGAAAATACTAAGAGAAATTAAATAGTATCTACTCGATCAACCTAGGGACGTAATCCAGGTGTCATAAATGTTTACGTTTTATTCGTTCATATTTGTGTGTTAGTTCTTTCTTTTTAATGTGGATGACTTTATATGTCCCATTATGTTAATAACGACAAGTTATATATTTGTGTGCAATTCATGTTGATTTTAATTTTAACACACTTATTCACGAAATGCACTGAGTTGTAGATAACAGAGACTCCTTTGGAAACTATATATAAATGGTAGATGGTCCTATCGTAATATTGTCAGTTGTGCATCATAATTGCATAACCTGTTGTTTACTTTATTAGAAAAACAAAAGAATAAAAATGTTAAGAATAAACAAAACTGTTCAATCTCTGGGAGGGATATATGTGATGTGCTAGGTGTTTATGGCAAACTATGCAATATATGGCAAAATATCCGACGATAGAACATAAACTTCTCAATAATCAGTTCTTGAAAATATGAGCCAACAGAATGTGTTACTACATTAACAAAACCCTCACAACTCATTAAACGGTATTAAATATGTCTGTGTATTGGAATGAAAGTTCACTTACTTACTTAATCCGTAACCACAAACATAATGAGCTTCAGCATCTAATTTGCTTTTAATTTCTTGATTGTATTTATCAAAACGTCACCACATTATACCAACTGATAAGCGTATCCATGTTTCGTATCGCTTGAATTGACAAATGGATTGTTTGATCTGATCGTATACGTTGTGTTCACAAACACGCCAATTTATCTAGAGCAAATGATACTGTGTTATATAATCACTTTTTTATTGTTATATTTAAATATCATTAAACATAGGATTGCATCAATATCTGAATACAATTTGTACCAACTAAGTACGACTGAACAGTAACCCAAACGGTACAATAAGAGGTTTTTTAATTCTCCTGCGGCGTTGTAGATACTTTATAATACTATCTTACACGTAATGTATTACAAGAAGAGTTATTCACCGATCGCACTAAATTATAAAGTTCATTCTATTTGGCCAATTAAATGTGTGTTTATAGTATCCTCAATGTCAGACCGATTCATCTCATGGAGTACAGATTGATCTTAGAACGACAAATGGCTATCACTTTTGAGGGGAAACGGTCACATTACCTTGATGCCGTATATGTGTATAAATTGAATGAGGGTGTTGCACAAAACTTCTTCCGATATTGAACGACAACTGAAGTTTAATATAATTTCAGCAGCAAACAAAAACATTTGCACTGAACTGAGTTCATGTTTATGTTCAGCAAACGATACGCTTGTGTTTTCACAATAATACAAAATTTTGGAAAATAATACTCAAATTTAGGCATGATAGAAATAGTTTACTGGTCTGGTGATTCACACGCGCGCAGAAATGAGAAGTAAGAACGGACTAAGATGTAAAAAATGTTTCGCATAACAATTGACAATACTTATTGTATGTAAAACAAAGTTCAAAAGTTCAACGTTTATTGGCAATCGGCAATAAAAACATGCCTTTAGCCATTTACAACATAAGTATGGCAAAGACAATAAGAACGGTTAAGTAATATCATCACACACACAAAACATACATATATTCAAGCATAATATACATGCATATATAAAATGTATTTATGTAACATTGATATACTTTGGATTAAGGAACAGATAGTTCAGTAAGGGTATTATTTCTATATAACATAGCTTCTTTTAGGTATTTACATTTTCCTAATATATTGTTTATTTTTTTCGATGACATAGTAATTTGGAATAAATTTAAGGTAGGCCGAGAGCTATGTCCAATAAATTTCAATCTTAAGTGTCTATAATTGTCACAACAAAGTAGGAGGTGATACTCAGATTCAACAACGTTCATATTGCAGCATCGACAAAGTCTCTGATCACGATCAATACCTTGGAATCTACCCACTTCAATTTCTAGATGGTGCGAAGATAGTCTAAAACGGGCAAATTGTTTCAGCAGGTCATTTGTTTTGTATTTTTAATAAGTACTTTCCACAGACAAATTCAGATTTGAATGAGCAATACTGCTGTAATTTAGACATTGATTGAATTGTTCCCTTCCATTCTTGAACAAAAATATCTCTAAGTTTATTTTTCAAGCTTGGAAAGTAGTTAATTTTATAATTAAAATTATAACGAATATTATTAAAATCTAAATGGTCAATCAAGGTATTAATTCTGATATCCCAGCAGCCACTGCTACAAGTGTTACACAGATCGGAGTATATGTTACAGATAGGAGAATTTCTATTTTTCATAATTTTTAACCAAAAGCGTATCGCCCTTTCTTTACATAAAATAGAGAGGGGGAAGCGATCAAATTCAACAAGGACAGCATAGTTTGGAGTCTGCTGTTTGACGCCGCAAAACAATTACTAGCAAGTGTAATCATATTTCAACGGATTTGTCACTCCAATACAAGTTTGACACATGCCCGCAATTAAGTGTTACTAACAGTGGGAGTTTAATTCTAAAACAATAATTACATAAAATCACTTAAACATATCGAGAAAAAATACAGTGTTATTGACATCACACGTGGCACATTCTTCACATCTGAACCATTTAGCTTTTTAATGGATAGCAATACAAAAATGTAATAAAGAGGGCATATTTCAACAGTTGTGTGAACAAATGTGTGTCAATGCTGGGCCGTTTTTGTTGTGGCTGAAACTTACATGTCCACCTTTCAAGTTCCACCTTAAATATTCGCCTTGCAACTTGAGCATTAGATTATACTTTGAGAAGGATTTTAATGCCAATGTTTTTGTTGGATAAACTGACATGGAAACTACGTCTTTGTAAAAAAAAGTATCTTTCGGGAGTAAATAAATAAAAAGAATACTAAGTGGTTTGTATTATAAAACGGCAATAATTCTTGTTAAACATACGGCATGATGAATAAGTTAAGTGTTAAAACAGAAGCAGTAATTCAATGCATACTTTACGTGTTATGCTCTTTGAACTCTATGATAGGTTGATGTCCGCCAATCATTCTTAAAGCTCGTGTTATCATTATTCCAATACGTATTGCGTTGTAGGATCAATATAGCTCCTGTTCCGCTTTCACTCGGCCATGCATACACACACTCATCGTTATCTTATATAATAATTTGAGACGGTGTCTGGGAAAACCAGGCTTAATGCATGTGCGTATCTAATATGTGCGTACAGGCTTATCTGGAACGAAACTTTTCGATTAGACGGGATTTTCGTTTTGAATAGACATACTTGAAAGAAAAAAATCTATGCATTTCAGAATGCTCAGATTATGTGCTTTTATTAAAATAATTGTTATTGATACTTAAAATGGGACTGTTTAATAAATAGTTAATTAAGCTGAATGTTTTGATAAGAATTACTGAATAAAAGATGACAGTCGAAAATGTATGTCTCTTTGGTTATAAGATAATTATACAATTTTAAATTATTACTTATAGACTATTAGGACTTTTTTAATATGTAATGCTTGATCTTAACCGATCTAACAATAGAGCTCAAATATCGGACATCTTTGATCAGCTGTATCTCACGTCGTTGGGACATACCTTTGTTTAGTGATCAGCTGTATCTCACGTCGTTGGGACATACCTGCTGTTTAGTTTAAGTTCTCATTCAGATTTATTTATGACTATTACATCTTTGAAACGCATGCGCGTGACAACCAAATCTATGCTCTTTTTTATTCCTATCGTCTGTATTATATGTATATATACACCACCCATTTATTCCGCCAGTAGTGTTATTCCGCTTTTTTGAATATAATGTAAATATTCTTTCTTGATTCTATAACATTATTTGTAAAATTGATTTTGCAAACCCATGAACATGTCGCTATAACGTAAAATAATTATTTAGCACACTGCTATCGTATGTACCGTGTGCAGTGCTCCTTCTAATTATATATTCTAGAGAACACATGGTCATGCAGTTCTCAATCTCGTCGATTGATTTCGAACTGTGTCTCACGATGTCAATCACCCCTTTATTAAAGTAATTGCCAACATGTGTTGGCTCGGGGATCCGAAAGGAGTCAACATGGATATCTCTTGATTACGGATATAGCCACCCTTTTGGCTGGTTTACACTAGTTTGTTTACGGGCGCCTGCTATTTTACAGACGTTCGTTATCGGAAATACATTCTTTATTCCCAAGTGTGTTATTAGGACGATTGTATCTTTTTTATATCAAAGTTGAATTAACTTCTGATTTGATCGTTTGAGTGTGTCGAAGTAGTAGTGTTTTACCTCGTAAAAAGGTATTATTTTTCCACCGTAAGGGTTATTTATGACTTGACGTACGGTATATAAAGTTGATATTGATGAACGCAAATGGCGTCATAAAACCAATTTACAACATATTTCGAACATGGCTATCTGGCTTGTGAATTAATTGTCAAGCTACAAGTTCTCATATACACATGTATGTTTCAAACATGTTCTGCGACTTTATTAAAAAGAAATGTCTTGTCTTAAATTGGTCTTTAATTAAAATGCTTACTATGTTTGTGGATTTTCTGGTTTGTATTATCGTATAACATCTTGGTCAATATTCAATTATCATTCCAAAAAACCAGTAACCATGGTCTGTGATTTGATGAATAACGAATAATGTATAATCGATCCATTATCGATGATTTATAAATGTCTTTTTTAAACAAGCGCATAAAATTCCATTTTTCAAAGAAATTAATTTATAAACAGAAATATTTGACAAAATAAAATGGTAGACTGGAAACAAGATTATGACAGTAGTATAAGAGCAGTAAAAAAACACAAACAAGATGTTGCTTAGAATTTATGTTAATTAAGTATCTCTTTGTGCCAAACATATATACACTTTTTCCATTATTCTGGATTATTAATGTTTAAATGTTATTAATTGAGACAACATGACGGTTTTTATATCTTATCTAGCCAAGTGTGTGTTGCAATAAAGCCCTTAGATCAGAAGCAATTATTGACATAATTAAAAGCGGCAGATTTTACTGTAGTTTGACATGAATGAAATCAGAAAAAAATGATCTTAATACCATAGAAGAGATTTTTCGTGTTTACAACTCGTGTATGTTCACTGTATAATAATCACGATACCATGAATATAACGAGATTTCTGCAAATTACCGCAATATATTGATATTTCGTGTTTGAGGTATTTCTTTGAATATATATATTTTCCATCATTTTCTCACCATTTGAGTAGTTAATATGTACCCATACAAATTCATTCGAAAATTCTATCATGTAAATAGTGCATCATTTATTTTATTACAACACGGCAGTTCATGAATATATGCAATATTGTTGCAGGATATAATATTCTAAAGTGTCAACTTTTCTTTGTAGATCTCCCGATTTGTAAAGTTATTTATCAATGTGAGCTTATCGATATCGATAATGTAAATGTTCAATTAGTGGTTGCAAAATTATATAAATTAAAGTTACATAGAGGCAGACAGTTTTCTGTGTGAATTCATGTTTTGTGTTATGAACTAAGATGCATAACGTACAGCAAAATCTATTTTTAATACAAGGTTTATATTCCTCAAGAATTCAAATACGGCTAATCGATAAACAAGAAACATGATCAATAAGAGTATGATCCGATTTAAGAAACTCGTTATGTTTGAACTGACATATTGTCAGTAAATGGTACAAGACCTCATTCGCCAATGTGACCGATCAAACGAAAAATAAATCTCAATAGAATGTATCACAAATACAAGACTTGGAGATGTTTAGAAAAAGTCCTTGGTTAATGTTTCAGTAGTTTCCTTTTTCATTTATTGCACGTCAAATAAATTTCAATGTTTGTCATGGAACTGTTGCTACCTAGTTATTAGCAGGAGGCTCCGAATACATTGACCCCTATCGGATCCAAATAAGGAGCACTTTGCAGATTTTGAGGAATGATAAACAACAGAAAACGATCAGTGAATGGTGGCTGTGATTTATTCTAACGTGTTAATCTGTAAATCTAGTTGTGTGCCAAACAAATGAATAAATTCAGCAACTGACTATTAACGGGTCATCTGAAAACGAGATGAAATAAATGATAAACGTCCATGTGGGGTCATTTTACATTGGAACATTTGAAACAAAGGTTAAAGTTCAAAGGTAACCAGGGTCCTTAAGTCTCTCAACGGACTCAAGGAAATTATAGATGTACGTAACATGATTTGTTTTCTTTTTAAGCTATTGAAAACATATGCAACATGTAGATGTGCTTTCCGGATACATTGTATAACATATTTAGTCAGAGTACATACTTGTTCGGTTTAAAGAAAAGTCATCGGCCAACATGTAATTCTCAATCCAATGTTATTATTTGACCAATTACTTTATAAAACAGATTTGTAGCTTGTTTTGTTACGGATGTCTTTAAACAATAAGTATTGTACATAATTGTGTAGTTCTGCAGGCAACGGTTATACTCACTTAATTACAGTAAAATGCCCCACAGTAGATCTACGGGCGTATGTCAACTTGATTAAATTATATTTCAAGTACGTCATCAAGTGCCGATACGTACAATGCAGACAGGTGTTTTATTTTATATCATACGAAAGTTGTTATCATGACCCTTATAGATATAGCATTCTAAGATATTTGAAACTCCTTTGAGCGTGCTACGTTCTCCAATAATGTTGCTTAATAGTTGTGGATTCATTTAACACATCCGATGAAAATTACATGTACAAAATGTATATATAAATACATGTTTTCTTCATAAAGACACTTAAACGGTTGCAATTTGTACCATTTTAGTTTGTTTTTTAATCGACTGTTAAGTCTGTATTTTGTATTGTTATGTATACAAAAATCTTATGTATCGTATGCTCGGACATGTTATATTAAAATAAATAGAGTTTTTTTTATCAAAATACATTACCTGCATTTTCTTATTTGTTGACGTTTTATGAAAGTTTCCATAATCAACACGCGTATTTAACTACCATCACGATGAGATACGAATGTCAAACCATTGTAGATCATTGTAGACCCGTTTTTGGGTTCTAACTAATTGGATCAACGAAAAGTTAAATGTGGCATAAATCTGAACAAAAATATGATAGTTTGGATAGACATTATACATGGCGAACTTATCTATTCCACTTACCCATTTTAATATTTAATATTAGTCAATTAGTAAAACACTAGTGCAAGTCACAAAATTGACGTACTCAAAATAAGTTGATTTTTCTGTGATTTAAACGTATATAATAAGGTTCTTCACAAACGTTATGTTTTACAAAACGCGCATTGGTTGGCACTTTATCAATCGCCATTCATTATCTGTACGCTTTAGAACTTTGATGGACACAAACCATTTATCTGTTGTACTGTTGAACTATCGGACACTGCGATCTGTTTGGCCCACTTTCATCTCTTGGTGTATCACGAGATCTTGACAAAAGCGTGTTGTTTAACAAATCATCGTTATTCATTGTGTTGATAAAGTTCTCATACAGCTTCATCAATGAGTATTTAATCTCAGAAACGCGTGTACGAGCCAACATCATGCAAAACTCTCTTTGATCTCGATCTTCTTTATTGTGTTTTGAAATCTTTTGTTCAATTTAATGCAAGAATTAATGTGAAAGTCTTAATTAATATATAAACTATGACATTATTCGCCTGCCTTCCTTCAATACTTACAAACTTACCAATCACTCTGCATTCTTTTCGAAACGCTTCCCTTCAATACCAATATGTTACAAATGATTTTAATAATTCGGTGTAAAATTGAACAACCAGGTAAACAGAAAAAATCATCAGCATTTTATGAATATCTCTTTTAAAATACCACATTCAAACAAAGCGATTTTAACACTAAACGCCCTTGATTTAGAGGAAGTTGATTACAGTGTACGCTACATACGTCTCTTAACTAAGCATCTAATAATAAGTTCACAAATACACAGACGTCATGGTATGGAGTTTTATTGAGATTTATCTATGTATTATCGATCATTTATCAAGCTTTATTTATAAACAAACGCCCAAAGCACTGAACTCTTAAAAGAAGTTTAGTAATAAAACCGAAATACTTGACGAAATAAAAAAGGACACCAGAAACCAGTCAAGATACTTATCTCTGAACAGTAAAAGAAATTAATGTAATTATGATAACAATTTTTTTGTTGATAATGAGATGTTACGTTGTGCCAAACGTTTGTCTAATTTTGCTTTTGATTGTTCTGTGAAAACATCACACTATAATATTGCAAACAAAATTTTGTAGTTCTTGTAATTTAAGACTTTATAAATTTATTATTGTAATATTCAACTTAATATTTTTCGCACTGTACTAAAAAAATCAACTGAATTACTAATAGAAAGTAAAGTTATATAAACGTAAAATGCATATTTTGTTTTCAGCTATTACGAATATCGATAGAAATAGTCTTCGCTTTTTTAAAATACAATTTACACTCATACAAACCAATGATGAATGTGTCGATGCTTTTGATAAATACTCATTTATTTAAAGAAATAACAATTAAAAAATCCTCATTCCGATCAGTAATTATGTTTAAAATATGGTTTGACATTTTGCACAATGATCGTTTCCTGTCGTAATGCATTCGTTGTCGCAAAGGTTTAACTTACATAATCGGTGAGAGCGGTAACTGTATATCCCATAAATAGTTCTGATGTATAGCACAATGTTAAACTTTAATGTTATCGTATCTTGTCTTTTAATAAAAGGATTCGTACTTGTCATACATGTCTACGTTTTATTGGTTTATATTATGTTGCGTCATATGTAATAATAATGTAAGGGTGAATTTTTACACCTTTTATAATATATTATATGAGTAAAAATGCGCATTTTATTTTCCCAATACTTCTTTAACGTCTCAGTCCGCTTAAACTTAAAAATAAAATGCAGAAAAAAAATGTCAAAAGAACATCCTACCTACCAAAATACAAAACAAAATCATTAAAATCGGACTTATATTAAAGATGTGGTGATTGTTAATCGTACTGTTTTTCAAAAAAGGCGATTGAGTGTGATGCCGCTGGACTAAATTGATTAAGTACAACGTTTCGTACCAACCGTACGGTAAAGTATACAATGTACATTCTTTTCACAATAAGAGCTTTCGAACATACCGGTTTACATATTTATATGTATTTTGTTAACAAACGGACTAGTGTTTGGTGCAATAAACTTCATTTTCCTTCGTATTAGCTGATGCTTTTTCAGCAATCATTGAATACGTGTGGGCAGGGAAGTATATTAGAGGGATCCGCAACTCCATGCAAAAATCCAATAACGGCGAAAATATGCTGTCGTGGCTGATAATCCAGTCAGAAAAGCCGATAATTATTGATTTTATCGACAACGCGTAATAGCTTAACGAGATGATATTTGACCTTGGTAATTTAAATCCCGATTGTCACGTCATTTATTATTCAATATTTAAAAAGTTACCCATTTAAGAAAGCTGAAATGTTGCTCTTTCTAAATATCTAATTTATATGTCAATGCATAACATATTAAAAAAGATATGACGAGTTTAACACGAAGTTATTACTTTTTGTCTTCCAACTGCGGCTTAGTTTCGGGTAAAAATATCACCACCTTCACTGTAAAATATATTATTGCTTTGTCATTTTTAGTCAGAAATTTGACGAGTAAAATTCATAAGAAAGCTTATAGATTTACGTTTTTTGTCTGTGTTATTTTCAATTGTTTATTTGAAGTATTTAAGTTATTGCGCCGAGTTAAAATTAAAACTTTTACTAGCAGCCGCGGTCGATTTAAGCGGCTGCGAGACGCGATCTTCAATTTTAGGTCACCAAATTATTACCATTTTTAATAAAATATTTAAAAAGTAACCATCGTACGAAAGCTTGGAAATTGATTGTTTATATTAAGTAATTTAATTAGAAAGCAGATGAAAAATAATTCGGAAATCGCGATACTTATTTTTTATTTTTTCTTAAGATGAAAAGCAGGAAAAAATAACTTAGCTGGTCAGGTCTGTGTGTGTACTTAAATCCTAATTTACTCGTGCATTTGTTATTGTCCTAGTTCCAGGACTTATATAAAATTCAATTTTGACAAGTTTTGTGTGTGGATAGTTACAGGACGTTACGTCATCCGTCACGAAAGAAGCGGTCCTTTGATGTCGGGTAGAGCACAGCTGTGTGGCATGTCTGGTGTTATTTAAAGCACGCTTAGGTGTTGATCGGACTATTTGGTTTATGACTGGGACATGTTTGCATAGATAATCAAATGTGTTATAAGCATTCATGGTTAAAATGAGATCACGAACGTTTATGCGTTCGTATGAAGAAATAATTTAGCCTATACAAAATGGATAATAGTTGCGTTTTGGGATTACCGAATTTGGCTGGTAAGGTTGGTATGTGTTTCTTAAGTTACTGGAACATATTTGCAAATAAACGGCGATTACATTTATTTGTGACTTATTTGTCACCATTGATTACTATCTCGATGATTTTGTGACAAGCAAGCGACTGTTCATTTCGGAAATCGCGATACTTTTTTTGTGTGTTCTCAACCGCGTAAATCACTGCATCTGTAATTTCTGCCATTTTCCCACAAATTCCAACTTAAATAGCATTACAATCACTGGGTAGAAACACACATTTTTTTTGGCAAATTATTCAGCAACATGAGTTTAGTTAATTTGCAGCTTCCATTTATATTTTAAAGATGTTTAAATACACTTGATGTTTCGTCCAAATTGGTACATGTCGGCGTGTGTAACATACATTTCAGCCATGTTATCTATCCTCTACCGAAGGCAAATATATTCGCGCATGCGCGAGAACTTCACGACATCATGTTCGGCTTAATATCGAGTTGCGAATCCCTCTAATATACTTCCCTGGTGTGGGTGAACAGGGACTTTTAGAGAGACATCACCAACTTGAAGTTGATCCTAGTGGTCGCATAATCTCTCTGTCAGGTGATAATATACTCACTTACAGACATGGATTATGGTCACGTCGTTGTTTTAAAAACTTAAACAATAATGAATTTTACGGTAGGCAAAATAAAGAAAAAACAAAACAAAATCCATAAGTTTAAGTAAAATTAAATAAAAAAAAAATCGGCGCATAGCCATGCAAAATGTAAAATTAAGTTGTTCGCTGACACTCATATCTCATATCTTGAATTACCAGATTAAAGAGTTCACATATGATACAATCACAAAACGCATGCAATCATTCAGAAACAGACATCAGCATATACGTATGATGGTGATATGTATTGTATTACTTAAATCAGGTGTACTGTAGGAGGTAAACAACATGATAAATTAATTGAGTGGCTGAACGTGTTTGTAATACAATTATAAAATATTAAATGTAAACCTTAGACGCATGCATATACCACTGGGAATTGTGGACTTCTAGATGTTATGCGAAACACACATTTGTAAAAGAAATATCGCATTCAAAATGTTATCGACGCTTAAACACAATATCAACTGCAGTATAAATGTTAATACAATAACGATGCAAATGTGATAAATACAATATATTTTGTTTTAATTCTAGTTCAGCTCTTTCCTCGAAATAGACGACATCAAATCTCATTTCCCTTGGTAAAATAACAATAGCATTGAAAACGCAGATTAAACCTGTTGGACATTTAACACAATCAGATATTTGATTGATAACAACACACACCGTGTCTATTATCATCAGTTCATTGATTTTCCTACAGTCGTTTAAACGCTTTTCGTACTTCTATGTTTTCATTTCATGTTGAAACATGACTTAATTGTTCATGTTGATCTGAACTCAATTCTAATTTCGGAACGACGGGCTCTCCTGTGTTTTGTTGTTTGTTTTTACTTTGTCAAAACTTAGGAGTCATCTTATTGTTCGACGTCGTCATCGACTTGCATAACGTTTGGAAAGAGGTTTCAATACCAGGATCAGCAAAAGCTCGTATTTAAATATTCCGTTCTAAAATATCGATACAGAAATTATCCAATGTGTGTGATCTGGCAGTTGTATAACTAGATTTAGCGTTGTATGGTAAAATTATATTACAATCATATGCTTGTTATTTCTGCCAATGCGATTATTGTCATCGCTTTCAGTCACCAAAGGTCCGAGTTTATACGAATATAAAACACAGTTACATCAAATGGCACGGGACAATGCACTTTAACAGATGTGTGCTTGTTACATCGGGTTATTGTTTGTTGATTGAACTTTTAACTGAAAAAGGTATGTTTTATACATGTATCATTGTAATTTTAAATATAATATGATTTAAACCAATAATTAAAATGTGTATAATCATATTGCATTTATTTCGTATGTTGTTTATTGATTAACTTAACCACAAAAGGTGTCTAGCGCATGATTATGTACAACAAGAAATTATGTAAATGCAGCCACATTTTGATCTGACGTCTAGTCTTCGAGTCACAGCTTGTGACAAATATCATGGCGGTAGAAACATGTGCACACGATATTCTACCTTCGATATTCACACAGCTACTCATACGTTTTCATTGCTTACATGAAGATACACAACACTCGATTTCAGTAAGTACATTTTTTGGTGTAGCTGTTAACCCAGGTTTCAACCTTTTAAACAGCCAATACAAAGTTTTCAGCCTGTGGATCAGAATTAATAATTGTTTTGTAGTAAAGATATGTTAGGAAAACTGCACCAAAACCTGGCAGCCATGTATTTGAGAAACAAAATGTCCTTTAAGATTGCGCAAACAATTCTAGTGTTCCCACAAGATTTTTCTTAAATAAGTACTAGTGACCTAGTTTAAACCCCACACAACCTAGTTCTGGACCAATTTGAGATATCACTGCTACAATTGTAATCACCAAATTTAATAAAAATAACACAATTTTATCACATTTTGAAATTAATGGGTATAATTTTGTCTAAATTAAGCCCGCATCTTGCAAATAAATCGTACAACAAAATATTGTACATATTACTCCCCCTCTAGAATTTCATAGGCCCGTAACAAAACCAGGTTGGTTTCGTTTCGTTCAATGTAACTTTCATGGCGGTAAATGTTTGAACTCATGCGGCGATTTTGAAAGGTTTGGGTAATTTATTAGTTGTACCCAGTCATTTTTCAGATGACATTATCATAGTTCTATTTCACGCTTACCTTTGTTACTCGTATTACACAATACACGCAATCCATACCAACATTACACAATTATTGAGTATATGGTCTGATTGGATGTTTAATAAGACAGATTTATTACTTTTTATAATATATGGACAGTGTGTTAATGTTTATGAAAGGTGATCCAAGAATAATATGATGGGGCAATTTGATATTTTTTGTAAAATCCTTGCATTAACGACCTTGTACATAATGTTGATCATGTTGATAACCTTGAAACATTTTATATAATATATTTTTATTAACGTGTCTGGGAAAATGTCGGATTAAAATAAAACCGGCAAAATACAGTGAATTTGATTTGCTTAATTCGCCGCCAATTGAACATCTTGAAAAGGAAAAGAATAACATCTCAACATACAATGTTACAATGTTGTTTTTTCTCATACAAACATTGTATTCACTATACAATGTTACAAACATAATTATTACCCGTTTGATACATTAAAAAATCAGTAAAATTAACAAATACAACACACATGTTAACGTATATGAGTTAACTATAAATACTTAAAATACCAAATGCAAAACATGGATATCTATATTTAACAACAGTTTTCACGCCAAAAAAGCTTCTCATTTCACTATTTTTTGGATTGGAATTTTGAAATGTTTTTTTTTGATAACTTTATGTAGAAACGTGTGCCAAAACATGCTCTAATTCGCGTATACCAAAGATTAACTAATGTATTTTGTAGAATTTTGCAATCAGGCACATGATTCATATCAATTAAGGTAATGGTCTAAAATTAAAAAAGTGTTATTATTTACAATACCATGCATGTTCAACATTACATACTTTGATGTTTGGGTATTATAGATAAAACATATTACGAAAAGCAAAACACTTCGTATCTCATTCGTATCCAAGACACTTAAGACAACAAACTTGACTTTTATTTGCAGAAA
This sequence comes from Dreissena rostriformis, assembly GCA_007657795.1. Taxonomy (NCBI): domain Eukaryota; kingdom Metazoa; phylum Mollusca; class Bivalvia; order Myida; family Dreissenidae; genus Dreissena; species Dreissena rostriformis. Next base: position 148,878 of record VMBQ01000506.1, on the reverse strand, counting down.
GATTAAGCTATGTACATAAACTCTTCAATGAACAAAGAGTTATCTGTGCTTCATATAGCTCTCAAGTTCAAGTGTTTTTGAGGTATGCACTATGCGTTGGTGATACCACGTTTTTTTAATTTGCATATATTAGTGCAATGCTTAAATAGAAATCATTCACTTTAGCATATAATCAATGATTGTTGTTACTTGTATTGCGGCGTCCCATCTTATAATAAATTCTTAAGGAGACTAAATCGCTTAACCGTTGTCCCAGATACATTAACATAGAGTCAATTACCTCTACCGATGACATTTAAAAGTACTGTAGTCTTATGGTATATGGGTTAATGTCTATTTATATTAATTTGACATCATTTGTATAATTTCTGTCAATTGCTTTTTAGTAGCAACATGTGAGTAACAAGTAGCACTTCAGTGCCAAACATAATTCTGCAATAACACTCCGTCGTATAAAATAGATACATGAACAACTAATATCTCTTCACTGTCTGACTCTGAACAGTTGAAGTGCAGAACAACATATACAGCGTCTACGAGAAGAATCAGTGCGTGACTTAGCACGGCATACACAATTTATTCCATGGATGTCAAATGCCTCTCGTAGGTAAAAACCCGAAGCAAAAAATACGTCGCCTGAGATTTTTAATTCCAGAACCATGCACTTTGCCATCTTCCTATATTTTCATTTTTCGAAAACTAGTATCCACATGACGTTTGTAATCCTCAGATATGTCCATGACTTAGTTTAAACCTATTTATTTTAGCTTGATTGCATCGAAAGCCGTAGGCTTATATAAACGCTCTCGAGTCCGTTTCCTGGGACTAGAACCAGTACTTGGTGTCTTTGGGGGAGATGAAAGGAACGCTCCCAGTGGGGTTCGAACCCATGATCTCCCGATCTCTAGGCGGACACCATGACTTCAATACAAGTAACGAAATAACATTTGGAATCCCACGATATAACAACCTGTACGTGAATGTCCCAAAATTTACATTACTTGTACTTGAATACAAGTAGCCATGTCATTTGCAACATCACCATGACTCTTAAACCATTATCCAAACTTCCTTTCAAATATCCCGAAATTCCCACTACTTCCGTTTGCTCTCGTTGTCAATGGCGACGTTCTCTATGTCATGCTCCTCGTTATAGGACACCTGGCTCTCCAGCACGGCGGTCTGCTGCGTCTTATACCGCAGACATTGGCCCCACCAGGACCGCTCGACGCACAACTCATCCTCAGAGAACGTGAAACACTTGCTGCCTAGAATGTTGAAGTAAATCTTGCCGATCATGTTCGCCATCGAGGACACGGACTGACGAAGGCACCCACGAAATCTGAAACGATCAGTATACGTTATTGACCAGTTGATACTATTCCAATCACTTATTATATTGACCATGTAATGGGATAGCTTTAATTGTAAATTATAACACATAGTTGCATTTTAAAATTTGTTCTGAATCCTTGGATTAACAGAAATAATTTAAGACCATGTGAATATCTCTTATAAACTCAATAGGTGCAATGAGCCGTGGTCAAGAACAACTCATGCTGTTTTTATGTATGTGTATGCAATCCACGGCATGTTGGATAAGAAATTGCAAACACCATCAACATAAACCTATATTAGAAAGTTGTTGCTGTATGGCCGTTGTTAGAAACTAATACGACCGCGAGTATAAGTTATCAACGAAGGTGACATTCGATAGATAGACTAGTCTGGGTTATAGGCAACAATCGCCCCAGACGATATTTCATTATTTAGCTATAATAAACTCTTTCTTCAAAGCATTCACATTAAAAGGTGGCGTTAATAATCTCTACCAGATGTCACAGATGGGAAACTAAGAACAAAAAATGATTCTTAGTCCGCGGTATTCCATGTAAATTACTTAAGTTATCCATGGGGTCATACCGTTTAGTAGTCTTTTATTCCTTGTAATGTCGTTGCTAAGTAACAAATCACTAACAACAGGAGGTCCATAGCAAAAAATCTATTTTGAACAGGAAGAACAAAACATTTATTTTGTGGGTATGCGAACCTAATGATGTACTGTGCTTCGAATCATGTAAACAAAATGTATTGTTAGTATATGTAAAAAATAGAATAAACCAAAAACTACACAAGAAGGTTGCAGCTAATATATATTGCTGTTCTTGTCTTTTGCATGACATCCCACATTTAATGGCTATAAATATGGCTAAATAACTATTGTATGTTTCTGATTTATTATGTGTGAACGCATATAGATGGCGAGTAATGGTATCTTTCAGGATAAGGCCAAAAAAAGTCATCTGATCCCAATAACATCGCCTACAAAATTAGGGTATTTAGATAGGCTAATATTATTATCATTATTTCAGTTACATTATTTACGATTCTTCAATATAAAGAAATATGCCATGACATGCACACATCTTCCCGATACTATTTAACTTTTAATTTTCGTTCTGTTCAGTAAATTAGAAGTTATTAAAGCCAATAGTATAGAATGAAGCAAAAATTATTGCAAACTCAATAGTTAACTTATTAAACATGATCCAATTGAGCCAACATTATTTAAAAAAAAATGAAATACCTTAAACAATGTTAAACTTTGGAATACAAAAAGGGTTCGTCGGGTATTTGGAAACAAATAACATTGTTACGTCTAATGCATTACTGAAAATTATTTAGTAGATGAGTTCAATTACAAAGAAGTTTTAGAAAACGAAAATAATGTATTAGATGAAAGTGGAATTTCCGTTTTGAATGAAATTTACATATGACTTTTCTACGTGAGCTATTACATTTTTCCGAACCAACCTAACAGTTTTGTGGAGTGAAGCCATATGTAAATGAATGTAACGTAAGAAAATGTTCACTTATAAGCTAATATACATAACATGTAATAGAATAAGTAGAAGAAAATGCGTACATAGATACATCTTCCTTATTTTATGGATACTTTATTAAAACCATTCTAACAACAATAAACCTATTATTCTCGATTATTGGCTATTATGCCTGGAATGTATACGTGCTCTCAACCTCGACATGTTAACATCCGTTCAGGATTCACGGTGTTATGTCTTACAATACATGTATTTCAGTAACACACGTTTTGTCAGACCGAAGTGATATCAATGACGATTGAAAAGGTGTTCAATTATCCATAATGTTATGTTTTATGTTGCTTTAAGCTGGGGAAATGATACGGTGAGTTGCATTTGTTGATGCCGTTATTCTTTTGGAACACTTAGGTAATTAGTGATAACACACGTTTAAGACACACTCATCATTTACTTATTATTTACCAGGTAAATATAGAAAACCATAATTGATTAATAAAATACCAATACCTTTATTAATATGTTAAGTTTATCAATACGTTATACAACATTTACAGTTCATCCAAACTTGAAGCTGTGAAAGGTCCTTGAATTTTAAAGACGCTTATTGTGGGAATAGACTTTTCCGTATATGTTATGCCTTATGTGCATTCTAACCGGTTTTTTATCGCCAATAATTGCTATGAAGTAAACGAATGTTTACTGTCACGATGGTGTAAGGAACGCCTTTAAATGTGACAACATGTGTTTCAGCATGGCAGAGAATGATATAGTCGTATAAAATGTATAAATTGACTAACGCGAATCACATTGCTTTGCCTTATACAAAACGGATGAAGATACCGTAAATCTAAGAGTGTAAAATATTAGATACGACCACCTTGGATTAGTTTAAACCTATTTATTTTAGCTCGATTGCATCGAAAGCCGTAGGCTTATATAGACGCTCTCGAGTCCGTTTCCAGGGACTAGAACCAGTACTTGGTGTCTTTGGGGGAGATGAAAGGAACGCTCCCAGTGGGGTTCGAACCCATGATCTCCCGATTGCTAGGCGGACACACATATCCACTACGCCACGGCGATCACCTTGGATTAACACAATATCATTAAAATGTATGCATTGTTCACATGCGAGCAGAAGGAATTAAGGCTTATTCTTAGGCATTCAAATGCAATGTGTATTGCAGCGTGAAATCCTCTTTTAGCTAATCTCTCTCTAAGTTGTTAATGCACATTGGCACCATAAATAAAGATAACAAGCGGTTGTACCGGTAGTTTGACAATTACAGGTCATAGGTTTTGTGACATGGCTATTAATCAATAATATTAATAGTATTATGTTCTTAAACACTATGGTATTTATGCCTGGGTCATTGTTTTTTAGTTGTTTGAATGACAATTAAGTCGCTGGCTTATCCTAAGGATTACAAATAAACATTTAAATAAATCCGTTGTTGATTACAATCATCAGCACTGAATTGATCAGATAGTTTTACAGATAACTAGTCCCATTGTGTCCAGAATGACTAGTCCCATTGTTCAATGTGTAACCTTCATGTCGACAGGTGTTGTACTTACAAATCAGCAATCCCAATAGTCAGTCATAGAGTGATCATGTGTTACACTGATCGACTGTGGTTAAAAGGTTGTAAAATATTATATACATGTTTAATGCTTTTAACAAAATACAGGTTATATCAATTGTTGAAACAAATCCCGTATTATGCTACTCCCTGTTTCCGATTCCGTATTACCATAATAGCAGGACTACTTTCTTCGATCCATTTAATGACGTCACATTTTAATGACGTCACATTTAATGAAGTCAAATTTTAGTCATTGTTTTGTCAGTTTTGTTCAATAAAAAAAAATACAATTGATAACTGTTTTCGTTAGTTGTTGTATATAATAAAAGGAATATTACGCTAGTCAATTGTTCCAAGTGTTTGTATCAGTCTCGTGGCTTGCACTATTTCGTATCACTCCGCCTCTCGTGTGATACGTCATCACACAAGCCACTCGACGGATAAAAACTCTTGGAACAATTGACTAGCGTAATATTCCGTATGTATTGCACAGTTCGCTTATTATAACAATGGGATAGTATATCTCACAATGTAGTTTAAAATTCAAGAAATAAATTGTCATCATCAACATCATCATGCAGCATCAATATCATGTTGAACTCTTTGTTCATCGTCGCACTCGTGTTCGTTGAGTTCCTCACATTTGTACAATGTTCATCATGCATTAATGCAAATCACAAAATACGGTATTACTCATCATCATCGCCTTAAACATAGTGTTTAACTTTATTCGAATATTTGCATCACTCCATTTCATACATTACAATAGTGAAAATGATAGTCCGAAGACAACAATGAATCCGTGTGTTGAACGGGGTTATTAACTATCATAAAATTATAAAGCCTAACTGAGAGAGTACCCGAGCATAGACCTGTGTAGTAAAGAGAATGCTGGTATGCGACAAATTGTGCGGGGGCTCGTTCTTTATGGTTGACAAATCAAAACACTCGATCGTAGGTTTTATTACTAGATCTTAAACATTGAATGAGCTAATTGAGTTATTTCTGATATTTGTGGTAAATGTTATGTGAAATGGAATGAAATGGGACGGAATTCGGGCGTTTTAATTATTATTTTATTCTGCCCATTATTTTTTCGAAAACGCACAAGGTGGTTGCCAATGGGTTTTAAAGACAAGTTAAGGGGGGCTTGAAATATAATGCACATTTTCCGCATTCAAATGTTCAGACTTGAAGTTGTCAATGGACTCAAAACACATTCATGTATTACTATGATGATCGGATTTATTCGATGTAATTTTTTAATGCACTCATGCGAGTGCGTTTGCGAGTGCATGAACACGACAGACAAAATTGACATATCTTAAAATTTCTTATAGTCTGAACTTCAAGGATGAACTCGTGCTTTGAGGCATTTAAACATCGTTCGACATAATGTTTTTTGAGGCTGAATTAAACAGATGAAGTCCTATTGCTAGTGAAAAATCACAAACCAATATGCAACTTACTAAAATACTAAAAAGGATTCCATCTTTCTGTTTCTTATAGAATGCACGTAATTAACATCAGAGGTTACATATCATAACTGAATGAAGAGGTATGAACAGATGGCGTAACTTACTTAGTTTCTTTAAAATATATTTAAATACGAGCCGAATTCAACGCGGTTGAAAGAAAATACATCACGTTCAGCTCAAAACTCTAATAATTATGAACCACACACGGCGCCAACGATATAATGCCGAAAACGTTGTTTGTTTAAAACCCTTTAACCACTTAAAACAGTGGGTAGTAAGTCGGACAAACATTTACAATATAGAAGTTCTTTCCCAAATAAATCGGGTTATTGAAAGACAGAAATGTTCCAAATCTCATGCAAAATATGTTTATTTAAATTCAAAAGTAAAAAAGTCATTTTTCGAATATTTATGTAGCAAAAAAAAGCGGAAACTTAACATGGAATAAAAAAAAGTTTAGGGTCGGCACCAAATATTAGGGTCAGTCGGGTTAATGGAAAAAAAAACACATTTCTTGAGGTCTAATCAAAAAGCGCATACCACGTGTGAGTTTGTAAGTTTTATATCCGCGACACAAGCGTCAATTGGGGTATCAAATTACGGAGTACTTCATACATTTACTGATGGATGCATTATTGTTCATTGCTTTTCGCACCTTGTATCCTAGAAATTATACTGTAGCATTTACAACGTCTCAAGCAAATGTGATTCTTGTGATTTTGCATATTTTACTTGCAACTGATACAAATTCGCTTGATATCTGAGAGCATTTCGCTGATAATTTCATTGTATTTTTCACAGTGATCTTTTTGCTTTAAAACCCTCGATAATATGAAACCATGTCAAAATTCAAAGTAAATTTAAACGCGTAGGAGGTGTGGAATCCAATAAACGGCGAGACGAGACTATATTATTTCCATTTACATATAAAAAGGTTAAAAGCTCATTAATAACATCACAAATTTCCGTTTATAATCGATTTTCTTCTTGTTTTGCATTGCATTTAATTCATCATGAATTACCAATTATTTGTGGTCTTTTTTCCAGCAAATATGTACGGGGTTAATTTATTGATACCCCGTTCACATACCTGCATCTCGCTCAAATGCATTTGTGTGCCAACCTCAGCTCAGATATTTGACTGATTCCGCGCGGGAGGTAACCGCTGAGAGGAGGCTTCATCAAAGGTCTTTGCCACATTTAACGGTATCAATACCTTAATGTGCTTCATTCTTAGAGGCAAGAAGCGAACGCGTCATTACATTTGTAACGAAAAAACTATGATTCATTCAAAAAGACGCTGCATTTTTTTTTCCAAACATGAAGCTACTTCACTTATAGAAGTATATTCACAATATTTCTTATTTAACGCACAGTCATAAACAGGGTTTTATATACCGTTTTACATTTAACCTTGCGTGACACACGCAATCCAGCCATCCATCTATCCAGTCTCGTAATGTTTAGCTATGGGCTATAATCAGGCTAAATCGATGTCTGCAAATAAGTGAATTTCGTTGTCTCAGCAAAATCATTTCCAAACTGTGTAATTTCTCGAGGCAAACGATACAAACGAACTATGTAGTATTCATACATATACTATATATGTGTACTATATGTTGTTTAACTAAGTACAGACGTATTTTTTTCCTATGTATATTACAAAAAAAAGTAAGTTAAAAGTTCGCATTATTGCGACACTTAAGAAGGAACAATAATACGCGCTTAAAAAGCGTGACACGGTTTCTTCAACGGTGTAATTTTAAGGAGCCTTGATACTTGGACAAGTTGGCTCGATTATTCACTTCACATTCCGGGCAGTTTAAATTATTTGTTCTTAAAAAGGCTTGCTCAGCTGGGTTAACGGAATTATTGTACCTAAACACACATTACTATAGGGAAAATTTGATTAATAAATGTGATTTTTAACACTACTTATATTATAAGTTAAAGTAAATTATTAGCGTTAAAACGTTATCAATGTACGTTATATCGTGTCCTAAAACACGTCAGTGACACATATGTTTGGGTCAAAAATTAAGTCGTACATATTTGCTGTACATGGTAATACGTGTCTTAAAGACTTGGACATAAACAATTCTAACTAATGTTCCTTGTTACTTGTATCGTTATTAAAGTTATTAGGTTATGTTCATTAATAGCCTTTTTTAAATCGAATCTCCCTTTAAACAATAAACCTTGTTTATGTCTTACCTCAAATAAACATTTGGATGTTGCTCACATTCCTCATAAAAAAGGCGTAAAAAACTAATGAAAATAAATTATACATCATTGTGAGTATACTAAAGCATAAATCAGCAAAACGGAGAGGACTTAATAACAGATATTTACGTACTTATGATATCGTAAGCCGAATGTTGCAAATTGAGAAATCTAGAAGTGCTCTCACATTCCGAAGAGCACAAAAAAATACCACTGCATATTTCAATGTTTTATATCGACACGTTTGAGGGATCAAAGTATTACAAGTGGTTTATTCATAAATCAAACCGCCCTGTGTGAAGTGCACTAATTCGTTGGGTGAGTTGAAGAGTGCTCTTAGAAACACCAAAGGCGACGTTTGTAAAGCTCTTGTTTTGAGTGGTTGAAATAATTTCGAAAATGCAAGCACTCCAGTGTCTAGATAGGTTATGTTACAAAATGAATATATACAGGACTATGACAGTGATTATCTAAACTGACATTAGAGCGTCTTCTTGAATTGATTAAATCTACCATCAATGCAGGAAAACAACATAACACTAGCTACTACAAACTATTTTCTATTCCAATGATTTAATCGTCGTGGTACAGTATATGTAAAACTGTCAAAAAATGTTTAAGGTATATCATATCATAAGTAACTTAAAAAGTGTATTTAGATGTTATATAACTTGTAGCCATCTTTAAAAAAAAACACTTACAATAATCTAAGATCCATCTTAAGCCGTCATTCCAACTATGGGTGTTAACAAACCATAATCTCACATACATTTTTTTTTAACGAAATTTGAGGTTTCTCCGACTCATATATTGAAAAGAAATCCTAAATGGCAATAGAAATTATTACTATTAAAGAAAAAATAACCCATTAACAATACCAAAATCTTTGAAATGTTTTTTTACTAACACTAAAAACTACTCACATACACATTTTGCAAGTGTATATATATAAAACCGACTACATTAAATTGTTAGTAAAGTGAACGACAACTCAGCTATAGAAAATTGAAACACAACTGCCATTTTTTTGTTATTGATCATCATGATCCCCACCACCATTTGTCATCATCAGTGATCTTTACTTTTAAAATCCGATAAATGAAACGAGTTAATTTATTGATGTTTTTCTGTTATGATTATCAAGGAAATAGTTCACCCATTGAGAAAATACGAAAGCCTTAATGAATTCAACACACGACGTGTCCGTGTTCAGACAACGCTTGAGAGAGTGGAACCCCGTGATGCCGCGCAAATTGCAAAAATATCCTTTTAGCCATTCCTTGTTGTTGGTTCTGAATAAAATATTACAAAAGATTTGCAGTGAATACGTTTTGAAACAAATTTAGATTTCAAAGGAATAATTAATGTAAGCACTTCGCGTCTTTATTCGTTTAAAACTAGTGTATTATCCGGTCGCCATAGCCTGTTACACGATACACTCCGGTATTTGGTGTCAGACAAGGGTCACGGCCCTGATTTCATATTAATGTTCAGTAGGTGATTAGAAATGCATATCAACACATGCAACGTCTTTGAACATGTATTAATGCTGCGTATTTTGGCATGCTAAATATTAAAGAATGGATGTAAGCGCAAATGTGTGAATGACAAGCCACACGGAAACCACATGTTAATGTTAATCCCATTATCTGCACGCGAATTTATGAGGTGAATCTGCATTTGAAGATGCCGTGTAAAACATGCTTTTGTTTTCACGACAGGTCCGGCTATTAAACCGAATCATGCAATGAAAACGCGGTGCAAAGTGCGGACAAAATATAAGTGGCTCGTGCTACTTTGAACTTGCAGTACGAAACAGACACTCCCCTAATTAAATCTATCCGAATTCATAAACATTACATGAAACTGGTCTTTAATATTCGAGTTAATGTACACATTCTGGTATCTGTGGGGTTGTTGAACGCAGATTTATTTTCTTGTTCATTCGGTTGGCATCGTTTCGACGAAATAACACAACATAATTGTATAAATTATCTTATACTTATAACTGTGCACACTAATATAACATTAACGCAGCGCCTTGTAGTTCACAATTAGAACTTGAATTAGAACGTTGCAAACTATTTCCATTTTGATCAGGGATGTTTGCATTAAAACTCAGACATTTATCGATGCACCGTCAGGTAATTCAAAAACACAGAAACTAACAGTAATATTCATGCGTCTCATCAACAAATGCCGTTTGATGCTGTTGTTGCTGTCTCGTCTGCGCATTTCTTCGTGTGTGTTGCAGACGACAGCTGTCACCATACATTTATGTGAAAAGAAATACAATATGACCCAACAATTTTAAGCGGCAAAAGGCTTGCAAATGGAAAGCTCATTCTTGCATTTTTTGTTATTTATTATTTCCATTATTTGTATTTTTGTTTACGCCAATTAATGATTTAACGTGTTTGATATAATCTGCAAATGAACATAAAAGAATAACGCGACTTTAAGATTAACATTGAATTATACATACATAAGACCAGAAAAAAAGCCAGCGATGGATTATTTTTGAGTCATAAACATTATTTATTTGCTGCACGAATCAACAATGTAAAACATATGCTCGATGAACCGTTGTCTTTTTGTAATTTCAATATTGAGCTCTTGTTTTTTGGACCCATTCTAATAACAAACGCCCTGAATGTGTCATTTCCACTCGTTGGTTCAGAATAGGCGAACAGGGATTCCAAAGTATATGTTTGATGGGATAAAGATAATTAGCTTACGGGAATATTTATCAATTTAGTCGTCTATAACCTTTATGACTTTGGCGCACACTATTTAATTAAGTTGCCTGGATTTAAGCCATATTATTTGTTTTCTACTAGAATGTTATGTATGGGCCGACATTAATTGACCTACGTGTGTATTTTTTGCAAAGCGTTAAAACAGAGAGGTGTACAGACAGTGAGATATGACAGTAACTTTCCTGGGCATTTATCACGATTTGCTTTCATAGCGAAATAAGAGTTAATACAAAAGTCATGCTTTTTAACAATTTACGCAGTAAAATAATGTTTGTTTTAAATGTAAAGAATTAAGCAGTTCATATAGTATTTGAAGAAAGCAAACGCATTAACAAAGCGTTGAAACAGTATATTAAATCATGGTATATTGATTTCTTTAAACGTTATTCAAATTTAATGGTAGACACGTGTACGGGTTTTGTGAAATAGAGTGGGAATATTAAATGTCATTTTAAACAAATTTTCCCAAATAGCACAAACCCAAATTATAGACTGTTTTATTTTTTGAGTATGCGCGTAAAAGAACATCTCACGTCCTCAGCTTTATATACAACTCGTATAGTTGAAATATCGCCACTTCTGTGAATTCCTTATTTTTTACATCAATAAATGTAATAGCATGTTCTTCAACAAGCCACAAATAATTATATAGTCGGAATTATCGCATTTTGTAAATTGCCATGTTTCATTGAAGAGCCTATCTGGAACAATACGTGCATGGCTATTTGTTTTAGTTTCAAGACACTATGAAACGTATGTTTATGAAACAGTGTTCTATATTTATAGATTCGTGTCTGTGAATCTGGTATTTTGAAAAAACCCAAACAAAAAAATGATGTACTAGAAATTAAGGTGTGCTGTTATTGGTGTTAATCATGTATGCTTCTTCGCAAATTGTATTTTTATGTTAACAGCAATGTTACTGTGGCATATGTTTTTAAACAGAAAGGATCCAGAGCCGCGGATCGTACTCAGTTTTTGCATTATGTGATTACCACCAGACTGCTGAGCGCAATTATGGCATATGCCCTATAGAATGTATTTTGACTTTTCTTGTAGTAATATAAACCGCTGATCGCAATGAGAATCACATTATGTGATCATCAGCGTCACAATATATGGCTAGGTCACGGTATATAATATTATGTTCCGTATGGTAAATGATCGCCGATCGCACTCAAATTGCATTACTAGTAAGTGATAACCATATATACCATTATCATGTATAATTACACTTAACACATACCGGTGATCGCACTCGCAATGCAACAGGCTATGGAAGCGGTAGTTGAAGAGGTTGTGACGTGACGTGAACGGCGGGATGACGAAGGAACAGCAGTCGTGGTCGCGGCAGCACATGTCCAGCTCCAGATCGTCTCCCAGGTCATCAAAGCACTGCGCTAGGTCGCCCTTGCCGCACCATTTCGTGCCAGGAAAGATTAGAACGCTGCTTAAGTCAAACGCGCCGCGTTTCGAACGTCGATTATTCTTGACCGTCAGTGCCGATGTAGACCGTTTGGAAACGTTGTGATCGTTGGGTTTTGATGGCGTTTTATTAGGCGCGGGGAGAATGTCATTGTAGCTTTTTAGTTTTTCTGGATCGATGGTCTTGATGATTTCGGCATAAAGGTCGGTGATGTCTCCGGATTTCGCCTCCTGTTCTGCGGTCGCGCTTGCCTGGTCCAAAAATTTGCGACATTCTTTTCGTAATGCTTTCATGTTGACGTAATTCTCAAACTGTCCCAGTTCTGTTGCGTCTTTGAACGTCAAACGTGCAAGCGACATGTTGATTGTTGTATAATTTGTAATTGACGTGCAAACAAACACGTCTCCGAAGTCTTCCCTATATATTTCTCTATCACCCGTTATAAAAGAGGATATTAAATCCAACATTTGATTCAAGTCTGACGAAAGGTCGCACTCTTTCAACGCGCCTCCCTGAAACACCGCCTGAAGGATCTTCCGGCCGTCGGTCACCTGACGTAACGTCATGTCATAGTCCGGCGAGAAACCGCTTGGGAGAAACGTCTCCAAATACATCGTCTTATTGCAGGCGATTCGCGTTTCGCGCTCGCCATGTGCGTTTACTCGAACACCGACGAAGTTTGTTGGATGCATCAGGCGAGTTCGGATGCGAATCCAGTTGTCACCGTCGGGATAAAGGCCTCGGCATCTTCCGTTTTTGGCGCCCAGCAAGAGTGAACATATAAATACTACTATTTTTACTGGGTCCATTTTTATGTATCCAGCGCGATTTTTACATTTTAATTATATATTAAAACAAAAACTCGCACGGCGAACGGAATACAGAATTAAATGTCCATGCTATTTTTTCGAAATAATATTTTCATAAATCCGTTTAAGCCTCTTAACACTTATTCCCAATCGCTCTACAAAAATTACACACACAATCGACAAGTTTAATAATGCTTTGCATTGCGATGGAACGTGTCAGCACGAACAACCATCGACAAGCGACTGAATTGTAGATTAGGTAGCAGTTGTAGTGTTGTTTAGTGTAGTGTAACCAACACGCTGTATCGCTCCAACTCTACAATGCAGCTGGAAATGTCCGATCTATTGCTCTTCGTTTTTAAAGTGACTATGTCTGCAATAAATTGTGAACCAAAGTAATTTCGTGACTATGTCTGCAATAAATTGTTAACCAAAGTAATTTAGTCTAAAATTATCGAACGATACCCGATACACGTATGTTTTAATTTATAATTGAGTGCACATTTTGATTGTGATGAAGCATGGACTATATTTATGAGTTTTTGCTTTCATTATATAGAGAACTTAAAGTCCTAGAAAATTATTTAGAATCCGCGTATGTCACGATAATGTATGTTTTCTAAAACGATTAACACCGTTACAAAGAAATTTTATTTGGGTTCAAGGAAATAAAACTCGTCCGATAAATTTAACTATAATCAGTGGCTGACTGGGCTAGGAATCACGTTTTGATTTGATAGACAGTGGATGGCATATCAATTAATATATATTTGCACACTAAACACTGACATGATTTAGATATTTACCCAAATATAACAACATTTTAAATGATCGCTCAGAAAATGACACAATTTTGCAACTAGCAAATGAAACAGGAGTATGTTCATGAATACTAAAGAGCTGATTTACAGATGTGGTGTGTTCATCGATGTATGAAAAAGATGTCACGTTGGCCGATTATCCGATAAGAAGGCAGCGTTAACGTGAAATGCAAAAAGTGGTAGTTGTGAGAAAACATTATAATGAACATTTCTTCTTCCATTGCAGATTCTCATATGGTTTCTGTTCACGTTCTCAGACCTTAGTAATACCAAGGTTAATTCGCAAGAAATACTATTTTATCATACCCCCACATTGATATCTGCTTGATATCCTGTTGCCTGATATCTTTTTTTATATCACGGTCAACAGGAAGTTCATATATCAGTCATGTGTGGAGGCTACTTAGACTTAATTACAATGTTTTGTTTTATTGTAAAACTGAATCAGATTTATCAAAACAAACAATTTGATACCAAGAATTATTACATTTCATCCACGAACAGCAACAAAAACAGCAAAAAACGTATTTTCTAAATATTAAGAATAAATGTGTAAATGCTGATGACGTCATGTTCGACAGGAAGTTGTTAAATCAGTCGATGTTTGGATGTAAGTTATTTTACTCGGAATGAACTATAAAGTCATCATGTTTAGTAAAATACAATCAGATTCAACAAAACAAACACTTTGATACCAGGATGTATTATATTTTAGACACAAAAAGCAAACAAAACAGCGAAAAACAAATTTTACAAATATTAAGCGCAAGTGCTCATGACGTCATTAGTAACAAGTCAAACGTCAACGATGATATTCATTCCCGCTAAAAATGCAGCGTCGTAGCGATTTTGTTTTAATTATTTCTTTTAAAATGGGGACTTAGAGAGAGGTATGATAAACAGAAAAACAGGTTACTGCCTGATCGTTTTGTAATATATCAGGCTCGGCACGAATAAAATAACGGCTCGGCAAAGCCTCGCCGTTATTTTATTCTAAGCCTCGCCTGATATATTACAAAACGATCAGGCAGTAACCTGTTATTCTCTTTATATCATAATCATACTCTTTTAAATTTAACATATGTTTTTTGTCCATTTCAGATTTTAATGATATTTCTCAGGAATGATGAGTCCCAGGATAAAGTGCAAGAATTTATAATATACATCCAATTATATTTATACTTTTTCCAACTGGACTAAAACTTTGAAAGCTTGAACTCAAGATGGGTTTTCTAAATTAAATCATGCCAGTTGTGATAATTGTTCCAGCAATTTTGACCTACCACGTGAACGGTAAATTGTGGGATGTTTATTGTTTTGAACACTGAACATATACAATACGAGCAAGATCCACACTTTCACCTGGGCGTTGCTTGCTTACTACCAATGAGTACTCCCACGTGACCAACCAGTAGCAAACAATATAAAAAAAGAAGAACTTATAAATTGTGAAAATATCAAGAACAAAGTATTAGGTATGATCTTCTGCACCATTAATAACAAATGCTGCTTACTTAATACATCAAATGTATTCGAATTTAAACCTTCGACATCGTTTATCGTTAAACCTGATCCGGTATTAGGTATGTTGCTAATAATAATTTGGTGTAGTATAACATGACCACTCATGAGGTCAAGTACACAAAATAAACTTTCCAATTACAATAAATATACAACAACGACTAAACCCACACATTAAAAGAGATAAGAGCCGTGACAAATACCTTCTTATATTGAAATCAAATAAACTTGTTGCGCAAGTTTTTAACTGTGCTCTACGTTAACATTTATGAAAGCCGCCTATTTGAAGAAAAAAAAACAGGCGAAAGAGTGTTTAGTCGCTGACATCTGGACTGTACAATTTTAATATAATATAAACGCATAGGGCTCCAAAGCCAATTGACAAAATGTCACTTTAGATAACAAAAAGCTAGCTAAATTCGGATAATATGCTAAGTAATAAAACCTAGCGCTTCATTCTATAAATAGCATAATATATGAACTCGTATTCAGAGATCTCCATAAGACTCTAAAATGTGTAAGTATAAATTGCATACTTCGACAAACCAAGGCTAATTACTCGGATTACTTGCATATTAGAGCATGTACGAGTATTTATAATGATTATGTGTTATCAGAAGCGATAGACTCGATATACTATGTTCACATAAATGACTTTGTGCATCTTTTATGTGCCATGATACTCGTATAAGATTCACAGTTTAAGTATTTTTGTTGCAAAGTGTTCGCGCATCTGGGTATGCATACATCACTTGCTAACAAAAGGCCTAGATAATCACGTTAATTGCAGTAAAATGATTGTTCTATTTGGGGACATTAATTATTATTGTGATTGTTTGCATGTGTTAATGTAGTAATAATTACGAATTGTAACTACTCCGTTAACACTGTACCATTGTACTTGCAAACAACTAGATCGTGTCTTAAACACGTGGCTTACTGTTGTACCTTGAATAACTAATTCGACATCAATAATTCATTTTGTGTTCGCAAATTGGCAACACATCGTTAATGTTCAACAGCTATTGATAGGACGGTCTACGTGCTTTTGTTTGATCCCTATAACTAAACAAACTCGACGTATGATCTGAAAATTCCCATCAAATTATTTTTAAATGTATTAAGAAAATCGCACACAGTGCTTACGGGTAGGTCAATGCTTTTGGGAAGCTTTACTTACGTCATCATACGAGTTCTCGTTAAAGCATATAGTAAGTATTTAACAATGCGTTCGACTTTGTATTGATACATCCAATTTTGTCAACGATCGCTCTCCGATTAGTTTTTCAAATGCATACACTTAGTACTTTTAGTTTCCCACGACCATCAACGTTAAGATGGTGAGTGCAAAATGTAATGCGCATTTTATGTGTGGTAGATGTAATAGACCCGTTTAATTTTATTTCGTGCATGCTCAAACAGAAGGCGTAGATATTCACGAGAACTCGTCAGCATCAAAGACGAGCAGCTTAAATATGAACAGTAAATCAAAACGGAATACAATATTCAGCTATTTCTGTTCGCTTATGCTATATTTTCTTTACAACAAATACTAAATACAAATTTGTTTCAGATGGCATAAACACGCCAAGTTTTGTGATTACTGTGTTTAGCTAATACTGTTAAATATGATCAACTTAATGTTTCTCACATTGAGTGCGTATAATTACCTGCTAGTGTCCCATCAGACACACATGTATAGATTTGGAGAAGAAACATGTCACTATTATTAGTATTTCATTACAAAAACTAGTAGAACTACCAGCTTGACAAAAAGAGAAATACAAATGCTTGTTTGTATAATCACACGGACTTATAAACCCATACATAAATAATTCCACTCATAAACCTTCGACGTAATTCACTCCACTATAATTAAACCTAGTATAACAAAACATCCTCCGATACATGTAAATATTCTTCAGAAACTGTATACCATTAAGTGCATGTATTTGGCGTTGCAATTAAGTACTGATATCATGACACTATATTGTAATACTGAAAACACTTATAACGCCATTACTTAACCCCAACCGCTTTAATTTGTGTACGCCTTAACGCAAGCCTAAAGTGTTCAACCCAAATTACCAACAATCAACATCAAAGGCAATACAACAACTAATACGGGTAATTATGTCATCAAGCAAAACAAATGCGCCATTTAGTAATCATATAAAAAGTTGGTAAGCGTTCAATTAAAAATAAAATTAGCTGAACTCAAATATCTTCTAAAGTCGAAACGCACGATTGATTAAAACAAAGTAATTACAGCCATTTGTATAACGGATTTGTGTACTTACTTATCCGTTGTTTTCAGTCGCGCATTTTCTGTTAAAAGCTCTCTTATACATCCGACCTATATTTCATCGACGTATTTTAAATGGTAATTTTTCATTTATTTCTATTGAGATATTGAAGTTGTTTGTCAACATGTAGGCTCTTAAAAGTATATCTGTGTATGAAAAATATTTGTTTCATTACAAAAGAACCATAAACAACAGGACATGCGTGTTATTTAAGAGTAAAATGTTTTATGAGTCCCACTTATAAAATATTATCAAAATGTGAAGTCGATCCCATTCACACAAAAAGAGAGGTGTAATCGAGGGCTGAACGTATTGTATATCTTGTAAAGATGATACGAAGATGAAACCGTTTAAAAATCAACTCTCGAAATTTGTATTTTGATATTAAAATGTCATTGAATTATCTCGACTAATCATTCCGTTAAGAAAAAAATGTATACGGAGATCAGGAATATGCAATTCATATATTCAAGCTCTCCACATAATGTGACAGATCCAACCAAACTTTCAATCAGGACACTAGTGTTATTGATCACAAACATTCAGCAATATGTCAGACACAATCAATGAGAAGTTAAGAAGTGAACATAAATTACAATCATTCACTCGCATTTACTTTAAATAAATTGCTACTTAATTGGAAGAAAGTATTAATTCAATTGTCACTGCAGCCTTTGAAATTTACATTGATTGTAGACATGTTAAGAGATAAACAAACGTTTGTCGTATGGATTGCTGGTAGGTATATCGTACTCACATGCGAGTATTATTACATCAACATTCATTGAAAGCAGAAAATCCTTTAATTATTGAGACATTTTAAAATTAAACGCAATACCCAATTACAGGAAGGTTATAATATATATATGATAGACTCGATAGAACAAATAGGTAATTATAACCTTCCTGTAATTGGGTATTGCGTTTAATTTTAAAATGTCTCAATAATTAAAGGATTTTCTGCTTTCAATGAATGTTGATGTAATAATACTCGCATGTGAGTACGATATACCTACCAGCAATCCATACGACAAACGTTTGTTTATCTCTTAACATGTCTACAATCAATGTAAATTTCAACGGCAATTATATATATATATATATATATATATATACAGCTTAATTAATCCAGATCAAATATATTTTCAATAAAAATAATGTCATCTCTACATGTTACAACTGCGATATAAGATGCTTGTCTTGCAATTAGAGCCGTCTCGACATCCCACTTTGCTGTTGGGGCTTTTTTTTTCTATTAAACGTATTCACGCTGCCATTAATGTATTTGATAATCATTAGCAACCACTCTGTCTGGAATACTCCAATGCACTTGCGTGGTCCAATTTGTTTAATTTATTTAGCAATAAATAAAAAGTTCACGTGAGCTGTTTACATATAAATGGTTCGTTACAACCAGTATTATTCGTTGAGCATGTCCCCTGGCCTGCAAGAAAGATTTGAACGTTTTATATTGATAAGATGAAGCAAAGCATGTGTCCAAGCAATGATGGATATTAGCTCAGCTCAGTATTTAAAAATACCTAGAACAAAATAACATCTTGTATGAGACTGATACAATTTAATGTCAATACACAAAGCTGATCCCCTCGTTTCGAGAAATATACTACATAATAAAATCCATTTCTCAGAAGAAAAAAAAAACGTATAACGAGACGGTTAAAGTTGTTCGTTTCAACAAGTAATTTAATTTACGCATGCATGATAGGTTAAATGTGTTATTCTATCCAAAGCTTTTTATAATGTCACCGCCAAAATGCAATTATCTATAATTTCGAACAAAGAACTACCTTTCTCATATTTCTCATGCACATTGCTAATATGAGATGGTCATTTGCAAATGATCACTGATGATGCATTTGTTTCTGATTAATCTTTCATAATTCATAGAAATAGATTAACCTTTACACAAAGGGAATATCCACACCCAATGCCATTTTCAAAAATAAGTTGTCAACAATGTCTGGACACAGTATAAAGTAAGGCAACGTTATGTATTTGATATTGTGTCTGTGAAAGTGTTAAACTTTCGCTAAAGTTTCAATTATTGAAAGAAATGTTCTAAATATATAATATGTATTGATAAACATTATTAAAATTACCTACTGACAACATACTGAATGTACCCTTGGTCCTTATTCACCAAGCTATTTTTAGACTTAAAAATACTAAATAATAGACTTAGACACAAGAAAAGTATGTTCAGCGTTTGAATACATTGTATATACAAACTACAAATGCTGCTTATGTCATAAATTAATTGTTCAAGAAGAAAATAAGAAAATGTGTGTACTTAGAGGTGTTAAAATTCATGTCCCATTGAACTGTATTATTATTATTAAGAACTAAACAGTTTCAAGAATATTCTTTATTTAAGGACTTAATTCTGTGAGTTGGTAGGTGAATACGAGACCGGGTAGAATGTGTTACATTTAATGGATTTGTATTAATTTCATAAAAACAATCGCGTTGTTCAAGTCGAGTACAAACGTTTACATATTGCAAATGATGCCGATGTAACGCTTTGACGGTGCCCCATTTCCCTAAATAAGAAAAGAAGCCATATCTGAATGAATTGAAATATTTTCTACGGACTGGGACTTTGCTATACGTGACTTATATATCTTCAGAATCCCTGACATATATTTAAAAATATTCGTTAATTTGTATTCTTTAGTTTGGCTCTTCCTGTCTCTTGTTGACAAAATAATACAGAGTGTATTTTGCATACAATTAAGGTTACTATCGACAAATTAAAAGTTAACATCCCTCACCGCATGTGGGCCCACTGAAGGATATACACATTTGTAAACACGATCCTTGTAGTGCGCAATAACTAACCATGATGTACATCAGTGTTTTAAATACATTATAGTATACTAGAATATGAAATATTACTTCCCGCATTAAATGAGATAAAAACCTACATAATGTATCCCCTTGGCTACCCTCCTATAACTTTCTTTCGATGGGAGAGTGCCAGAATGGGGTGAGCTATATTTAAAATTACTCCCACGCAGTAAAGTGCACAAAATAGTAAAGGACCCGCGTTTCCCCGATCGTAAAATGATATACATCATGAGTCTCTAACTGATCGTGCGCGCTTGGTTTTAACTGAATATATAATTCTACAATAAAGAATGTAATACCATATGCTTCGTGTAATAACCTGAAATTTAACTTTTGCTTATAATACATTACTGGGTAGACAATACATAATGTGTTATCATGATGGTTGTATGTTTTACTCTATGTTTTACTGCCGAATCGATGTAAGCTGTATTTATTTCCTTGCAAATGTGTTGCACTTTTTGTAAAAATTTCTGTCTGTAGGCAACAACTTAATATAATCGATATGTAATCGATGGTTACGATTATCCGGATATTCGGATATCCGAATACTGGTCTAGTATCCGAATCTTAAAAAAGGATCCGAATACTTGATAAAAAGATATTACCACTGTTGTTATGCACACTATGTTCCTAATCGTATATTTCGACAAAAACCTGTATACCAGACATCGTTGACAGACTGACATAAATCCGTTAATTGGTTGTTGCTTAGCGAGTGCCCCTGCCAGTTCCCGATCACCTTGGTTATAATGGCCGATATGCACAATTGCCAACTTGCGCCTCCGTGTTTTGTTTTATAGTCCTAACTTCCAGATTATTGACACTGATTGGCTACTAAGCTTCAATCGACGGGTGCAACAGTATGGGAAAATTATCTTTGCCAAATCAAATAAAAGTTTTTCAATTGGTCAATCAATATTTATCTGTTATAAAAAAGAGCATAAATAAAGGTGTGTTTGTCTTTACTGTTGTATTAACAATCTATTGAACCGAGTACTGCAAGATATTTTTGTGAGTTTCTTAACGTGTGTTTAAGCGTTCCAAAATTAACAATGCCTCCACCACAAACATCGGATGTTTGGAATCATTTACGAAGTCAGCAGACAAGCGAAGTGCAAGATGCAAATATTGTTCTACGGATTTTGCGTATGGCGGCGGTACCAGCAACTTGCGGTCGCACTTGAAGCTCCATCCGCTGCCAAGTTTACCTTCTAAGAATATAAAATAGACAACGCTCGACTTCACACCATCGTCTTCGATTGAGATGTCGTCTTCAACAACCGAGCGAGTTACACGTGCACTCGCAGACTGGATTGTCCGCGACTGTCTTCCACTAAGCGTAGTGGAGGGCAGTGTTTTCCGGGAGATGATGGCCATATCAGCCCCGTCATATAAGGTTCCCAGCCGTGGCACCATCTGTACTCGTATGGATAAACGCTACAATGAGGAACGGGCACCTCTACAGCAGCAGCTTGAGAAAGTGACATCAGCTGCTATTACAACGGACACATGGACATCAAACTATACGGAGAGTTATCTCACCGTGACGTGTCACCATGTTGACAATGACTGGCGTCTCCACTCCAACGTTATCCAGACGCGCGCTTTGCCAGAACTTCATACGGCAGAAAACTTAGCGTCCCGCCTGAAAGAAAGTGTCAGTGAGTTCGGTCTGACAGACAAGATCGAAACATGTGTACACGACAATGCCAGAAACATTGGAAAGGCGGGGACTATGTGCGACGGTTGGTCTGACCTATCTTCTTCTCACACACACTCCAGTTGTGCGTGAAACCAGTGCTAGACATACCGTCTGTTTCAAAGGTCGTTGGAAAGTGCCGAAAACTAGTAGGGCACTTCAAGCATTCAACCACGCTAACAGCGAAACTCCACCGAAGACAGGAACTGCAACAGCGAGAGCCCAACAAGTCGACATATGCCCTCATACAGGATGTAACGACACGATGGAATTATACGTAGATGATGTTAAGTTGCCATCATCAGCTCAGGCGTGTGGTAAAAGTCATCATGCTTGACAGTGACGTCACTCGCAAGTCTGACATGGACCTTCTGCTCAACGACCATGACTAGTCCATGGTTTCGGAACTTGCTGACGTTCTAAAGCCGTTCACAGATGTGACAGCCTACATGGGGAAAGACAAAGACTTTTTGTTGTCCGAAATATTTCCCATTGTGGCGGGCTTGGTCAAGACGTCGCTTCAGAATCAACCGAGCGATACACTCCTAATAAACAACGCCAAGAAGACCTTGTCTGACCAACTTATTGAACGCTTTAAGCCCTTAACAGAAACTGCGGCGGGCTCGATACCGATGCTGGCGTCTGCATTAGACCCCCAGCACAAGAAACTGTGCCTTCTTCCACAACACTTGCGAGAAGTGACGCACCAGATACTTGAGGGTCGCATGGACGGCGTCCCTCTGAGTGTGACAACTCGTGAGGAACCCGACATGGGGACGCCTTCAAAGCGTCCAAGATTGGAATTCCTTATTTCCTCCCCGGAGAATGTCACGGAAGACGAATTTCAGCTATATTTAGCTGAAAAACCGAACTACACAACTCCTGCTCTCGAGTGGTGGCTTCTCAACGAATTGCGATTTCCAAAACTGGCATATTTCGCCCGAAGTATTTTGGTAGTTCCGGCAACGTCGGTTTCGTCTGAGCGCGTGTTCTCGTCGGCCGGCTTGGTACTTACCAAGCTAAGGAACAGACTAAATAGCGACTTAGTCGATGCAATTATTTTCATGAACAAAAACCTTAGATCAGTGCATTTTATCGAATAAAAATAAAATTAAAATTGAATGTATTAAATGAATGTAGAATGTAAATATCGTAGTATGCTTTTGTTTTAGTTTTAGGATGTGTGTTTTGTTTTAAAGAAATAACGTATTTTGCGACTTTGATATTGTTCTCTAATTATAATAATAATTTAAATAAAGAAATCATAGAAATGCGTTATATTGTTTGTTTTTCTGTAAACATTGCAAATTAATGTATTCACAGTGTTATGATGATGGTAAAAGCCTTTTGTAGTTTACTTACAAAAGAATACGGATATCCGGATATATTCGGATAATGGATACGGTTATCCGGATACCGATTTCGGATACGATTCCCTTCCCTACAAGTTCTAATACATAGTGCTTGAATGGTTCACCAACGGAACTTCTTTTTTGTGGTTATTTTACATAAGTTCTTTATTTATTGATGTTGCATATCTAAATGATTACTTTCGTTGTTGTTGTTGTTTTGTCTTTATTTTGTGTTACTATTTTCCTTTTTATTTTATTTTTTCTAACCATTACGAAATATTGCTGATAAATAACTGACGTTAATGTAATTGTATTAACCTTTATGCATAATGTCGTCGTTGTTTTTGAATCTTAACTTTGACCCCTTTTTGTAACAACAAAGTCTTGTAGTATTTTCACCAGGCTATTGCTTATTTGGGACGTCTAGTTTTACCCAGTTTTTTGTATACTACCTTCACATTCGTTAAATGTAAAATGATATCCTTCTATAATCGCTTTTAACAGCTGAGTAGCTGATTAAACTCCAAAGATCACCTTCACCACTAACCCATTTCTTATAGTTTTTCTCTGACGGATTTCCCAATGTTTCATGAAACTGTGTAATTACACATTATTTGTATATGCTCACTTGTTGTCACGATACATGTATGTCATTGTATTATGTGACCTGTGAAACAAAATAAAGATGTGTTCTGTTCTGTTCTGTTAAGGACCGGTCACACAGCGATTTACGGCTTAATAAAGGCCACAACTCGTCAAACATTGATCTCGCGTGAAGCAGACGATGTTGTTCGCGTTTATGTCTAGTTTAAGACGAGCTAGAGTCGATGTTAAGACGTGGCAGAACGCAGGGAAAATTCGGAACGGCGTTAGGCGCGGAAACAAGTTTTAAACTGCTCAAAACTTTATACCGCGGACAACCACGGGTGATACACGTGGTAAAGACGTGCAATACGATAATTCGTGTTCCGGCATTGATTGAAACTTTGGAAGACGTAGTAAGACGCGAAAGTTTAACGGGTTGTCACGGGCAGAGCACGGTCATCGGACGGGTGTTTCGAGTTGGTATCAAGAGAAATGGCGTTTGTTTTGCGGCTTATCACTGACAAGCACTGACGAGTCTAACTTTACACGCGGCTGGAAGTGGTAAGCCGTGCTTAGGAATTGTTTCAGCAGTGGAACAGCCGCCGACGGCAAGACTAGGTACAAAGCACGTCCAAAGCACAGCCAAACCTTTATTGACGAGAAATTACCACTAATGACCACGTCCACCAGATTTTCAAAACTTTGTATACGTGATTAAGCCGTTATGCGCTGTGTGATCGGGCCTTTAGACAAACGATTGAACTTCTCTAGCACGCATATAATTTTAAGACTCATTTAAAGGTAAGGAAATGTATATATTATACTATTAACGAAATTACAATTAAGCTAAATCAAGTTACTTCAAAGAGAATACAGCAATAGGGACCTACAATTAGGTCATATGTTTTCTTAATCCTAATCTCACTCTTAAGATGCAAGAAACGTCGTACACATTTGGTGTTTTCGTGGAATATAAGCGCGAGACAACACAACGCGCAGATTTACACATTAAAACTCCATTCACAAAGGACACGAGTAACACATTTCGCATGACATTGTAACATAAAGTCTCTTAAGCCTCATATGTTGTTTGGTAGTTTACTGTTCACTATAACATTCATGTTTTTGTTTATAAATAATCTTA
This sequence comes from Dreissena rostriformis, assembly GCA_007657795.1. NCBI lineage: Eukaryota > Metazoa > Mollusca > Bivalvia > Myida > Dreissenidae > Dreissena > Dreissena rostriformis. The sequence continues at coordinate 123,458 of VMBQ01000506.1, read as the reverse complement.
TGAATTGAATAACCAATTTTTAGTTAGCACGAAGTTAAACTGGAATTAAATATGGAATTATTACAAAAAATCAGTGCATTTTATACTTAATAAATATAATTGTTTACTACGCGACTTTTTACAATTATATATATCTTCTTAATATGTAAGTGCCCGCATAAATCAACTTTTTGATCAATCTCGCTAATATAGTTAAGTAAAGAAGAACAATATGACTATACATAAAACATAATATAATCATAAATAACATGTGTTAATGTTACGAAATATGTAAACTACAACGCATAATAGCTGACATGGCTTTCATAACGCTACTTTCTTTAATTAGTGAACATGTGTGCCAAATCGCATAATCCATTTAAAAGGGAAGTGTAACATGTAATCAGAGATACTCAAGTACCACACGCAAGGAAATATAAACATTCAATACATTTCAAAACTGAAATTCTTTCATTAACATATTGCAAAAATCCACGTGTGGCAGGCAATTTAATCAACATCTCCTATATCCGTGTTTAAAAACATCGCTTGCATCAATCACAATTTTCTTCTGTATAAAAGCATATCCTTGTTATAATAACCATGCCCCCTTGACTGAATTGTACCACCAGGGATGCTTTGTTTACCGTGTTAATAGATTTCCTTTTAACAACGATTCGATTAATTAATATGCTACTTCGGATGAGTTATGACAACGTAATTTCAATGGGTACATAAAATGCGCCAAGTAAAATCGTAGAAAAATAAGTATGCAAATAGAGTATAATAACTAAAAGCTTTCAGTGCAACAACACATACATGTAAAAAAGCGTTTACCATATACTGTGATTTAACTAGCACCGAATAAACTTCCGAAATATAATATAAAATTGAAGATTCAATTTTTATTTGGGAGAAATTACTTGCTGAACCTGATTTTTTCCCCTGTTCTCTAATCCTTTTTATTAGCTCACAAAACACAACATTTCCATGGTGAGCTTTTGCTATTGCCCGGTCGCTAGGCATACACCACATCCACTACGCCACGGCGACCTTAACGAATATTGTTCTTTCTTAAGTGTATCAGTTAACCTATGTATTGGATTGTTTTAATATTCTGAATGTGCATGCTATTGTTAAGCATTGTTTACCACTCGGTAATATGCTTACATATTATGCCAACCAATTGTTCACACATCATTGTCTTGCATGGATTGTAATATATATGTGTCAGGGGCGGAAGGCCTATATCACGAATAAACAGAACTTGAACTGGAACTTGAATATATTCGCTACAATGTATTATTTGACACGTCGATTCCCTATGTGGTGTATATTACATATAATTATATATTGTCAATATACAAGAGCATGGTTCTGAAATACAACATTCAAATAACCTGTATATCTCAGCCTTATATTTTACTGACTTGACATAAAAAAATAAACCAGTGCGAAATAGCCTCAGCACATATGTCGCATACGTGTTTTTCATCGGAACAACGAAATCCCCAGGGACACGCTAATGTATATATTAAATGATAACATAGGTCGTTTTCTATAAATCGCATGCTATACAGTGACGCCATTTTTTATTTCTAAAATTTCTATTTACATTCCTAGACCTATTGGCCCATATCTAATTCCATTTTTTTTTCATATCAGTTGTAGCTGATTATTATTATCTTGTGTCTTGAAATCTCAATTCTCGAAAAAAAAACATATGTAGGTTGATCAATGCAATAAATGATTAGAAGTTCGGATAACATAAAAACTCCAATATACAGTAAAAATTCAGAACAGTTGTTATCAAAGGTAACATATTTGATATGAAAGGTTTGCAAGCGAAACCATGTATAAGCGACTATATGTATTCAGTTAATACAAAATATCAGTCGTTATCACGAGAACCTTTACCAAACTTGAAGAAAAACCGCTACAAGCACACCGAAAAGCTGGCGTTTAAATTCACATGCGTATTTTTAAATAAAGTGAGAAGTATAAAATTTAAATTATGCATCATCTGCAAACAAGGAAACCAGAACATGCTCGTTGATATCAACTTGACTCTGATGATTGGCTACCATGGACACGAAGTTACCGGACTACATAAACTATCTTTGATAATCTGGTTATTTAAACATGTAATACAAGTTAGTACAACAATACGAAACATATTATTCCACTGCATTTTCTGGTTATCGAGATGTCTAAGTAAAGATATATGATGACTTTCAGTATCACCAAACACTATGATTGCAGTTAAGAAGTAAACGGAATAAGGTAAGAATTCAACTCTTATAAATCGCAACGATTGTCAAATGAATCTCAGTTATTTGTAATTAGTTAAAGATTCAATATTTCATTACCTTTTCTTGGACTTAGTAAAATGTGCAGTTCTCAGATCTGAGGTTTGGTACAAAACCATAGCTGTAGAGTTAATGGAATGTACTCTTCGTGATAGCGATGTGAAACATAGAATTACCCTGACCTTTTAGAAATTTGAACTAATAGCTACGCATATATGCGATGGAATTTCTTATATCGTTTACATATTGTTTTGTATATCTATTGCATCTTTTGAGTTTTGGATTTAAACAATGCAAACGAGGTCAATCCAACAAAAGCGTACCTATTTATCTAGTGACAAATTATATATATTGTTATAATATTCTATGACCTGGAGTACTTTTAAATACGTAAGATATATAATTATTTCAAACGATATCTATTACACCGTGTAGACATAACTCGACTTTTGTATTTGAAACAAATCGAGCTGAAAACGTATGGTAACAATCGTATTCATTTACACCGAATTCCTTTTTATTACATAACCAACATTATGGGATAAAAAAGCTTTTATAAACTGTGAAATTCCAAAACCCCAATATTATATAAGGTCGCATTACGCATATGTCTTAATTTAACGGTTATTATAGTATACGTTCACATTTTAATGTCACTATACATGTATGTTTAATATTATACGTCGCAAATCATAACAACAGCACATCTTATATTGTTCGTGTAGTTTGGTATTGTTGATATATTCCATCCGAATAGATGTTTGCGTATTATGTATCATTTTATTATTAAAGTTTTAATAGACGAAATTGGTAAAACATATACACCTTTCACTTCTAAATAATCCTATCTGATGCAGATAGGAAAGAAATCATTTGCCTACTGTATTAATAAATAATACGTTTTGACGTCAGAATATGATTTAAATTAAAATCTTCTGTTGTTTTTTTTTAAATCGCAAAGGTGAAAACAATGGATACTTTGATAAACCAATTTTAAAAGAAAGGACATTGACATTAATTATTAGTTTAACTTGGTTGGATCCTTTTAAAAGTATTTTAATATGCTCATCTCGTAAACTCTCTGATGGCATTTCACAATGTGTCGAAATGATTGAAATCTTGTCCTTTATGTCAAATTACCTGTAATTACGTGTGTGGACTTTGTACCCGTGTATTATTAAGGTGATTAAATTGAAAAGGTAAACCAGTTATTATCTAAGCTGGACCTTGCAAATGACTGGTACATGATATATGAGAACAAACCCTCGTCGTTTTAAACTTTAATTTGATGAATGGACTTTGTACCCGTGTATTATTAAGGTGATTCAATTGAAAAGGTAAACCAGTTATTATCTAAGCTGGACGTTGCAAATGACTGGTACATGATATATGAGAACAAACCCTCGTCGTTTTAAACTTTAATTTGATGAATAAAAATTTGTTTCAAGTTAATAGAGTTCTATTTATTTTCCCGTCTTTGATGTTGATCGTGAATCAGTTCCTTTTATACCGCGATAATTGTATTGATATGATGCCATTCATTAGTTGCAAAGAGTCATGACTTGCGCGAACGAATCGGAAGTTACAACTTCAGACGTCGAAGTCACTAGAAGATGCTATTGTGGTGTATTATTGTCCCCAATTAGTTAACTGTTTGTCCAACTGAAAAAGGAAAAGTCACAATAACTAAATAATCAGTCTTCGACTTTAATATGTTATTATCTCTAAGTATCTATTGGTATTTCTAAGCATGCATATTTCAAAGCGTACCGACTATTAACCCTAATATTTTTGAGAACACAGATATAGCAGTGTTAACTACGTGCCCTTATATACATGTAATCAAAGTGTGCGGAGCGTAAACATGAATAATTTAATTAATGTGAAAACGATAGTACACATTTTTACACAAGAAACAATACTCGATCGAAAGATCATGTCATTCGGGTAACATTATATTCGATAATATTCTTAAGTTACGATATTTAACGTGAATGCTGCACTGGAATTTTCTAAACAACATGGGTACTTATTTTCCGGTCAAAAGTTATGCACCTGTTATGTTAAAATCGTATACATCATTATGTAAAAACCCACTTCATATTACGGCATTTGGCGTTTAGGTAATTTGTGTCACTACGATGACAAACTCTTGTTCCAATCTACTCACAGGTTTAAATATGAGGCGCCAAAATTATAACACTTCCTCTTCCCGACACTTTTATAAGACACTAAAGTTTAAATTTGATACTTGTTATTTCCATATTATATACATTTTACTACTTAGTACTTGCTTTGTTGCATTCACGATGTCAGTCTAACAATTAATGTCTACTGAAATTAACAACTCCGTCTGGGTAGTCACATGAGAATTTAAAAACGAAAGAGATTACCAATATGTTATCTGGTTTGAAAAAATATTTTAAATAAAGACATTTTTTAACATAATGATATAGAACGTGAGCTTTTCATATTGATCAATTTACACGCATAATAAAGATGCAATAATATACTTGAAATCTTAAATTATAAATATATTGTGTATATGATTATATGACTACTGATATGGATATGAAACAAAACTTGAACATGTCCTCGCATTTACAACATGTTTAGGAGGTAAATGTTATAACTAATTTGGTGATTATATGTAATTGATCCAAAACATAATCATATAAAAGGGCATACGCCGAAGGTTTAAAGTAAAACAATTGCGCCTCGCTCTGTGAAAAGGAGGTTTAATGCATGTGCGTAAAAAGCCGTCCCAGAAAAGGCTGTGCAGTCTAATTTTGGTAACACATTCCGCTTTTATGGTATTGTTCGTTTGCAGGAAGTCTCTTCTTAGCAAAAATGCAGTTTAGGCGGAAAGTGTCGTCCCTGATAAGCCTGTGTGGACTACACTTTACGCACATGCATTTAATCCCCTTTAGACAGAGCGAGCATCGTATAAAAAGGCAAACGTCGAAGGTTTAAAGTGAAACAATTGTATCTGATTCTCTGAGCAGTAGCAACATTTTCACTCTTAAATCTTGATATATCCCTTGGGGGTACAGACGATTTCTTAAAAAAAACATGTATTTTACGAAGCATATACCACGATTGGTTTCGAAATATATATATTCATAATAACACACCATCGGATAACAACCTATCATTGCGAGATATTTGCAGATCAGCACAATGCAATTAAAAGAAAGTAACTGATCATTTGACAGGAAAACAAATACACTGATTGTGATAATTAAACGTGATAACTGTTCGAAGTATGTTTCTCGTAATGATTTCTGGCAGGTTTATTGTACCCGTGTTTTGGTATTAGAGACGAATTAAAACATTGAAATCAGTGAATGGTAAATTCATCGAACGATCATTTTTAAATTGAGCAGCATGCATATTGTTTAGGCACTGTTTATTTCGCAAACACATTACACAACACTAATTTGCTTCTGAGAATAGTTTCACAGCAAGTTAAGAATATTTGCCTTGCAAATTGAATAAAAGCCTTCATACATTAGTACTGGTAGCACCTTTATCAAAAAAAATTTATATTTTCTCTATTATCAAGACATATGTTTGCTTTTCGGCTAGACTACATATCGAAATTAAACATTAACTGCGATACAATTATTGTTATCATTTATTGGAAACTGTGGGTTAAAAGCCTCGAATTATATAGAAAAAGATGCAGAGAAAGATGCATACATTTCACAAGAGTAAGCTATTCTATTGCATATATCATAAGACATCAGACATTGTTGTTTTTTAAACAATGTGTGCGTGTATTGTTAACGTTTGTGTTATTTATTATTTAATTTTAAGTGAAAGCAGTCATTACGACATGTTGTATTTTAAAAGTGAACAATGGTCATTAATTAAACAAAACTGATCAGAAAAAAGTCAATCTGAGCCCGATAATTTTTCAAGATGGTTGAACAAAGTTTGTGTTGAATCTTACAAAATAAATGAACCGCGCATACAATTTCTGTAAGACAAAACGAACAGACACATTCAATATTATCACCCATTAAACAGTCGAATTAACAGAAAGTGCAGGTTTCAAACTATTACTAACAAATCGATTACGCTTCATGAAGAAACCTCAAAGAGAATTCATAAACAAATACTTGCAATTAGGTCAAACATGTTTCTCCATGACCCGATTCTTACACTTAACATGATATCTTACAATTAGTGAGATTTGATTAGTTTATACGTAAAGTTATATTCAACGCGTAAACGAACTTAAGAAAAACCCAAAACCATACAAATTACCTAACATACACTTTATAACTGCAATCAAAGAGACAAAAAGATACACATTTCTGAAAACATAGAGATTTAACATATAGTGCGTCTATATTTATTTATATCTTTTCGTTCTCTCCGAGATCTTGTCCATAAGGGTGCTAATGTTTTATTTATTTTGTCAGTACCAAATTAGAAAAAAACTTTATAATAATATCAGTCATCATATTTATTTGGGTAAATCAGATATATGAAGTAATATTTAGTTAAGCATGTTTCCAGTGCGAAAACGGTACGTTGCACCGCATTATATATGACATAGCTGTCATAACACTACACACCTTATTTAGACTAATTGGGGTCACATCACAATAAATTCGTAAATATTAAGTTTAACATTTCATAAGAAATGTTTTAGAACCTAAAGCATTGATTCAATTAAAATGAATCGATTTCTGACAGTCTACATTGGATTTATTATTTAAAAATCCTCGAATTGCAACCTACTCAACTGCTCAATTTCCGTTGATGTCCTCTTTCAAGCCACCAATCTGAATGTTATTTTGAAGTCATTTCGTTTGTAATTTGAGGGGAAAAAATCATTTTTTTTTCCGTATCACTTCTTTTCATTTTTCATATCCCCTGCACTGAATTTTACCAAGAGCTCTTTGTTTACTTTGTCACCCGATTCCTTTTAAAATCGATTCGTTTATTAATAGTGCTCAGTTTTCTGGTTGAGCATACTTAACTTATGATAGGTTAAGAAAGATGGGTTTGTTACCGAACTGGACAAACAATGAAGTTTATAATGAGTCGTTCAAATCGAATTTTTAATGTGCATATAAAAGGTAACATAAACAATTTTGAAGTTCAACTGATTGTTTTTGTTTCAAATACTAAAAGTAATAAACCATTGATGTTACAACAGAGATCCATTTAAAAAATGTTAAATAAATAATTAAATGAATACATTTATATACAAAACAAAACAGAAAAACTTAAATGGTTTACATTTACAAACCAAATCATGCTCGGTTGACATGCCATACAAAGATTAACGTTCAAGTCCAGGTGCTTAACAGCTTAACAGATATAAGTGATAATCTTTAGACATCACACATGTAGAGGCGTGTGCTAGAATGTATCCACTTATATAACAATCAGAGTAATTACAACGCCTTAATTGATTTCGGAAATCGTGATGATCACATCGAGATGTCTATAATAATAAATGCTCGTACAAGCATAACTTGAACGTTTGATGAAGATTCGGTGACACGTTAGTGAGTTTTGAAAGCTGACACGGTGGGGATAACAAATTGCAATAACTCTGAAGTCCCTGGTGCGGTTTGGCTGGTAATTGAGCTGGGCCTTCATCTTATGGCAAACAACCATTGGCATAACGTTTGGTGAAGAGTCAATAAAACTTGAGCGGAAACGGCGAATTTCACATTTTTTGTTTAAAAACGGTCATTAACTGTGAATTGCCTTACGCATTTTGACTGGTTATCGAGCTTAGTCTGAATGATATTTTAAATTCAAGAACGGTTGGGAAGACTTAATGAATACTGTAAGACTAAGAGAGCGGAAACCATCCGCCCGCCCTTCCGCCATGGATGTTCTCTTCGTGCATTCCGTCAATAGACGGACGAATAAAAATCATGTTCTCATATTACCATACAAATATAAAACAATAATAACTTATAAAACAATAGCATCGCTCAAAATGACGTAAGAACATTCCAAGGAAATGTGCCCCTCAATGTATTTTCTGAAGAAATATAGGTACCACCTGTTCGTTAATTTGTGTGTACATGCAAAAAGAACATTCATTATATTTGATATACGACGCAATCTGCAAAATCACATGTACACAGAGATCAGTTGTTCAATCAATATAGTATCAAACTATTTCATTCTCGACCTAGTCAAATAAACAAAACCTACATTCCCGAGATGTCAATATATAAACTTCAAGTACGTAGGTATCTTGATTCTTGCAATAACAATTCTTTAAATAAACTTATACATACCAATATCGACAATAAATGATAAGAAAATCAGACTAATGTCAGTACAATAACAATCTTGAACAGTTGTTTATCAAACAGGACATATGTTCTCTAAATGTATATAATATGTCAATGTATATATTTTCTCGAACAATAATGGCCAATTATAGCCTTATGTTTAGTTCAAAACTCAGTTTTAACATTAAAAATCTACGTGAACTAATAGCCTTTTTTCCTGTATAATCGGCCACAAAAGCTTTTTTTTAAATTCTGCTTTCGATTTGTTAGGTTCATTATTAAAATTGATACACATTCTCCTCGAAAGCCTGCTTGTTAAGATTAAACAATAACACTTTGTGCTAAACTTTTTTAAATCTTAACTTGTATCGAAAAAGCCAACCCTTACTTCAAAGCCGTTTTCCTAAGCTTTAGAAAATACATCTTTACTCAAAGTCGCTGGGAATTTTCAAATGACTTCTAGATAAACATAAATGATATTGCACGATAATTTGATGCTTATTCTGAATAACATTATATGGAATTTGGGCAAACATTTGCAACGTTCCAACAAGAGGGCGTTAAAAACGTAGATAGGTATTAAACAAATTTGAAAGAGCATAGCTCGATAGATATATTTGTTTCGAGAAGGATGCGAGTATCAAAACCATCAGGGACGGACTCATTCCCAAGCTTTAAACGTGCTATCGAATCAATTATTTTCTCTTGTTATTTAGAGATTATGTGTCTGAACATTAAAATTAACGTAGGTATTGTGTTATTGAACTGAATTGTTGTTGATTTGCAAATATGAAAATGTAATGTTACACGAGTCACAATCTTCATGGGCTATACGTTGTCCATTAATATTGATATTTCGAATTTGGGAACATACGTATATTGACATATTGGAAAAGATATATACATCATTTAAAGTAATAACAGATTTGTTATGCGTAACATCATAAGCTGATTAAGACGGGGGCGGAGATGGCGCACGCCCTCCAACTATCCCCACTTTACAATTTGCCAAGGTTCTACTAGGATTTTGATCATGCTTAATTATTTATAAGACAGTTGATTTGATGGATTTGTGAAGTCAATTTACAGTAAGTGTTATGTAAGCAATTCTTTCTTTAGTACGTCATTTTCGCTAAATTACTTCTTTTAGTTTGATACAACAACCGTTCGGCATTGAAAAATACAACACGCGAGTTTGTTCCAGATAATGAAATGACAAGTTTTTTTAAGTGCTGAATGATCAGCTCTTACATTTGAAAATTAGAGTAAAAATATTGTCATGTCAAGCACTAGTCCAACTTGTTGACGCTCTCAAATATTAAGCTACTTTTTAAAGGGGTAATATTTGTAGCGTACAACGGGGGAAAGACCAAACCAATGGTGGAAAGTTTTCCTTACTTGTCTATATTGTTGCGCAAGGATTTTGTGCGCAACATTCAAGCCCCGATATCAGACAGTTAATATCAATGGATTGCAATAATATTTACATACCTGTGTAGATAATTCATTTCTCGATAATGTTCCCTAAGAATTATGTAATGACACTTTAAATTTTGCACGCCTGAGCAATTTAAATCGAACCACTATTCAAATTTTCAATTTCTCTTGATTCGCCCGCTGTGTATCTATCTATCGAGAACGCAGCATCGATGTAAACGGCGGAAAACACAGTTTGCGTTCGTCTGTTGTGAGCGCAGAGAGTTATATCGTAAAGCGAAAAAATACGTATACACGTTACACCGTAATGCCTTCTTTTGATTGTTTGATATTTAAATCTGTTTCATAACATGGCGAGAGGTCAGTGATTGTATTGCAATTTAAGCAGAAGTTTAACTGAAGAATTAATGCCTTTCTTACTTCAATTCGACGATATTTGAGGTAAAAATGGACTTCAGAACTAAAACTTTATGAGTTGGTAATGTTATTTTGCAATTGTAGGCAAATTGATGAAAAATTGAAACTTTCTGGTTTCCACCACGTAATTGGTCCTTGGCCGATAAGACGTTCCAACGTATTTACCCATATAAAAAGTATCTCTAAATTCTTTGCACGTCTTATAAATAAGACTAGTCAAGCACGTGTTGTGTTCAGGAGCGGATTGAGAGGAAGGGCATTCTAAACAACCTGTTAATTGCAATTCTTGTCGCGTTGTATGGCTATGTTCATACTATATTATATCTCCAAGATGTTCAATCCAAGATGCACTGATCTTTATTTGCAAATGGACATTTTTAAGTTCCATTTTTTTAGTGAAAACTACAAAAGAAAAACGTATGTCGTTATTCTTTATTCCAACATTGCATTTGCAAGACAATTATCCTCGCTCTAATGTAAGTGGTAGAAGCGGCAATCATTTATCTTAACCTAACTAACATATGTTAGAATATCTTACACTTCGATCTGGAAGGAGTTACTTTCATCTCTTGATGTTTCTCGCACTCTGGTCACATCTCAGTTGTTAAACAATCATCAATATTCATTTTGTTTGATAAACGTTATCATTCAGATTTATGTATGACTACTTAATATAAGATTACAGAAAATGTGTGATCTGATTCACTTACTCAATTATTTTGTTTTGTTTCCACAATAATATATGTTAATAAATATCCGAACGGATCGGCACAAGGTTATCCACATTGTACTGCTTTTCATTACATCTTTATCATGTTTTAAGAATGGTGTGTGGACATCTCGAATAACTTTGTACACTAAACATTAATTTAAAACTGAAAAAAATCGCAAACGTGTTGCACTTACGTTATCGTTTGTAGAAAATCAATTTGTACTATGACTGCATGCCTTTCTTCGATTAAACAGTTCATACATCTTAAAAAGGATTCCATGCAAAGGTTGTGGTAAGTGTTTTATTTATTTCAAACAAGTATGTTTCAATACGTATTGTCAATCTTACAAAATAATACAGTACTGCGTCGCATGCTGTCAATCAACCCTTTATTATGGTCATAAGCTTCTTTTGTTGTAAAGGTTTAAAATGTCTGTTTGAATAGATTTCATTTGCGGAACATGTGTTTGTCACGATACAAAACGTTTTATATGGGCACCTGATAAATTTCAATTATGATCAAGGTGCAATTATTGGATAGTTGACCTTTACACTCAAGGGTCATATTTTTTCTTTCATTTGTATAAATTGATTTCGCCCGCTACGTTATTTGTTGAATCAACATGGTAATATACCATGAAAGAGAACTTGGTCTTTGTCCGAATTGACTCCCCTGATGAAGCATGAACATCAGAAGATAGATTAGATAGTAAAATCGGACCCAACGGAAATTTATTAGTCGAAAAATGTAAACACACAGATAAAAGGTTTCCAATTTTCAAGCTTACGAGCTCATTCGACCCACCAAAACAGTCAGCTACTCCTGAAAAAATCATTCACAATGTTAAATCTGACAACCCATCGGCCTCAATAGAACACGAAAACTAACCTAACACATCATGAACAACAGGCTCTACACGCACTGAAAAAACAACTGCTGCATTGTAATAAAGACGGCAGATAAAAGGTGCGCAATTGTTGTTATGGACAAAGAAAATGTTATAACTGAAGCCTAACGTCAACTAAAAATACGAGATTGTACAAACGCTTGGACAAAAATCCCACTGAAAAATTCGAAAGTGAATGAACAAGTCAACATCATGTAACATTAGGTTCATTTTAAATGTTGGACATATTAGTCCCAAAGCTGTTAATACCTGTTGGACATCTCACAGTGCACCTCTCACAATGTGTCACTGAAACCTTAAACCTCTGGTTGAAAAACTGCCCTCATACATAAATGACACATCATACTATCTTAAAAAGGAATCATCTAACCCAATCTTACCGATTACTTTGCTAGCTAGTCTATATGCATGTAAAATCCCTGTACACACATATCCCACATGAGGATGAAATTGGTGCTTTGGAAACAACAAGTACAAAAGATCCCCTAAAAGAAACTCTTGTTTACTGCTTACATTTCTTTTGAAATGCAGCAACTTTTGACTTCAATGGAAAATATTACATTTAAGTCCAAGACACAGTCATAGGAACAAAAAAGACACATCATCTTGAAGGAAAATTTCTCAAGTTGGTACATTTGAAACCACATATTGGGTTACTTTCTCTTGATAATATCGACACAAATTGGTGTCATGTCAAGGAAAACCCTGACGTTTTTCTAAAACACGCCAATTAATTATATAAAACAATATCATTCACAAGCGAGAAATCAAATGAAAAACATATATATTGGAATATTTTCTCACGATTTGAGGGGGGGGGATTGGGACTGACAATTCTGTAATACAATTAAGGTTATCCATTGATCTTATCAATACTTATTCTGCGCAATGTTTGAATTGTACTTAACTGAACCACGCGAGCCTCTGAGATGATAGTCATTTTATGCGTGTTTGCGTATACGATATCGCGTGATAATAATCTAAAGTTTCGTTACCAACATAGAAGCGGCTATTCAAATGTCGAGACGACCAATTTATGGCGAATGTACTCGAAGAAGATAAGTTGCGTGAGTTGTATTCATGCGTATAGATCACCGCCGTCTCTTTTAATGAAAAAAATATGTGGACTAGAAGGAACTGTTGGATTAAATTTTACTATTTTATTATTTTGATATTGATCAAATGTGCCAAAGACGTAACGATGGTGTCTTATGATTTTGTCTCACAACAATCTTTTTTATCGTCGATGTTTTTTGTTCGTCTGTCTTCTCTGGCTGTGCGTTATATATATTATTCTACTTTTGTTGACGTGCAAGTTCGATAACATTAAAAGAACATTGATCCTCCGCTGCGAGACAACAATGGAAACTTGGGTATGGCTTTTTGGCTGCAGGAAAACTTTCAGACGTGTAAACCTGTAAAATGTCGAGGTACTGAATTCACTAACAAATTATATTTACCCTATGTCTTTATTATTGAAAGGCAGACGACACAGTTGTATCTTCCAGTCCTGGGTATTTAAAGTGGTAGTGTAATGGTACGCTGAATGTTTTCGTGTGTCGACATTAAAAACAAGTTTTGTTCTTGTTAATGCGAATTTAATCGCACAAATGTTACATGTATTAAGAAGTATTTAATTGCTAATGAATCATATAATATTATTTAAGTAACCTACAAATATTATTAAACATGCAGTTCACAACTTGCGTTTTAACTTTAACATAGTTTGGTAAAAACACATTTAAAAGTGTTTCAAGATTTAATTTATACATTTAATTGATAAAATCGTCAGTTATTTATTGCAGATTACGCGACTTAAGAAGTCAGTTTTTAGGCTTAAGACTTTCTATGGATGATTCATGTAATAAACCCGTATCAGTCATCATTCCCGTTTTTTGAATACCAAATTCTCACGCACTAATGTACACCATTCATAAATATTCAAGAACGGGTATCCAACTTCATTGCAAAACGCTGTTTCACCGAATTTTGAAATGTAAGTTACACTTAAACATTGTTTGGATGATGCATTCTTGATATAACTGATTGTCTTATAGTATGAATATTAAGAAAAGGGTGTTTCTTTTTTAAGAATGCAACCCTTGTTTGCTGAACGGTGTTTTTTTTTTGTTCTAAGTCATAATAGCAATTTCGAGGTATATGTAAAACTACATCTATGTGTACGTGAATACCAAGAATGACACGACATTCTGACATATTTGGCAAAGCAACACTTTTTTGTTTATTAATGGTGTTTGAGAACAAGCGAGTGGACATACAGTTGACAGAGCTTTTTTCTAATTTCGACACAAAACTTTTTGATGAATCATATTCCAAACAAAACATTATTAATTACACAAAACTATTTATAAGTAGTCTGATTTTTTTATATTGGGTAATTTATCGATCGACCACATTAAAGAGTCGATTTTTAAAAGGAATCACTTTGTTTTATTTTCTTAATGCATAAGAGGGCGTTCTATAACTAAATACTATGGGTTTTTTTCAGAGTCTACCATGAAGATACGGGATTTCAAAGAACTAACGAATTATGTGTTTTCAATAACATTTGCATTATGTTTCGAAACAAATCTTCAAATAGAATACGAGCAATGATTCAATTGATATGGAAGTTACAAAAACATAAAACCTTTTGACGCAAACTATGAGTTTAGTGAGAATATGTGCTGATCTGTTTGTAAGAAACACGCTCCTACCATACATACGCTACGTTATCGTGTCAGACTTAAAGTTAATCATAATTATTAATATTTTGTACATACTATGTGTCCCCAAAATACTCAACATAAAAGTTAGCTTTTAATATACTTAATATACTAATATACTTTATATACGAAAATTAGAAATCGGACCAGACTCCTACCAAGACAGTAGGTGGCTTTGGAATAGGAGAGACCAACGACAGAGAGCTGAGATTTCACTCTGCACCCATACAACCCGTCCAGAACAGCGACACGGCATGCTTAAAACTGGCAAGTACACAACCAAATCGAATTCATTCTGGCGCCGCAACGCTTCAAGTCTAGTTTCAACAAGGCGAACACAAGACCGTTTCCTGACGTAGACATTGACAGTGACCATGGCTAAGTGCTCACCACAATCAAGCTGAAGTTAAAGAATAAGCCCACCAACAATAACCCTCGAATTGTATTTGACATCGTGAAACTGAACGATCCAGAGATAGCAGAGGCATTTAAAGCACAGATAGGTGGCATATTTTCAGCCCTGAACATTCTAGATAATGACAAAGAAGTTTTTATGAGAGAGGAGAAGCAAACCATGGGTGACGAGCGAGATCATGGACCTCTGCGACACAAGAAGAGAGCTGAGACATGAGAATTACACGAGCCAGAACTCAAGTACATAATACCAGAAAGCGAAAAGGGAGGTAAACATTCTTTATCATTAACATAGGACATCAGTGGGGGTCCGTCCGAGATGTCTGCTCTCCCCCGACCTGTTCAACATTTTATTTGCGAATATAATGCAGGGACCCTTTAAAACCACCAATCTTCTCCTTTGGTGGTAGACCCATCTCTAACTTGAGATTCGCTGATGACATTGACCTAATGGGTGGCACCAGCAGTGAGCGTCAGGACCTCATCAACAGACGATAAAAATGCTCTTACCACTGGACATAAACATATCAAAACTGTTTAGATCTAACAATAAAACAGTGACGAACTTAAATTGCGGTTCATTCGATTTGCAAAACAATGGCGTATAGTTAATATTATGGATTCATACCGAACATCTGGAATAAATATCTCAAGCTCAAATAATGTTTTAGAGCAAATGCGAAACAGACTTAAATATATGCGAAAACATAAACTTCATATCTTCTTTGTATATATTGAATACGGGTATTGCAATTTACAAACACACATTCATCAACGATAACGCATATGTTTGTGATATGGGATCATGACAATACAGCTAGCACATTTTTTTTTCTTTCAAATTATAAAATTATAGCAGAACTTAACAGACAGTTACTCAAACTTATATTTAAACAACGGTTATTGTTTCTAAATAACATCAATAACCAACAAGTCATCATGTCGTGCATGAGTCTCACTCTTCATATGGTGTGTTTAAATTACATTAACATAAAACAATAACTTAGACAAATAATATTTAATGCTTAATGTGTGAGTGCTTATTTTTTATAATTGATATCGTAAAATCGCTTCAAATGTTACATTGAACCGAGTCTAAATTATGATTTAATGGACGGCAAATGTGACACTTGCTAAACAGCTCTCACAACCAGGTACTTGATGGTAAAAAATGTATCTTATACATCAACAACGCATTTGTAATCAGATGTTAAGTGCATTCAAGCTTTTAAATTTACTACGTACATTCCACATTGCGCCTTATGACTAATACACATATTCGTTGATTTTGAGTGTAAATTGGACTTTTAACACTGAACATTTGTATTTTAAAATTAATAAATTAATAGACCAGTCCTTCATGTAAACATACACTCAACAAATTCTTCATTTACACTCCTTTATAACTTAACTATATTTCAGCGCCATGAAACTAAATTTACCATGCAATCTCTCTACAAATGTCATGAATTTAACTTTCAATGATGACACGTTATTGTTATTGATCACAAGCATTAAGCGATACGTCAAACACGTTCAATTAAAAGTTTAGAACATAAATGAATTAAAGTTACTATTGATAGAAATGGGATCGATTACAAGGCATTTATTGCAAACGCTTCATTATACTTTTTTTACTCGCATTGATGAACCACACACCAACATATAGACTACTACTTAATCAGATGAAAGTTAATTTGTAACTAAAGCATATATATTGATTTCGAGTATATAATGCTGAAATGTAGACTTTTCTCATTTGCGGATATTATTTTCCAAAACATTGAAATTATAAAAATATTATGTTTAATGGGGATTATAAAATTTCAAAAAATGCACCAATTATAAAAAAAAATCCCTCGATATCCATACAAGTATTAGTTATGATATAAGGGATGTATAATTTGGACACTGTAATTATAACGATTAATTCTTTTTATTTCGATTTCACTAAGAAACAAAGCGTATTTATATTTTACAATTGCTTTCACAAAATAAAACTCATGTCTTGCTGTCTGTATAATGTGGACACTTTGTAATTATAACGATTAATTCTTTTTATTTCGATTTCACTTAGAAGAAAAGAGTATTTACATTTGACAATTGCTTTAACTAAATAAAACACAAGTCGTGCTGGCTCGACATCCCACATTGCCGGGTCCATTAACAATTACACGAATGGGCACGAACATTCACAATTGCTTACACGTAATAAAACACATGCCTTTCCGTCTCGTCACCCCACTTGAAGGTATTAACGAAGGGAAGTGAAAATTCTTAAATCCTCAAATGTACATGCGTGGTTCAGTTCTTTACACGTCAATCGCAGTTTTTCCACAACGGAGACAAAATTTGAGCCCAAATACTGCCAATTCTTGTTTGGAAGCATTAATTAAGGTTTAATGTTTATGACAATAGTAATAAATAAAATCAGCCACAAGCAATGCTTACCATTGCCAACAGGACATTTTGGAAAATATAATCATGCATTCGTATACAACATTATAAACAATTAAGCTCAAGAAACCTTACCAGAAGAGAGATTTTTGTTCTTATGCCACCACTTTTATAACAAAACACCAACTATATATATAACGTGATTAATACTGTGATCAACGCACTGGAGCAGTCAACGGAAATCATTTGGGATTTTTAAGATGTTTGACATATGTGTTGTCAGATTAAGAATCGTCTCAAGAGGCACAACTCAATAAAAACAAATCTTACCTACTTG